>JAFEMH010000790.1:185000-567500 GCA_022495995.1 Adenophora triphylla var. japonica
CCTTGATGGATCTTTGACAGAGTTTCGCTTGAGCGAAGGGCGGTTTTTGACTTTCGGTAATGTCCGAGAATATAATAGGCATGGGTCGGGCGGCAAAAGCCGGATGACACAGTGTCACATTGAACTTCATTGCATACGCAGTGCGCGAGTCGGAATCGAAGTCAATGCCGGTCAAGATCTTGCCAATTTTTCCTTGTCGAAATTTTGGCAGAGCTTCGCTTGAGCGAAAGATCTTTTATTTTGGCAAAGACTTGGTCTTGACTCTTACGCATTCCGTGCGGGTCAAGGTCAATAGTCAATGTCGGAGTCAAGATCCCACCGATTTTTCCTTGTCGAATTTCGGCACTTCGCTTGAGCGAAAATCTTGGCTTCCGTTATGAGCTAAGGCTTGACCTTTACGTGGGTATGCAACCGGGCTATATGACACGGACTAGACCAAAAACCAACCAAAAGTCACGGTTTTTTGAAACGTGTGACACGGATCGTGCATTGGTCGACACCGGCCGCCATGGGGAGGTTGGGATGATTCCGTGCGCGCCCGGAGCATCGTAAGGCCGTCCGTGACTGCACTGGAACCACCCTCGGGTTTGAAGGACGTGCGTGCAAAAGTGTACAGATATATCAAAGTGCGCGTAGTGTGCGGTCTCCTAAAAATGTTCCTTTTTGAGTTAAAACAGAGATTTTCATAAATGTGTTTTAAAGGAATGATTTTCGGGACGGGGGAAAATGCAACACATAAGCACGTAAATTTTCTGGGAGCCCCGCCATGGAGCCGAGTAGCCCCAAGCCGCTAGGACTGCCCGATTAACCATTATTTTTCCCGGTGGAATTGCCACCGAGGTCGTATGGTCGAATCCTATGAGGATTAGCCGTACGACTGCATGGATCAATTTTCCAGGTTCCACTCCTTTTGCTATTTTTCGGGTTATTTCCCGTTTCAAAGTATGCACAGATTCCAAGATGCAAATGATGCAATGCATGGTAAAAGAAAGCAAACACGATTAATGAGATCGGCGATGGGAGTCTAACCCGCTCAAAGGGAAAAGCTTTTTGTACTTTTTTCAAAATTATATATTTTTTTTCGAAAAGGGGATACTGGTACGTGGGATTGTTAAACCACCTTGTTATCCCAAGCCCCGGGTTAGGGAGCGATACAGGAAGGGTAAGTGGGGTCCACCTATATACCAAGTATCGACTTTTGTTTTGAAAATAAAGCTTTTCTCCTTTGGGATGATCCCCAGCGGAGTCGCCAAACTGTGAATGTGTGCCCAAAATTTTTTGTTTATTGGAATTCACGCGGGTTTGAAGACATCCGAGTTATTTGAAAAACGGAGTCGCCACGCCATTTTGATTACCTCAAAACTTTGAAAAAAAGGTTTTATGGGTTCGGAGGTTAAGTTACCCCTTGGGAAGAACGTTTGGCGTTCACCCAAGGTGCCTTGCCGGAACAAGTCTCCCTAGATTTCATTAATCGTGTTTGCTTGCGTGCTTTCTTTGTGTGCATGTGTTTGAAAATAAAAAAGGGGGGGGAATGTCCCAAGTTATCTTCCGGACGTACAAACCATTTGTTGGTTGTCGCTCGGGATTCCTTGGAATTTATGTATTAGGGATTATGATCCCGTCCTCATCTTATGACTTGTGATCATCGCATTTTAAACCTCGGGACCCTCGGGACTTGCGTGATCGAGAGAATGACTCTCTTTTGGGTCAAAGATGAGGTTCTTTAGGAAGGAATGTCCTTAGCCCATCAATCCTACGCTTTAAGACGGTCGAGCTCGTTGAGAGGCTTCATAGTCATTCTTAAGCGATAATCGGAGATTTAGGGTTCAAGGTTATCCTTGTCCTAAAGAAGTCACGAACCTTTAATGGAAGGAACGATGCAAAGATGAGAACTTTTACACCGGTCCGTTCCAAGGTTGGGGAAAGGAGGAATGCATGATGAAAAAATGACTCTTTAATGAAAAGGTGACATTTTTGTATGTAAAGCATGTCTTTTGGTTGCAAGGGATGCTTTTTATACAAAGAAAAGATTCTTATGCAAAGAATGCATTTTTGCGTTGGAAAATAGCATTTAATGCACAAATGATGCATGAAAATGGCAAAGAATGGTTTTTTTAATGCGAAGTATGCATTTTGAGTATGAAAATGGGTTTTAATAAAAAGATGACACATTATGTACATAGATGTTACCTAAAATGCAGATAGACATCAGATTATAGCATTATGGGGGTTAACATCAGATTGCAGCTTGAAACCGTGAAGCTTACGCAACTGGCTACTTATGTCGCGTGACATAGGCTGCCTATGTCGCGTGACATAACTAGCCATTTTGCAGAGCTTCAGCAAATGAGATCTACAGAGGTAACAAGGCCTTAAAATAGCCAAGTTACTTCACCAATAGATCCCAGGGAGCATGTTTATCACTAATGAACACTTCAAGAGGGTGTGGATATGAGGGATCCACACTCATCTTGAGTGTTCATGCAAAACCAAGCCAAAACGGGGATTTTATATGAAATGTAATGAAATGAAATGTGGATATGGGTAATATGACATAAAGTATGCAACTTTAATCAGAATACTACATTATGAAGGCATTTAGCATGGAGATTTCACATTTGAATGAAAATAGAGAGTGGAAAAGGGGTAGAAACTCGTTACCCTCGAAGATCCACAACTCCTATATCAAGTTAGATATAGGAGCCTTCTAGCGTCCTCTTCCGGAGTTGGTGTCCAGCCTTGGATCCTTGGGAACTCCTTGATTTCTTGATGTATGTGAGAAGTGTGTGTGTGGAAAGTGTGTGTAGAATTGATTTAGGAGGATTGGGGTGATTGTGAGGAAGGAGGAGGCTTCTGGGCGTGTTTCCTATAGAGGGGGACTGAGGGGTGGAGGAGGTGTGTTAAAGTGAGAGGTGAAGGCCTCTATTTATAGGCTGCCTGCATGGGCTTGTTATGTCGCACGACATAACAAGCCATGACTGTATTCCTTCTAGAAACATGCAAGGTGGCATGGTTCTAGAACTCTTCCTGGCTGGTTATGTCGCACGACATAAGTGGCCAGTTCTGGATTCTTCTAGAAACATGCAAGGTGGCAGGTTTCTAGAAGGTCTTTCTGGCTGGTTATGTCGCACGACATAAGTAGCCGCTCTGAACTCTTCTAGAAATGTGCAAGGTGGCAAACTTTCTAGAAGGGTTTTGGGATTAAGAAAACGTGTTTCTTAATCACCAAGCATTCCCTTCAGCCCTTAAAAGGCTTGAAACAGTTCCGGAATTGTTCCGGAACTTTAGGAAAATCCGGGGAATTACCGGAAAAATTGCCGGAATTACCGGGAAAATTAACCGGAAGGCATGAGCCAGATTTGGGTACTTACACTACTGTACTAGGACACAAGGTTATTTCCTAGGTAGAAGCATCCACCTGTAGTACTCTTCCTATCATCACTGTTTCCAGCCCAGTCAGAGTCTGTATAGCCAACCAAATTGGTGTTTGTCTCTTTAGAATAATGCAGCCCTAGGTTCACAGTCCCACTCACATATCTAATGATTCTTTTCAAGGCTTTAAGATGGGACACCTTTGGGTTGGCTTGGTATCTTGCACATAGACACACACTATACATTATGTCAGGTCTACTTGCAGTGAGGTAAAGCAGACTTCCAATCATACTTCTGTACAGGGTTTGGTCAACACTCTCACCATCTGAATCATGACTCAGCTTTTGGGAATATCCCATTGGTGTTCTTTGATGTGAAGAGTGTTCAAGTTCAAACTTTTTCACAAGATTCCTGGCATATTTAGACTGAGAGATGAATATGCCATCCTTGAATTGTTTTATCTGTAAGCCCAAGAAATAATTCAACTCACCTACCATACTCATCTCAAATGTGGAAGTCATACTATCCACAAACTCAGCTAGCATAGGGTCAGAATTTGACCCAAACACAATATCATCCACATAGATTTGTGCCACAAGAATCTCCTTTTTATTTTTCCTCACAAACAGTGTTTTGTCAACCACACCTCTCTTGAATCCTAGGTGAAGCAAATGGTCAGTCAATCTACCATACCAAGCTCTAGGGGCTTGTTTCAGCCCATACAGAGCTTTCTTCAGCTTATATACATGGTTAGGATACTTGGAATCCACAAAGCCATTAGGTTGTTCAACATAGGCTTCCTCATTCAATATCCCATTTAGAAAGGCAGTCTTAACATCCATTTGATGAAGAGTAAGCTTGAGGTAACAAGCAATGGCTAACAGAAGCCTAATGGACTCAATCCTTGCAACAGGAGCAAATGTCTCCTCAAAATCAATTCCCTCAATTTGAGTGTAACCTTGAGCAACTAACCTAGCTTTATTTCTAGTGATCACACCTTGCTCATCAGTTTTGTTCTTGAAAATCCATTTGGTTCCTATGACATTTCCATGAGAGGGTCTAGGGACAAGAGTCCAAACCTCATTCTTTTCAAATTAAATCAACTCATCTTGCATAGCAAGAATCTAGTCAGCGTCTTTCAATGCTTCAGTAATATTCTTAGGTTCAATCTTTGAAACAAAACAACAAAAGCTTACCTGGGAGTATGCTGAGGAGCAACTCCATAAACCAGCCATTTTTCTATAGTCAACTTTGTCCTTTTGTCTAGTTCTCACTTGAGCATGCACATCTCTCACAACTTGTGAAGTGGGGTGGTTTTTCTGGATTTTAGAGGGAATATCCTTTGATCTATCCACACACCCATCTACATTATCTTCTGGAGCATCATCCTGATCAAATTCAGAGGAACTGTCCTCAGTTTCAGGATTTTGAGCGAATGTTGGAGCAGATGTGGGTTCAGATGTGGATGCAGATGTGTCCACATCCTTGGTTACATCCTTAGCAGGTTCAGCAGGTTTTTCAGTACTGGTAGTTTTTGTTGGTTCTCCAGCACCTGTTACTGTATCTTTCCAATCCAGTAAGCAACCTGAAACATCATCATCTGCAGTCTTGAGGTTAAGATCAAGTGAGTCATCAAAAATAACATTAGCAGATTCCATAATGGTCTTTATTTTAAGATTAAAAACTCTGTAAGCTCTACTATTAGTGGAATATCCCATGAAAATTGCTTTATCACTCTTTGAATCAAACTTGAACAAGTATTCTCTATCATTGAGAATGTAACAAATGCACCCAAACACATGAAAGTATTTCACAGTGGGTTTCTTTCCAAGGAGGATTTGATATGGAGTGATAGTGCTACCAATCCTAAGGAACACTCTATTGCCAATGTGACAGGCAGTGTTCAAAGCTTCTGCCCAAAATTTCTTGGATAGGTTTTTAGCACTTAACATAACCCTAGCCATTTCTTGCAAAGTTCTATTCTTTCTTTCAGCAATTCCATTTTGCTATGGAGTGATTGGTGCAGAAAATTCATGTGTGATTCCTTTAGAATTGCAAAAGGCAGTAAACATTTGGTTCTCATATTCAGTGTCATGGTCAGACCTAATCCTCACAGTCTTAAGACCATAAAGATTTCTAACCCTTTTGTATCAATTTTTGAATTCTTCAATTGTTTCAGATTTCTCTTAAGAACATTACCCAAGTGTACCTAGAATAATCATCAACACACACAAAGGTGTACTTTTTCCTACCAAAGCTTTCTACTTCAATAGGTCCCATCAAATCAGTATGAATCAGCTCCAAACACCTAAATGTGGAGCACTGTTGGACCTTTTTATGTGATGCTTTTGTTTGTTTTCCCTTTTAACATGAACCACAGACATCAGGGTTCTTGAAGTTCAGCTTAGGGGGGTCTTTAACAGCTTCAAATCTTTGAAGTTCTTCCAGAGTTCTACAACTAGCATGCCCTAATTTTTGGTGCCACAGATTGACATCATTAGCTTTTGAGCTTAGGCATGAAATATTGTCACCAAATTGGTAACAATTGTCAGCAGATCTAGGACCAGTAAACACACACTTATTGTCCTTATCAAACACTTCACACAAGTGTTTATCAAACTTCACATAAAGGTCATCATCACACAGTTGACTGATGCTTATCAGGTTGGCTTTCAAGCCTTCCACATGGTACACATTGTGCAATTTTGGGAGACCCTTGACATCTAGGGTTCCTTTTCCAACAATTTTTCCTTGAGCACCTCCACCAAAGTTTACTTTTCCCCCACTAATTAATTCATAGTCAAGGAGAACAGCTTGGTTTCTAGTCATGTGCCTAGAGCACCCACTATTAAAATACCAAGAGCCAGAGACAGTACTCTTGAGGAGGGAAGAATAAACAACATTGCAGGTAGCACTTGGTTTGGCCACCCACTGCTTTACAACTTTCTTTTTGTGGTGCAGAGGTCTCAGATTACCAGGATGTGTGTTCGGATGTGCATACATCTTCTCACACATCTGAGGCTGATTAAAGTAACCAGATTTCTTGTCAGCCTTAAGTTTGTAACAGAAGGGTCTAATGTGCCCAGGAGCAAAGCAATAGTGACAGATGTAGTGTCTCTTCCTAGGCCTGTTCTCACTCAAAAAGGATTTTTTTTTAGAACTTGATTTTTCAACACTTTTTGAAGTAGAAGCCTCACATCCCTCCTTTACAAAATTACTTTGTTCAAAGCCCAAACCAGTTTTGTTAAGCTGACCCATAGAAATAGCTTCATCAAGTTTCATTTTACTTTTGTTCAACTTGGTAAAAGTATTTTCAGCTTTTTCACACTCATTTTTGAATTTTTCAAGCTCAACTTCTCTCTTGGTCACAAGGACTTCAAGTTTGGCAATGGTATCTTTTTGAGCATCATTTTCCTTTGAAAGTATGGCTTTTTCATCTTCACAAGTAGCTAATTTATCAGAAAGAGATTTATTTACCTTAGCAAGTACCTCAATCTTGTCCATTCTCTTTAACCAATCTATATGCAACTCCTTGTAAGTTGCAAACAGTTCCTCATAGGGAATGTCCCTATCCTCATCATCAGAGTCTCTTTTTACAGAGAAACAGTTCAGCATTAGGTCAGATGTGACACCAGATGTGTTCACATCTGTGACCACATCCAAAGTTTCTTCAAAAGATCCTTTTTCTATATCTGCAGAAAATGCATTGAACACAGAATAGCAATTGATTATAGACATGTTAGCCACTTCATCTTCATCCTCACTGTCACTAAGGGTAGCAGTTAAGCTCATTCCCTTCTTTTTAAGTGTGTTAGCACACTCATTGGCATAGTAACCAAAGCCACGACATGCCCTACATTGAACAGACACAGAGGATTTTTTATTGTCAAATCTTGGTTTCTTGAATCCATTCTCAGTGCTAGGTTTTGGCTTTTCAGCAGCACTGGGAGCAGGTCTATTTGGAAACTTACTCATCCTTTTGTTTTTCAATATGGAACTGAATTTTTTTGAAATAAAAGCCACATCCTCTTCTTCAAGATTTGATTTGTCAATCTCAGAGAATAGTTCCACAAGATCTTTTGGAAGAGCAAGAGCACTTTTGAGAGCAAGACTAAGAGATTTGTTCTTTTTCTGAGCTTCAAGGTTTAGCTCAAACACAGTCAAATTCCTACAATTTTATCTAGACCTACTGTGTTGGTGTCATTTGTTTCCTCAATTATAGCCACTTTTATGTTGAACCTCTCAGGTAAGGTCCTTAAAATTTTACTCACAAGTCTTGCATTGGAGATAGATTCTCCCAGACTTGTACACTCATTCGAAATTTCATGAATTTTAGCAGCATATGACACAATGTCCTCAGTCTCTTCCATTCGAAGTATTTCAAACCTATCCATTAAAATTCTAAGCCTAGTAGCCTTCACACTTGGTGCTCCCTCACATTGAGTTTGCAAAATATCCCAAGCAGCTTTAGCAACACTTTCATTAGTGATAAACTTGTACATATTCCCAGAAACATGGCTGGAAATAGCACCCATTGCTTTCGAATTATAGTTAGCAGACTGTATTTCTTCAAGAGTCCATTGCTCTTCAGGTTTTCTTTCGAAAATAGACTCACCAACACCATAAGCAGGCTTCTTCTCCACAGTAGGAGGTTGCCATGCAACAAGGATACACATCCAAGCCCTTTCATCAATACTTTTGATGTAATTACGTATCTTAGACTTCCAAAGAGAATAATTAGTGTCATCCAAGACTGGAGGCCTATTTTGATAATTTTGGCTTTCCATAGTGACTACACTTTCTGGATCAACACTCAGTAATATATCGAGAGTTGGCTCTGATACCAATTGAAAGTTTCGTGTAGCTAGGAAGCTTCAAACACTCAACAGAATTTTGATGTGAGTACAGATATGTCTCACAACTGTCCACACATCCACAAATAATGAAGCGGAATAAAACAGAATAAAGCAATAACACAAAGGGTTATATACGCTTACTGATCTTGAGATCAGCAAACTAAGCTTACGCCCAAAAACTTTTCACTATTAAAACTTTGATGCTTAAAAAAATAAGAATAAGTGAAAAACTAAAAGACGAAAATACTAAAAGAGTTCTAATCACCTTCTATGACAAGAACACTTCCCCTTTCCCAAGTAGGACCTATTCTAGTCAGAAGTAAAACAAAGAACTCAATGAAAACCTAGATGTGAGTTACGGATGTATGTCACAACCTTCACTCACAACCTAAAACAACAATGTTGAAAAACTGTGAAGAACAAGTATTTTTCTCTCTCAAAATTTGTGTCTTCTCTTGTGCTGATGGCCTTGTATTTATATGCACCATGGAGAAGGTCTTCACGCAATCAACACTCTTCCTTTGTGAGATCTCAAATCCTATAAGGAAACATATAACATACTCACAAAGAAATAGATTGTTAGTAGGTTAGTCCTAATATAAAACTATGTACATAAATAAAAGATATTTATTTTATTTACAAAGTCCTTGTCAAAGTAGTACACAATAAATTTTTCATGAAACCATAAAATCAACTTAACAAAAATACCTCTTTGATTCGAAATAGGAAACAACTTATTTCCTAAACTAAAGTCCTTTTCACAATAGGACAATATAAATCTTTTCATGAAAGTCCCAAAATCAACTTACCTTTTTGATATTGATTTGAGATTAAGGAAACACTTTGTTTCCTAAAGAAACTCACGATTTCATTAATTTCTCTACTTATTGATGCAGCCGCAGACGATTTGATTGCACTTAAGAAGTGAACATGACAAGTTATCTGCTGAAGTCAGTGAATTAAGAAGTGAAGTGGCCTCTATCAGGCAAGTAACTTTTGGAGTGTATATTTCCTCAATTTATTTAGAGTGACAAAAATAATAAGTTCTATTTATTTTGGCCGCAGATATGCTAAAGATCAACAAGACATTGAGCATCAGAAACTTTTGCTGGAAGAAAACCAGAAGTGTAAGAATAAATTTTGTTTTATGTGCACCGTAATTTATGCTCATTGAAGTTTATGCCAGTAAGATACCTTAACCTTAAGGCCCTGAATGCTTTACAAAGTTCTTGGATATATTTCATCACATCTACATTGGCTATTTTGGTGTGAATGTGGTTATTACTTGTGAGAACTTCAAAGGGTAGTGTTTGTGCTTCCTGGACACTGATGATAGTACACACACAGATAGTAGGATCCATATATTTTTCTGATGGGTCAAGCATTTATGTCATGCAGTCCAATAGTGTTTGATAGGCTCAAATTATCTGAAGTTTATTGATGGTTTAATTTGATCTATTTTATTGTTTTTTGTAGATAAAGAACTTTCAGAAGAAATTGAGGATGCACCAGGTAATTCAAATGCTAATGCAAATGGTGATGGTAATGCACCTGTGGAAGAGGATCCTTTCAAGAGTGTCAAAAGTTCTAGAAAAGGCATGAAGAAGACTTGTAGTGTGTGCAAGAAAGAGGGACACAACAAGAGAAAATGCCCAGATAAGCCATTAAATGGGGATGAATCTGTAAGTAATAAGATGTTTATGTACAATTTGTAAACAACTTTCATACATTTTCAAGAACTACACCTTTTTAATGCAGGTTAGGGGTAACAACACTGCTGCAAATGTTTCCACAACCCTTGGCAATGCATCTGGATCTGGAACTACAACAAAGAAGAGAGGAAGAAGAAATGTAATTGTAAGTTTGGATCTGGATCTAAATCTTGAACATTTGTGAGGCTTTTAATTTATTTTCTGAATGTCATTGGTTCCCATGCCTTTATCTTATCAGGGGAGTGGGTTAGACATTGGTACTTCAAGTCAAGCTGAAAGACATGAATTTGGAAATGCTCATAATGGGGTAAACTTTTAAGTTTTTTTCAAGATTCTCTCTCCTTTTGATTTTTCTTTGTGGCTCCCCACCATGCGTTATGTGTCGTTAGACAACCTTGTCCTTATCTTTGTTTTTTAATTTAGGTGAACACTACCTCCAACAATAGTGGTCCTACCAATGGACAAGCTGACATTCAAGCATCATTTACTAGGAGGGGAAGAAGCTACATCACTCATGATGCATTGCAGAAGCATGCAAAGTCCAAGAACAGACCAAGGCAGTAAATTTGGTCTTCTTTGTTTTGTAAACATTAATACAATGGTTGTTTGTTATTTGGTAGATATTTATGGGGGTTGTTTGATGTTTTGGTGAATATTCATGGTGGTAGGTTATGTGTTATTGTTGGTTAACATTTATGGTGGTGGCCATATATTTTTGGTAGAATGCAGAGGTTAATGTCCTCTATTTTTGTGATTTAGAATGGTAAACAGTACTATTGGTTGTTTGAAATGTGTACAAAACATCAATGATGCTATCTAAGGTTGTTTATTTTGGTTTTATTTTAATTGTTACTTTCTCCGTCCCAGAATAATTTTTCTACTTTTTTTGTCATTACTACTAATGGTTGTTCTTGTTTTAAACTGACCATAACAGAAAGCATAACAGAAGTGATTACATAATACATTAATAGTGCACTTACACCACAAATAAAAGCCATACATTATAGTAGTCTCAAACCATCAAATAAAAAGCCATTACAAATTTTACCATCCTAAAACATCCTAAACCACCTTTGTTTACTTCATTGCAATCAATGCCACAACAAACAAAGAAACTATTGAACAAACAAAACAAAGTATCATCATCATCTACATTCCACCAACGGATGCATTCAACCCTTGCAATCCAATTTGCAACCCTTGAATTCCAGTCAGCAGACTGCCTCCCAAGGACCTAACTTCCATTTGAATTTCAGATGTAATATTTCCCTCAAATGTAGACCACTTAACATCTGAATTCTTTGGATCCCAAAATTTAAAGAAATTGCATGTATCACATTTTAAATAGAGCTTGTCTGGATTGTTATCTGACTCCGAAATCCGAACAGATGCTCTTTTCTTACACTTGCACAACTCATTCTTGAACTTGATGATTTCGCCATTGATGCGATTATATTCTCTCGAACGAGAAGAAGCCGAAGAAGCCATGGCCTGTCCCAAAAATATACCAAGAATTCAAACAATTCAATTCTGAAAGAAAAAGCCCTAATTTTTAAATTTGCAATTTTTACTCATTCACTAAATAAGACTTCAAGCTATAAATTGTAACAACTAACCTGTTTTGGTAGAGATTTTGAGTTCCTCTATGCAACAATCTTCCCCAAAAGTCTTAATTTTGAACTTCAATTAAACTCCTCTCCTTCGAAAAAATGGATGCGTCGTCTTCAATTTAGGGTTAAGAACGAAGAATAACTGTGAGTTGGAGAAATCACGTGCCAAGTCTGTGACCAATTTTTCCGCCGTGGGTACATGTGTAATGTTTTTAATGACGTCACAGTGCCAGCTCGGACGATTTAACGGAGAATTAGACGAAAAGTGGACGGAAGGACTAAATGGAAAATTATATAGGTAGGTCAAGGACGGAAACGTTCACAAAAATTAGTTAGGGACGAAAACGTAAAAAAAATCTAAACGTCAGGGACTAAATAGGTACTTAACTCCGCTGGGAGCAGCCCCATGATAGTAAAAAAAGTCTGTGGCATTTGATGTTTGCTGACTAGGAGTTGAGTTGGAATTTGAAGGGAGCTGATTCTATCCTTCCATGTCGACAAAGAAGATCAACCCACACGCTAGGAGCAGCCCCGTGACAGTAACATGATTGGGCTTAATTCCACAACCAACATGTCCCTAAACAACTCCACAGCTTCAACGCATTGTTGGCTTTGAACAAACCTAGAAACCATTGCATTCCAAGCAACCAAATCTGGAACCATCCCTTCTCTGTCGACATGGAAGGATATAAATCTCTCTCTCTCACACACACACACACACATACACACTCCTACAGGAATGCTAATACATGTACGTAATTGGCCTGCAGATGCTAATGAAGAATGTTGACACACTGATAAAAGCACTAGAGGTGGAATCCAAGAAGTGGAAAAGAGAAGCAGTGTTAAGAGAGAAAGACTCAACACGCCAAAAGGCGGACGATAACAACACAATCAGAAACTTACACTCATCAAACAGGTTCTTTCTGTCTTCAAACAAAGTTCTCACAAATATTGATTTGGAGCTCACTTCTTGTGTACACTAACCTTTCTAATTCACTGCATTTCTATTAGGGCCACAAGAGCATCTTGAAGGAACATTCAATAACATCAAAGCCAGAAGGGTTCAAACTGGTAGTGATATTTATAATGTAAATACTGAAAGCATTGAGTGGTGCTAATTGGGTGAAATAACGTAACAATTCTGGAATTTTGTAAATTAATACTGCAACATACTCCCTCCGTCCCAATAAAAGGTTTACCCTTTTGAAAGAGCACGCAAATTAAGGAAAAAGCTAAGTGGAGAAAGTGTTGTGAGTATAAAAGTAAAATAGGAGAGAGAATGAGTGGAGGGAATAGTAAATTTGAAAAGTGTTATGAGTATAAAAGTGAATTAGGAGAGAGAATGAGTGGATGAAATAGTAAAGATTCTTTGCCATTTTAGGAAAGGTGAAGCTTCTAACGGGACGCCCTTTTGGGTAATTGGTGAAGCTTTTATTGGGAGGGAGGGAGTATGGTATAATGTTTATAGTTCTACGTTTGAGATACATCTTTGATACTCTGTTAAATGTTTTGGTCCAATGCTTTTGTGAATTAACATGGAAGATTATTTATGAGATTGATCGAGATGATCCATGGAAATGAAAATTGGGGAAAATTTTAGATTTTACATTTTTATTTCTCACAAATGCATTGATTTTTATAGTTGAACAGGATACAGTCTATCTTTACTTTGTGAATATACAGAACCCATTGAAAATGGGGTTGCACAGAGGGGGAGTAACTTACAACTAGTCCTGGCTTTATAACAACCTCACAACTCAGGAATGGTAGCCAAAGATGGGCGCCATTTCCGATATCCTAATCTATCTCTCTCACACTCACACACACACACACTCCTACAATCTCATCCTCTCAAATAATTCATTCGACTCATGAAACTCTCCAATACTCGAGTACCCAGAAATCATCGATGTCCAAGAAACAACATCTGAGTTAGTCATTCTATCAAACACCTTGCAGGCGTACCATATACTGCCACATTTACAGTACATATCAATCAAAGCACCCAACATCACATCCAAATCATAACCCACTTACTTTATCACACAATGAACTTCCTTACCCATTTTCAAATCCATTAAACCAATACAAGCTTTCAACACAATCGAGAAAGTAAAACTATTAGGAACAACATTTCTCAATTCACGAGATAAAGAAAAGTACCCAATTGCTTGTTCATAGTACCCATGAAATGCAAGAGCTGAAATCATCCAATTAAATGCAAAAACATTTGGGTTTTGAGTTCTTTGAAACAAACTGAAGTCTATCACAAACTCAAAACAAACAAAATGACATTAATCCTTACAATCTCATAGTACTACTCAATTGAACCTAGTTCATTCTCCTAATTAGCTCGTTGATGAAATCTTCGCGATTTTCGGCATCTCCACCCTCAACATCATGGCGAAAAGTAAAGTTGTGCCAGTAGTTGGGCGTACGCACTTCGTCGCCTTCGTTGTTCGGCCTTCCCTCCCGTTCAAAATCTCTAACTGTGGACCATGTAATGTCCTGGTCAGCGCCATGTCATGTTAAATGGGACTTTCAAATGCCAACTCAACTTGTTTAACGTCAACACAAACGGCTCACTAACGGAAGGACGAAATAATCCTAATACAAACAAGTTTAAGGATGAAAAGGTAAAAAAAAAGTTCAAGGACGAAAAGGTAAAAAATAAAGAAGTTCAAGGGCCAAAAAGTAGTTTACTCCCAAGTTATAGGGGGCATCCGGAATTTTATCCAAAACATAAACGGGAGAGAGAGAGAGTTGTCCGTTTCAAATTTCGATATCCCGCCATTGAGTTCCAACACTTGCCTCTCAGGTTCAGGGACGGATCTACAGTACCAGGTGCGGGTGCACGTGCACCCGGTAAAAAAAAAAAAAAAAAAAAAAATTTTTTTTTACTAAGTGCACCCCCACCAAGGATTTACTACTTAGAAATAGGGGTGAACTTAATAGTAAACCCACCAAAAATAAAAGTTACAGACTCTTAAAATTTTTCAAAAAAGTAAACAAAGTACGTACGCTAAGACTAAGACTCCACTCCGACTTCTTCCGTTCTTCGTTCGTGAGACGCCGACGTCTGATCCGAGTCCCTCTTCCTCACAAATCCATCTCCATTATTCATCAAGATTCAATCCTCCGTCCTCTCTTGTAAGTATCCCAAACCCTCAAATCTCTCCTTTGACCTCTCTCTCTCTCTCTCATTCAAGTAAAATAGAAATCTAGGGTTTGAAATAATTTTGGGGCTTTGATTTTTTTTTCAGATTTAGTGGTTGATTTATATATATGTGTTTGATTAATTGATTTTACTTTATTGATTAAATGGTTATTTCGTTGAATTTTTGTGTAGGATATGTGGGGTTGTTAATTGTTATTGTTGATTATTGAATATGGACAAATTTCTCATCAAAAGAAAAAAAATTGGGGATGGTGAAACTAGTTTTGGGGTGGGTAATTCTAGTAGTGCACCAACACCAAATCAACAATCGGTTCCCGTTGTGTGTTTGATTAATTGATTTACAATTTTTAATTGTAAATCAACAATCGGTTCCCTATGAGACAATTGTATTCGAAGTTATGTATTGCAAATGTACTTGCGTTACGAAAAATTTTAGTACGAGATTATGTAGTGTAAATTGTGCACCCGCAGTTAAGAAATCCTAGATCCGTCCCTGCTCAGGTTGCTCCAGTTCCAATCAAAATCTCGGAATCAAATTCCAGCAGAACTGAGCTAATTTTTCTAGGGTTCGTATTAGTTCAATCCCTTTTCTTTTTCACACGAGCTGATTTTGATTTCTCGATTCAAGTTGTAGCCAAAGGTTAGGGCTTTTTTTCCCTTCAATTATTTATATTTCTATATGCTTACTTGATGAATTCATAGTCTTAGTACAATTTTTTTCCTCTGAGTGATCAGTCGAACCGATGGAGGTACTCTATTCTAAGTTGTACGACAAGTATACTAAACTCAAGGTCTGCCTCTCTCTCTCTCTCTCTCTCTCTCTAAGAATTGCTATGTAAATGTAATAACTTGATTCTTCTCGTATCCTTTTCTTTTAGACGAAAAAAGAGAATGAAATGGAGGAGCTCAATCGTGATCAGGAAATGAAATTTATGACTTATATGTCTGGTATGCTATTCTCTTGTTTCTTTCTACTTTTCCCCCAATTCTTACTTTTTCTTCACCCATAAATCTGATTTTGAGATACTTATGCTCAAAGTGATTTTTTTTTATCTCCTACATTACATTGTTAGACTGCTGAAAATCACCCGTTAAAGTTAAATCTTTACCCACATGTACGTAACATTATTATCCATAACTCTTAAGAACTAACTGACTCGGCTGCTATGTTCAAAGAAAGTGAAATTGACTAAATAGTACATGTCCATAAGAAAATTTAAAATTATTTGGAAATAAAACATTCATGAATACTAAAGAAGATAATTTCTTTTTATGCATATTGAGCAACTATGTTAAAACAAATGCTGACAAAGGGGAGAACTTTGAGCGGATTCTGACAGATGGTCTTATCAGGTCTAATATTATTGGAAGATGGCAACTACTTCTTGCCTCATTGTTTCTCCTCAATGATAAGCTAGCTCCTTAAATATGCATATAACATAGGCTGAAAACGGAGTAAAAAAATTATCTTTTAGAAAGTTTCTAAGCCCTCTGAAGTATGTGACCGAATATAATTGTTCATTTTATATTATCAAGGAAATTAGGATGTTGGCTTTTGTGGATTTTCAGTTGCAACCTCAGCAACCATAGCAATCATTCTATAGCTTTTCAAGTGCAAATTAGGACATGCCAGTTGACAAAGGTGATATGAATCTTCACTAGAAAATTAAAGCTCATTTCGGACAAAATTCTTTTTAGAAATTGATTCTCGTTTAGGATGCAAGGGATATTTGTTATATGTATGGCTTGTTTTATATGAGTATCTTTTAAAGAAGAAAGAAGATGCACTATTTTCTTAATTTTTCTACCTATTGATGCAGCCGCAGACGATTTGATTGAACACTTAAGAAGTGAACATGACAAGTTATCTGCTAAAGTCAGTGAATTAAGAAGTGAAGTGGCCTCTATCAGGCAAGTAACTTTTGGAGTGTATATTTCCTCAATTTATTCAGAGTGACAAAAATATTAAGTTCTATTTATTTTGGCCCCAGATATGCTAAAGATCAACAAGACATTGAGCATCAGAAACTTTTGCTGGAAGAAAACCAGAAGTGTAAGAATAAATTTTGTTTTATGTGCACCCTAATATATGCTCATTGTAGTTTATGTCAGTAAGATACCTTAACCTTAAGGCCCTGAATGCTTTACAAAGTTCTTGGATATATTTCATCACATCTACATTGGCTATTTTGGTGTGATTGTGGTTATTACTTGTGAGAACTTCAAAGGGTAGTGTTCGTGCTTCCTGGACACCGATGATGGTACACACAGAGATAGTAGGATCCATATATTTTTCTGATGGGTCAAGCATTTATGTCGTGCAGTCCAATAGTGTTTGATAGGCTCAAATTATCTGAAGTTTATTGATGGTTTAATTTGATCTATTTTATTGTTTTCTGTAGATAAAGAACTTTCAGAAGAAATTGAGAGGCTCCGCAATAAAGAGTGTCATTCCAGCTTTAGGGATGATGAATTTGAAAGTGGACAACAGAACATGTCTGGATCTTCTCCGGTTACAGTAGATGAAACCAGTAACTCAACAAGAAGAAAAAGAAGTAGAGATTTGAGGCAAGAGAATGAAGGTATGATAACTCCGACTGCCATTGGTGATCCCCATGAGCATGCCCCTATAGGAGGATCCATAACCAACTTTCAAAAGCAGCCCATTTCAACTAGCAATACTTTTAGTGATAATCAGGTATATTCGCAGTTCATCATCCTAAGAGTTTCTTTTTGCCCTTTTGCGCCCTTAATACTGACTTTTGTATGATTATTTAGCCCAAGTGCTGTAGGCGAAGGGTCAGCAGTTCAGGTATGGATTCGAACTGAAAATCTCCTTCAGCTCTTTTGTCTAATTTCATAATTGAAGTATTAATATCCTTGGCCTTGTTTAGGTGTAGAAGATACCAGTGCTCTTCCCAGCTGTATGTTTCAGGAGCTTGTTGAATGCCTAGTGGACTTGAAGTTTTCCATTATTTCTCAAACTGATGAAATCTTCATATCAGCACTTCATGAATCAAGTGGTAAATTTTCATGCCTTAAATTAATGAATTATCTCCCTTCTACTTTCTTTGCATGCCTTTTAAAGCGGATATCCATGTGCAACATGGTTCAAATTGCATTATTGGGTTATGTAGATCAACTCTTGCGTGATGACAGTATCATGAGTGTTGTGTTCATGTTAACAGTTACCTGATATATAGCTGGAATTAGCAGGTGAAATCATTATATCACTTTTTACTTTAGGAACCCATTTATTGTTGAGCATTAATGACCATCCCAAATGAGTAGAACTTGATCAAGTTCTCACATGTTTCATGGATATACCAAGGAAACCATGAGATAATCACCTTAACTTGTGTAAGAGATCTTGAAGAGTACACAAAACTGGAAAAAAGATACACCTTCCGTCCCTAAATGAATGTCCAAATTGGAGACATCAAAAAAATGTGTAAAATTTATACAATTTAATAATAAAGATGTATAAATATTTGTGTTATCCGCTATCTGAACATTTAGCTTTGCAAGTGTAAAAGAATGGTGAAAAAATTTTGGTAAAAATAATATTTAGGGACAAAGTTTTTTACAAAACTGACATTCATTTTGGGACAAAAATTTCTAAAAATGGACATTAATTTACAGACGGGGAGGGAGTACAATAATAGATACATTACATATTTGCAATACATGACTGAGTTTCTAGGTAGGGATACAATGTTATGGTATTGTTGAGCTTGGTAAACGTTGGTTCATTACACATGTGATTGTGTTTGGGTGGTGATTTAATGGGAATTATGTATATCATGGTAACTTGCAGGTTATAGCTTCAGTCTAAGATGGATGAACAACTCAGGAGGAGATGCAGAGTTGTTATATCGTGCTTCTTCATTGGGGACGTTTGAGAGAGTCGCACCTGAGTGGATGAGGGACGTACTTTTATTCAGTAAGCGTATGTGTCCTATCTTCTTCAAGAGGGTATCCTATGTTGTCAAGCTTCATAACTGATGCACGTTTTCTTCTTCTTCTTCTTCTTCTTCTCCCTCTTTCTTTAGTTACAATTTATGTTGTTTTATGGCCGCCTTATTCTGGTTTTGTTTGGATTATGTTTACTGGCATTGTATATATTGTCTTACGAATCATTCCTTAATAGACATATTTGTTGCCTTTTTGTCTGTTAATTTACCACTAGTAGTTTAATAATTATTGTTAGTACCTCCGTCTCAAAAATGAAGGTACATTTTTCTTGATTGATCAAGAGCAGAAATGAACATTCGTTTCGAGATTCGAGACAGAGGGAGCATTATTTGTCCATGGTATCCTTCTTTCTTATACTCCATCCATTCCAAATTGAACGATCATTTTTGTCACAAAATGAAAAACATTTTGAAACTTTTTCATTGGAAAACTGTCCCGAAATGATTATTTTTTATAGTTCATTATATTTTTGCAAAACTAAAAGGTTGTAAGGTTGTAAGCGAATAGCAAGAATAATTATCAAATTTTTTTTCTATTAAAAATGAACCTTAAAATAATAATTCATTTTGGGATGGAGAAAGTAAATAATGCATAAAAGTCTTTTAAAATTGAGTGACACGACGCCTTCTAATCATTTTAATTTTGTAGTCAAAATCTTGAAAAGTATTTTGTATTGAATTTTGGTGAGGGTGGGACCCACTCTTACTTATGATGATGTACCCTATTCCACTAATAATCCCATCACTAATTCCGCCTATAGTATAGCGTGACTAACATTATTATTTATTTTGCATTATTTTGTTCGAGATACTTGTTTGTTAAACTCCCTCCGTCCCATACTAAACGGTTTATTTATTTCACTAGTAAACGTTTTTAATAAATATTTTTTACTTAAAAATATATTATTTATTTTAGTACAAACAAAAAAATTGAGATATTTATTATAAATTATAATGGGACGGACGGAGGGAGGGACTATTAAGCTGTAACAACATCTAGACTCATTTGCCATTAAATATAGTCAAAATTGGACAAGTTGACCAAGTCACGAGTCTCTTTCTATCATAAATGTATGTGTATTAAAATTGACATTTAACAGACCAAACTTACCCCTAAAAACATAGCCACTGAAGCATCACAGAAACCCCTTTTATTCATTTCATATTAGACCCCTTTCCTTTCCTTTTTTGTCCAACACAAAAGAATAAGAAACAGTACACCAAAACTCAACCATAACCACCTTCCCCAACCTACCATCCAATCCACATACAGAGAGAGAGAGAGAGAGAGAGAGAGAGAGAGAGAGAGAGAGAGAGAGAGAGAGAGAGAGAGAGAAGGAGAGAGAATGGCCTTTGAGATGGTGCTCAGGAACATTTTACTCCTATGGCTGATCAAAGCCACCATCGCACAAGGACCATCACTAGCCATGCCCGGTTGCCAACAAACCTGCGGTCCGGTTACCATTCCATACCCATTTGGAATTGGAACCAATTGCTCAGCCCATGATTCTTACACCATAACCTGCAACTCCACTTTCACTCCATCAAAACCTTTCATCAACAGCATCAATATGGAACTTCTTGACATTTCCTTAAACGGCACAATCCGTGTCAACAATCCCATCATCACATCCAATTGTCCCAACACAACTACCGGTCAAGATGTTAGCTTAGTGGGTAGTGATTTCTCATTTTCCAGTACAAGTAACCGATTTACAGCAATGGGTTGTGATCTTCTTGCCCTCATCAGCAGACAATCAACAGTTATTGGTGGTTGCATGTCACTTTGCAACATTACTTCAGAAGAAAATACCTGCTATGGTATATTGTGCTGTCAGACAAGAATTCCTTCCTCACTCAAGTTCATTAACGCAACCCTGAGGAGCGTTGATCCTAATAATGATCGAGGGGGCTGCAGACGAGCGTTTATGGTGGACTTGGATTGGTTCATGAGTAATTTAACCAATCTCTTTCAGGTCCAATCCATGGAGAATGTTCCTGCTGTGCTGGATTGGAAACCAACAGGGACTTGTACGGTATTTGGCCCCTTCACCTCCACAACTAATCGGTCTGCATCCGTGTGTACAACTAATGCTTTCTGCTCAAATCAAACCCTTTGTTCTTGTCGTGATGGCTATGAAGGAAACCCATACCTGCCAGATGGTTGCCAAGGTATTTTTCAACTATTAATTTCAAACTCTTTTGGTGATCTCCAACACTGAAATTTTGTTTTCAATATTTCCAGATATAGATGAATGTTCCAACCCTGCTACAAATCCTTGTGATATGATTTGTATAAATACACCAGGAAGTTTCAATTGCTCTTGTCCCCCTGGTTATATACAATTTCAACGTTATTGCTATAATATTGGGGCGATAGGCAATAATAATAAAGCGCAAAGAGTACTCATAGGTAAAACTCTATCGACTAGCAAATCTTGCATTCCTAGGTTTATCAAACATTCTAACAGTCCGTGCAGCAAGATATATGAAATCAAATGCATCTGCTGGTTGCAGGTACTGGCATGGGCCTCGGACCAATACTACTACTACTTGCCGTGTGGTGCTTGTACAAGAAAATGCAAAGGAGGAAGAGAGATAAGCTCAAACAAAAATTCTTTAAGCGGAACGGAGGGTTGTTGTTACAACAACAACTGTCTTCTTCAGGTGATGGTAATATTGAGAAAACAAAGCTTTTCACTTCAAAGGAGCTGGAGAAAGCTACTGACAACTATAATGCAAACAGAATCCTTGGTCAAGGAGGTCAAGGTACTGTATACAAAGGCATGCTGACAGACGGAACAATTGTTGCCATAAAGAAGTCCAAAATCGAGGATGAGGGAAAACTTGAACACTTTATCAATGAAGTTGTCATTTTGTCGCAAATTAACCACAGAAATGTTGTCAAGCTACACGGATGTTGTTTGGAGACGGAAGTTCCTCTGTTGGTTTACGAGTTCATCCCTAATGGAACCCTTTATCAGTATATCCATGAAAATAATGAATACTTTCCATTATCATGGGAAATCAGATTAAGGATTGCTACAGAAATTGCAGGAGCTCTTTTTTACCTCCACTCCTCAGCTTCCACACCAATATATCATCGAGACATTAAGTCAACAAACATACTTTTGGATGAAAAATACAGAGCCAAAGTTGCAGACTTTGGGACGTCAAGATCAATTGCTGTTGACCAAACTCACTTGACCACACAAGTACAAGGGACCTTTGGGTACTTGGATCCAGAATACTTCCAATCAAGTCAGTTTACGGAAAAGAGCGACGTATATAGCTTTGGTGTGGTTCTTGTGGAGCTCTTAACTGGACAAAAGCCTATTGGATCATCAAAATCCGAAGGTACCCGAAGCTTAGCAACACATTTTATTATGGCAATGGAAGAGAATCGTCTGTTCAATATTCTGGATGCTCGAGTGATGAAAGAGGGAGGCATAGACGACATAATGGGGTTTGCTAACCTAGCAAAAAGGTGCTTGGACTTGAATGGGAGAAAAAGGCCTACTATGAGAGAAGTTGCTACTGAGTTGGAAGTTATTAGAACATCCCGTGGACAGCCTATTATAGATGAACAATTTGAAGAAGTTGAATATGGGTTGCTTGAGCTAAAAGGACCTTGGGATACTGCTTCGACGATAACAAGGTCTCCAACAACCAATACTGCCATGTCTCAAGATTTCCGACCTCTCTTGTCTATATAATCTCTCATATGCTAGACTCCTTTTTTTTTTTTTTACGCATTCATATATTCAACTTCCGGCTATGTACTTATGCGTGTGATTAAGCAGAAGTTTATGCGACTTCTTAGCTTCTAGACTTGTTCTTACAATTGTGCCTGAAGTTCAGATAGGGGAAGGCCTTTTTTTTTTTTACTTCAACTAGATGGAGCATAAATGGGTACTGAAACTAACAGACTCTTCTGGTTCATTTTGAGATGGAAAGAGTAGAAACTAACATCAGTTTTCCCAATTACACTGTGCTTTAAAACAAACTTACATGTTGATATTAGTACAGAAATGGAAGAGAAAGTTGAATACATCCCTAACCTCAAACAAATCACGAATACTCATAAAGTGATACGCTTTTATCATCTGATACACTAGCAAGCAAATTACTTTGAGTTCCAGCTCCTTCTGGTGGTTGAAACGCCACAGCCCACACCTGATCACTATGGTTACTCGTACTCTGCACAGCTGCCCTCATTTTTAGGTCCCACAACTTCACAGTCCTATCACTAGACCCCGATGCAACTTCTGCTCCATCTGGACTCACATCCACGCTCAACACCCAACTACTATGACCCGACATTGTCCCAAATAACGTCTTTCCTTCCGCATCATACATGTGGATATGCTCATCATCTGAGCCTGAAATGAGTACCCGTGGATCAACGGGAGAATACACAAGGGACCTTACCGGCATGGAATGGCCTTCCAGGTGGTGTAGGAATTTGGTTCGTTGTACATCAAAGACAGAGATGGTTCCATCAATGGACCCACATGATAGGTATTTTCCATCTGGGCTCCATGCAACTGAGAGGACAAACTTTTTGCTGTTACTTTTGTCAGAGGGTTTTGATCCTTCGGGACGGGGGATGGACAGAGTACCAATCAGCTTCCACTCAGCAGTATCCCATATTTTCACAGATGCACTGCCACCTCCAGCAACCGCTAGCATGGTACCCTGAACAAGAAGTATCAGTTGGCAAAAAGTTCTTAACCCTGTAGCTGAGTTTAATGCTTGAGTCCTGTACTAAGGTCATCCATAGTGGGTGCGCTCCACTAGGATTTAAGTAGTCATTCTCTCCTTTTGGGTTTTGCCCCCAAAATAAACTCATTTATATATATATATATATATATATATATATATATTAAGAGCAATTAGGAAAAGTTACATGCAAGTAAAGCTACATTTTAAAATGTTTAACCTAAAAGACTTTAGAACAAAGGGAGTGATTGATGAAGGTGAATTTAATAACCTAACTAGAAAATGGATGATCATTTTGTTATGGGAATTTGCCCCATAAGTTCCTTTTGGAACAAATCACTTCCCACTAAGTTTCTTATTATATTAAAATGTCCCATAAGTTCTTATATTGTATTATGTATAATACAACATTTAGTTATGCAGTAGTTTAAAATCATAATACTGCATCCGCACCACCGCCTCCGCCACAGCTCAGCTCCGCCGCCGCCGTCTGCTATCGCCGCATGCCGGATTCCGGTCAATTTTTGCCGGATTCCGGTCAATTTTTGCCGGATTCCGGTCAATTTTTGCCGGATTTCGGTCAATTTTGGCCGGAATCTGGCCGCCGATCGCTGGAATCCGGTCGCCGGAGGTCGAAATCTGGTCGCCGGTCCATGGGCTTCGGACTCCGGTCACCGGCGGCCGTCGGAATGCAGTATTATGGCCTCAATTGATGTTGTATTTTCGAAACATAATACAACATCATAATACAACATGGGGAAGGAACTTATCGGGCATTATGAAACTTTTTTAGAACTTATCGGGCATAGTCCCTTTTGTTATTTGCAAATGGAAACTTGATTGGGGATGAAGGGTTTATAGCATCCCCTCTAATAAAGCTACTATGACCTTTCACACAATAATCTCATACAGCTTTTATAATGTACATCTGCAACTCCCCAAGTCCCAAAAGAAGAGTCTGATTTTTGACTTTTCAAAGTCAATTTGTATACCTTTCAGAGAGCCTTAAACATTTTCCTTTACGATAATAAAATGAATAGCATTTTTTTTTTTTTTTGTAAAAAAGTGTTTAGGGACAGTTTTTGCAACAAAGACATTCATTTTGGGACAAATTTTTCCTGAATTTGGACATTCATGTAGGGATAGAGGGAGTACATAAATCCACTGAACTAGAATTTTATAGTTTAATTTAAGCACGAACAAGGAAAAAAAAAAAAAAAAAAAAAAGAGCAAGGTTTTAGTTTTAGAATCCAACAAATAAACAAGATTTGAGAACACAAGATTTTGGGGGAAACTAGTTTCTCCTTAAATTATAAAAAGTCCTGTTTTATAAACTGTTTCTAAATATTCGCTAACTACTTCCAAGTAGAAAAAAAGTAGACTTTTTATAATTTATGGAAAAACTAGTTTCTCCCAAAACTTGCTCATTTGAGAAATCAGTAAATCCATAAAAAAAGATCACAATATTTTGGGGGAAACTAGTTTCTCCCTAAGTTATAAAAAGTCCTGTTTTTTTAAACTGATCTTATATTCATCAAATATTTGCAAGTTGAAAAAAATTGGACTTTTTATAATTTATGGAGAAACTGATTTCTCCCAAAACTTACTCAAAAAAGATAACCCTGCGTTTCACAACACAAGGCCATTAAGTATAGAACGTGCATCCCAAGACACCAAGTGGCAACGCTCTTTATTAAATTCCTTGAACTATAAAAGGTTAAGAATCGGTTGTTACGATAAACATACAGCTAATACTCGCAAGCATAACTTATCTAAACTTTTAAAACTTTGATTTAACTTTCAACATAAACACAATTATCATAACCATTTCAAAATAACTCTACACCTTTCTACAATGGAGAAAGAGTTGACCAACTTTGAAAGTAATAAACTGTTTTAGTTATAAAAAGACATCGGTTATAACATAAAATTAAGATTTGTAAATACAAACTCCCTAAATGAATTATACCAAAATACACTTTCTACGCCAACCTATTCATACCCCGACAATTCCCAAAATATTACTTCCAAACTCCTCACCGCCCTTACTTGGCCGGTCCGCCTGTCTCGGAATCTAAAACATTAAAGGGAGAGGGGTGAGAATAAATCTCAGCAAGCTATTATGAATGCAGCAATATGCCATATAAGATGCAACACATAACAAGTTGCATATAACACATTGGAAAAGCCGTAAACACTTTACATTACCTCGGTTTACCTTTTCCCGTCTGAACAATAGTCGTACAACATTGGATATAAAATTCCAATCTTAGGTGAGCTGCTTAAGCAATACTCACATCTTATAAGACCCGTTTCTCAGGGAACCATATAAGATAGTAGCAACTCTGTAAGGCTTTTGGCTCACTACAGATGCTATAACCCCGACCTGTGGCCACAGGAGGGGACGGTCACAGATATAACATAATCCGATCACATTAGGTCACACTTCCATAATTGATCGTATTATGTTATACCCCCAACATCAGCTGATTAACACATTATCAAGCACATAATAGTTACTTGAAACATAATCCACAAAAAGGGATAAACAATATAGCCACATGGTAAAATATACTCATGTCCAACAAATATCATAGTGCAACATTTATTCAACCCACTATGCATAATATAACAATGAATGTGAACTCAAGTAAGGCATTGAGACATCATCAATCCATCATACTTAGTCATTATACAATAATACATGGCCTCTATAAAGGTCCAAGTTAAATCTATCAAATTGGGATCATATTTGTCAAGTTACCAAACTAGGCTAACTAGCGTTTTCCAAGCAACATTTAAAGTATTTCCCCAATTTCATTTTGATCACTTAAGATGTCATTGTGTAGCCAAAGTATTCTACTTTAATCAAGGTTAAAGAGATTTCATTTTGGTTCTAGTTTGATTAGGTTTAAACAGCTCTAAAGTTGGTGCAACATAACCAGGCCAGGGCACGACTCATGCCCCAGGGCACGACTCGTGCCCCTTTGACCCTTCACTGAACCTGGCTTCCCCAACAAGGCACGACTTCCTCTTAACCAGGTCACGACTCGTGACTTCCCCATGGCACGACTCGTGCCAATTTTCCTTAAGTTACTCAGAACGACTTGGCCTTCTAGGCACGACTCGTGGTCACGAATTGGCCATGGGCACGACTCGTGCCTGAGGGCACGACTCGTGCCACGGCCAGAAACAGGTACAGCAGCAGCAATAATTCAATAACTCCAAGAAAACCAAATTTCAACCCAAGCTTCCCTTTTATTAATGAACCTAAAGGTTTACTAAATTTCATACTTCTCATACTAAGTCATTTAGACCCAAATGATGTAAACCTAGATCATTACCATATGATTTCCCACCCATTTCACTAACACATTTCAAATTAACCCTTTTTAATCTAATTAATCCATCTTCTTACCCTTTTATCAACTTTCATGGACAATAACATACTTCACAACTTCATCCTAAATCATTTAAACTCAAAATGATATAAACCTAGATTATTTACCACATGATTTCCAACCCATTTTCTTACACTCCAAATCCACTTCTATGAACCCTAACATCATTCTATGTCAATTTCCAATTTCTCAACTCCAAGAATAGTTTCAAAGCATTAAACAACCATCATATAATCAAGAACAACATTAAGAGTTCATGAGCATTTAATGAAGGAAAGGGTCATAATAACTCACCTTAGGAAATAAGAGGTGGATTAAGAATTTTCTTGGCTTGATAAACTCTCCTAGATGCACCCATCACAAAAGTACTCTTGGATTGAAAAATGAAGAAGGATTGAACTTGGTAAGAGCTTGAGAAGAGGTGGTTTCACAATGGGGTTTCCATGGAGATTGTAAGAGAGAAATGAAGGAGGATGAGGAGGATGGAGTATGAAAAGTGTAAAGGGAGTATGGGAAGAGTAAGGGGGAAGTATGGGGGTATGGGAAGTCTTTGACTTAGGAGGGAAAAGGGGAGGGAATTAGGAAAATGGTCCCCCACCCCATGCTTCCCTAATAAAAAATTTTCAATCATTTTAAAATAACCCTCCCAACCCATAACATTTTATTTGTCCATTTTATTACCACTCCATCCTATTACTTTATTTATTTCCAATTATTTTGATTTAACCAAATACTTTAACTTACTTTCATTTTATCCCTAGGCTTTTGAATTATCTCCTAACATTTTCAACTTAACATAAATATTAAAGGCATAGAATAAGTACATAAAGTTAACATTAATATTAACACAAAATCTGGGGAGAAACGCGTTTCTCCGTCTGTTATGGAGAAACGGGGCTAAGTGTCGCGCGACATACTTAGCCACAACAACTGGATATCCTTTTCAAAGCTTCTGGATATCCAGAAGCTTTGAAAAGGATATCCAGAAGCTTTGGAAAGAATATCCAGAAGCTTTGGAAAGGATATCCAGAAACCAAATATTTTTTCTGGCTATTCTTTCCAAAGCTTCTGGATATCCATATTCAATGTTCTGGATATCCAGAAGCTTTGGAAAGGATATCCAGAAAAAATATGTGGTTTCTGGATATCCTTTTCAAAACTTCTGGATATCCTTTCCAAAGCTTCTGGATATCCAGAAGCTGATGAAAGTATATCCAGAAACTGTCTAAGTATGTCGCGCGACAAACCAAGCCCCGTTTCTCCAGACACGACGGAGAAACGCGTTTCTCCCCAGACCGACTCTAATATTAAAAGCATATAATATGATACTAAAATTTGTGCCTAGGGTTAGGGTCGTTACACTCACTCCCCCTTAAAGAAAATTCGTCCCGAATTTGACTGTCACTTACCTAAATGTTCAACCCACCTCGGTTACTTATGTATACCTCAGACTTCAATTCCCAAATAGTCTCTTCAATGCTGTGATTCTTCCCCAAGATTTCTAATTCCATTAATAATACGATATTACAACTTAATGTTCCAGGAATACCACACAAATATCACTAACCCGAATTTTCACGACCTCAATAAAAATATAAATAAATAAAAGTATTACAGCTTATGTCACCAAATACATTACAATATTACATTAAAAACTTCAAATACTCTATAAGCTGCTCCAAGCCAGTCTATACGTCAAATCACCAACCTTTTCTAAAGCTTCAAATGGATTAACAAACTTTGGCGCCAATTTACCTTAGGCCTTGCTTCACCAACCTCACCCCAACAAATTGGAGATCGATATTTTCTTCCCGAACCACGTCTCATACGGTTTTATCTCAATGCTAGAATGATAACTGCTATTATACGCACCCAACCACTGGTAACCATACGTCCTATTGACTACTAACATCCATTGTACGCAATTCCTCAAATTTTCACAAGGTTAAACTTAATAGCATTCATACATTCCAAAAAGGACATTCCCAAATGATGTCTATCCAATCCATTTAATACTATGGGGTTTATACAATCAAACTATCCCCTAACATGTATGAGGACTTGATCGAAGAATCTCATTACTATATACATATATAATGAGTAGAAAATACAATCAACTTTCCATAAACAAAACAACATACTCCTTTTTACTTCCAAGGTAACCCAATCAAAAAATCCATCTTGATAATACTCTCAAGTTCAATATAGAACTCTAAATATTTTAATAAATCTTCTAACGTCAATATTCTATTTCCACATTTGTGACCAAACCACCTTATGTCTTGACTCACTTGAAACGAGTTATTTCAATTATCTCGTCCGCAATTCTCATAATACAAACATTAAACAACTGCCCATGGAATAATAAATATGGACATGCTAATAAGACCCTGATTCCATAAACGGAATATTAATCGACCATTTTTCACAGTTCAATGTTCCAATTATGTTCAAGTCCAGTGACAGATCAATATCCGAATCAAATGGTTGGCCGCCCACAACGGAGCCGATCCAACTCCAATACAAAAATCGAGTCTACTGCGACCGTCACATTAATAACCCCACAATTTATCAAATCATTTCTCGGATCAAAACTTTATTATAATTAATCACTATAGGGAAACTAGGTTGCCTTTCTACTTGCTTCTGTACGAACTATATCTTTAAAATAACATGTCTTTCTAAAATTTACAACATCTTCGGAATTCCAAAGGATAGATAAAAAGAGATCCAGTGAGACTCGAATGGTTTATTTATTTAAAACCGGCCCATACCAGTTTTTATTAACTAAACCACTCAAAATTTTAAGAATTTTTTAAAAGATTGATAAGCTAACAAAACTAACTCGAGTGATTTAATTATCTATAACCGTCCCATACCAGTGGTAGATAATTAAATTACTTCCAGATTTTAATGTACACAAAAACGGTTCACTGACCTTAATAAATCAAACTATCCCCGAAGGGCACCAATGCTCATACCGAAGTTCAACATACAATCCAAAGTTGTAAAGCACATTTAAAACAATTCTAACAAAATATTCTTGTTTGACCTCTATCTATAGTGTAGCCACCACTCATAATATTTATACTTAGTTAAATTCTCTATGATAAAACAAAATCTCGTAATACTAATACTATCTTCTATAAATAACACTAAAACATTCATTAAGATAATAAACTTGGTAAATCATCCTCAATTCAATAATTCCTCAAGTTGAATATTCAACACTTTTACTTAATTTGAGTCATCTATTCCCTACCTTTGATATTGGTATTGTACTTAGTAACAACGTATTGCATACATCAAGTTTCCTATCAATTACCATGATCTCCTAATAAGAAAATATAATTGGAACTCACATAGATCAATCATCCCCAAATTGCGATTAAACATTAACAGTGTAAACTAACTTACCTCTCGATAACCATCAACAAACTCAAAATCCGCATAACGCCAATACCTTCCCAAGCATCACACCAATCTCTCATATGAGTCACACAACTAAGTCAACATATAGGGTGTAATCATCCTAAAGTATCCTGCCTTCCAATAAGATTTATCCTCATTTTATATTCTCAACTAATGATCTAATCGTTTCTCAAAACAAACCATATACATATATTACCAATTCCTGAAGTTGATCCTATAAGTCACCAATAACTACATCTATTATACTTCTTCACATTTACCCTATTTACCTCTCCATAACTAATACACAACCACAAATTCAAAACGGTCATACTAGATACAAATGTTGTCTTAAGTATATCCTTACAACAAATATTCACTGTAATTGTAACTCCCCGAAAATTCAACTAATAACCATTGAGTATTCTACTAGTTTTCTAAAATCAGTCATACAAATCATCAACAAGTGATAACGAATACTTATTCTTCACATTTACCAATTTGAGATCTCCATAATCTATAAATAACCACCAAGTATCATCTTTTCTAAATATGGTAACACTTCATTCTTACGGAAATTCGTTGAGCTTATTATCTTCTTATCGAATAATTTCCCAAGTTGAGTCATCAATTTCATTATCCCAATTAGTGTCCTCTATCTAGGGATCCGAATACCAAAATAGTACCTTACATCAACTCGAAGCCTCAATATCCTGGCATGATACCTGATGGGAACCCATTTTGAAACTCACATGGAAAACACCACTTAGTCAACTTATAGGGTGATATCACCTACAAGAATATCTGATTTCCTATTCAAATTAGTAGCAAGAATACAATCAATCTCTCATTAGAGAATATACTTATAGCACATAAGGCAATTATATATGTCAGTTCTATAAGAACTCGTACTCGCGATACCTTATAAACCATATAATCCCACTTAGACTATCACTTTCAATACTAGTCTCATATATCTAGTCTCCACCACGAGACACCAATGTATAAATACTCACGCAAGTTATACAACCATAAACCACTCTTAATTAGGCCATATACCTAACCTCAACTAAGAGTTCACCAATTTATTTACCACCGGTACATGAGATAATTCAAGTGTCTTTTACTCAAATATAACACATAACCCAAATAACCTTCACATTCCTTAGGCCCTACTTTTGACATTTACGCATATATGACATAATATCAATTAATGACTTATCCGCCTCAACTACACACGGAGGCAATTCAAACATAGATAAGGAGACTCGCTTCTTGCGACAGTCCTCCCCAAACACAACAACTACTCAAATATTTCAGGTCAATATAACAGTAATTCACGGATTGGTATCTCTACCACATACACCGGAAATCCATGCCCACTTAATCACAATTACCATGATAATCAAGAATGATTCGAGGTACTCTCCCATAAGAGTAGAACCTCCAGCACATAAGGCAACTCTTAGGCCATTTATGCAAATAAAAGCGAAATGTAATGCCACATGAGAACGAAATGAACGGGAATTTAGAAAAGTATGACCCCTAACTCCGGAGACAGGTAATATACCTCAAATGATTGTGGAGGAATCTATCTCTCCATATTGCTCACATTTCCTTGATTCTTTGGTTGGTCATTATCATTTTCTGTCATTGAACAAATTCCTGCATTAAACCCTCGACGTCAGTTATCACACACTCTCACTCAGCTAGACTTTACCCGAGAACTCTAACCGAGCTTTGATACCAACTGTGAGGACCCCGACCCGAAACCTACACGTGTCCCGAGCTGGAGCGTCCTCAAACTAACCCAAATTTCCTATACTTTTAAAACTTTGATTTAACTTTCAACATAAACACAATTATCATAACCATTTCAAAATAACTCTACATCTTTCTACAATGGAGAAAGAGTTGACCAACTTCGAAAGTAATAAACTGTTTTAGTTACAAAAAGACATCGGTTATAACATAAAATTAAGATTTGTAAATACAAACTCCCTAAATGAATTATACCAAAATACACTTTCTACGCCAACCTATTCATACCCCGACAATTCCCAAAATATTACTTCCAAACTCCTCACCGCCCTTACTTGGCCGGTCCGCCTGTCTCGGAATCTAAAACATTAAAGGGAGAGGGGTGAGAATAAATCTCAGCAAGCTATTATGAATGCAGCAATATGCCATATAAGATGCAACACATAACAAGTTGCATATAACACATTGGAAAAGCCGTAAACACTTTACATTACCTCGGTTTACCTTTTCCCGTCTGAACAATAGTCGTACAACATTGGATATAAAATTCCAATCTTAGGTGAGCTGCTTAAGCAATACTCACATCTTATAAGACCCGTTTCTCAGGGAACCATATAAGATAGTAGCAACTCTGTAAGGCTTTTGGCTCACTACAGATGCTATAACCCCGACCTGTGGCCACAGGAGGGGACGGTCACAGATATAACATAATCCGATCACATTAGGTCACACTTCCATAATTGATCGTATTATGTTATACCCCCAACATCAGCTGATTAACACATTATCAAGCACATAATAGTTACTTGAAACATAATCCACAAAAAGGGATAAACAATATAGCCACATGGTAAAATATACTCATGTCCAACCAATATCATAGTGAAACATTTATTCAACCCACTATGCATAATATAACAATGAATGTGAACTCAAGTAAGGCATTGAGACATCATCAATCCATCATACTTAGTCATTATACAATAATACATGGCCTCTATAAAGGTCCAAGTTAAATCTATCAAATTGGGATCATATTTGTCAAGTTACCAAACTAGGCTAACTAGCGTTTTCCAAGCAACATTTAAAATATTTCCCCAATTTCATTTTGATCACTTAAGATGTCATTGTGTAGCCAAAGTATTCTACTTTAATCAAGGTTAAAGAGATTTCATTTTGGTTCTAGTTTGATTAGGTTTAAACAGCTCTAAAGTTGGTGCAACATAACCAGGCCAGGGCACGACTCGTGCCCCAGGGCACGACTCGTGCCCCTTTGACCCTTCACTGAATCTGGCTTCCCCAACAAGGCACGACTTCCTCTTAACCAGGTCACGACTCGTGACTTCCCCATGGCACGACTCGTGCCAATTTTCCTTAAGTTACTCAGAACGACTTGGCCTTCTAGGCACGACTCGTGGTCACGAATTGGCCATGGGCACGACTCGTGCCTGAGGGCACGACTCGTGCCACGGCCAGAAACAGGTACAGCAGCAGCAATAATTCAATAACTCCAAGAAAACCAAATTTCAACCCAAGCTTCCCTTTTATTAATGAACCTAAAGGTTTACTAAATTTCATACTTCTCATACTAAGTCATTTAGACCCAAATGATGTAAACCTAGATCATTACCATATGATTTCCCACCTATTTCACTAACACATTTCAAATTAACCCTTTTTAATCTAATTAATCCATCTTCTTACCCTTTTATCAACTTTCATGGACAATAACATACTTCACAACTTCATCCTAAATCATTTAAACCCAAAATGATATAAACCTAGATTATTTACCACATGATTTCCAACCCATTTTCTTACACTCCAAATCCACTTCTATGAACCCTAACATCATTCTATGTCAATTTCCAATTTTTCAACTCCAAGAATAGTTCCAAAGCATTAAACAACCATCATATAATCAAGAACAACATTAAGAGTTCATGAGCGTTTAATGAAGGAAAGGGTCATAATAACTCACCTTAGGAAATAAGAGGTGGATTAAGGATTTTCTTGGCTTGATCAACTCTCCTAGATGCACCCATCACAAAAGTACTCTTGGATTGAAAAATGAAGAAGGATTGAACTTGGTAGGAGCTTGAGAAGAGGTGGTTTCACAATGGGGTTTCCATGGAGATTGTAAGAGAGAAATGAAGGAGGATGAGGAGGATGGAGTATGAAAAGTGTAAAGGGAGTATGGGAAGAGTAAGGGGGAAGTATGGGGGTATGGGAAGTCTTTGACTTAGGAGGGGAAAGGGGAGGGAATTAGGGAAATGGTCCCCCGCCCCATGCTTCCCTAATAAAATTCTTTCAATCATTTTAAAATAACCCTCCCAACCCATAACATTTTATTTGTCCATTTTATTACCACTCCATCCTATTACTTTATTTATTTCCAATTATTTTGATTTAACCAAATACTTTAACTTACTTTCATTTTATCCCTAGGCTTTTGAATTATCTCCTAACATTTTCAACTTAACATAAATATTAAAGGCATAGAATAAGTACATAAAGTTAACATTAATATTAAAAGCATATAATATGATACTAAAATTTGTGCCTAGGGTTAGGGTCGTTACATTAGCAATAGCACTCATCGCAGTTGTCCAAAGTGCCTGAAAAAGCTTTCACCTATATTGCTTTAACTATAGTAGTTAGAGTATAAGTAAAAGCAAATGAGCCTGTGTCTGAGAATTATCTTCTTAAGGAGATTCCCACAGTGACCTGCCCCTAGCATTAGAGTTTGGGACTGGGCTTGATGATCACGAAAGTAGGGATTATTACACAACAGTGAACAACACAAAAAATGCTCTCCAATAGAAGTTGGTGAATTAGAGATTCCATCTCCATTGGAAAGAATTGAAAACCCAAAGAGGAAATTGAGGAGAAAGAAAGCCCCTTCTAAAAGGACAGGTTGTCAGGCTCTTATGAGAGTAAAATTGTTAATTAAGGAAGACTTGTATGTGGTTGCACGGCACGAAACTGAACACAACCATGAGATGACAAGGACAGAATGGAACCACTTAAAGCGTAGCGAGAGGTCGATATCAGAAGCTACAGGAAAAATAATAGAGCAGTTTGAAGAAGCTGGCATCAAGCCAACTGATGGATTTAATGTTTTGGCAAAAACAGCTGGTGGGGAAGAATTGGGCATACAAGAAGAGATCATCTTAACTTTGTACAGAGATTGAGAATGGAAAAAATAGAAATGGGCGATGCACAAACTGTAGTTGATAGACTGAGCCAAATTCAGGATGAAGGATTCTACTTCAAAATGCAGTTTGGGGAAGAAAGTAGACTCAGTACTTTGTTTTGGAGAGATGGTATGATGAGGGAGGATTATGAATTGTATGGGGATGTTGTTGTGTTTGATACAACTTATAACACAAATAAATACAATTTGATTTGTGCACCAATAGTTGGGGTGAACAACCATTGGAACACTGTGATGTTTGGTTGTGCTTTCTTAACAAGTGAAAAGACAGAGACATTTGCTTGGCTTCTCAAGGAATTTGTAAAATCAATGGGTGGAAAAGAACCAAAAACAATTTTCACCGATCAAGACTTTGCAATGTCGAAAGCGATTGAAGAGGTAAATTTTATTTTATTTCCAATATTTCATTTATTTTTTTTTTACTATGTTACTGTTAATTTAATAGTAAGTGCCATTGCATTTGTTAGTATGTGCCAGTACATGTTTTATACAGTGCCCGTACTTGTGTTAGTAAGTTCCAGTTCATGTGTTATAATGTACCAGTGTTAGATTTTATAGTGTTTGACTATATTATAAATTATTGACAGGTTTTTGAGGGAAGAACAAGACATAGGTTATGCTTGTGGCACATTCAACAAAATGCTATATCTCACTTTGGACAACTAAAGACAGATGAAGAATTTAAAAAGGAATTCAACAATTGCTTGAGAGGATGTAGTGATGAATCTGAGTTTGAAAATTGTTGGCATTCAATGCTAGAAAAATATAACCTTCTTGAAAACAGATGGTTCAATCGTTTATATAGATTAAGAGAGAAATGGTGTACAGCATTGAGTAAAGATTTCTTCTCAGCTGGCATATTATCTTCACAGAGAAGTGAAAGCACAAATCATGCCATATGTTTCAAAGCAAATAGAAGCACGTCCCTAACACAATTCTTTGATATATTCAATGAGACGGTAAAACGTTGGAGAAGTGTGGAGCAACGAAAGGAATTTGATTCAATAAACTCAAAGCCTCGCACAGAAATACATGAAGCTTTAATAAGACATGCAAGGGAGGTTTACACGGAGGAAATATTCAGATTTTTTGAAAAAGAGGTCAAGGCAGCTTTTGCTGCAAAGTTTAATATTGGCTTTTGCTTGGATGAAAACAACAAGTTGTTTGATGTTGCTCATGAGAACCATCCAGACAAGTTTGAAAGGGTACTTTTCTCGCGAAATAATGAGAAGATAACTGTGAACTGTACATGCAATCATTTTAGTGAAGTTGGTTGGTTGTGCTTTCATTGCATTAAGGTTCTCAACTTGACAAATATCGATCGGATATCGGAAGAGTACATTCAAAAAAGATGGACAAAGACAGCCAAAACAAATGTATGGAATAAAACTTACCAAGGTATATCTACTACTCCAACTGAGCAACACAATTCAATTCCTTGGAAACAACAGATGGCGAGAAAGTACTACGATTTAATGATGACATGCCATGAAAACAGTGATGCAAGAAGAATTCTAGAAGATGGGTTTAATAGAGATACATTGCTAGTACAAGAAATACTCTCCCGAAACGTACAAGGTGTTGGACCAACAACAAGTGAAAATAATAGTGCTTCAACAAGCACAACATTCAGTGCACCTGCAGTGACGGATCCTGTACGTGCAGATACAAAGGGTAGAAAAAGAAAATCTAAAACAAAGTTTGAACGGAGAAAACTAATTACTAATGAGTATGGTTCGAAGACCCCTAATGAACATTTAATTTGATATTTTTGTAACCAAACTTTATTGTTTTCACACAGTTACAACTGATTGTATTTTTTATAATATTGTCCAGTGAGTGTTCAATAAAACTTTGTTGATTGAAGTGCCAGTTTGTGTTATTTAGAATGCCCGTATTACTTATTTGGAGTGCCAGTTTATGTTATTTGGAGTGCCAGTTTGTGTTTAATGGTGAAATAGTGATAAGTTTGTCAGTAATGGTAAATGCCAATTTTGCATATTAAATATGCAAGTGTTTGTTATTGAATGTGCCATTGTTTAATATTTGAAATACCAGTGATGTCTGTTTCTATTTATTAAATATGCCAGTTAGTGCCAGTTTGTGTTGTTTAGGGTGCCAGCATCACTTATTGGGAGTGCCAGTTTGTGTAATTTCGAGTGCCATCTTACTTATTTGTAGCTTCACACACTCTCTTGTTATTGAAGTGCCAGTTAGTGTAGTTTTAAGTACCAATTTTTGGTATTTAGAATGCCAGTATTTTTTATAATATTGTCCAGGGAGTGTTCAATAATACTTTGTTGATTTAAGTGCCAGTTTCTGTTATTTAGAATGCCCGTATTACTTATTTGGAGTGCCTGTTTATGTTATTTGGAGTGCCAGTTACTCTTTAATGGTGAAATAGTGATAAGTTTGTCTGTAATGGTAAGTGCATTGAATTCATTGAATTGTTTGAGCTGTTCCATGGCATTGTGATTTTGCATCAATAAAAATGTTAAAAATAACACTAATTCACTCATAAAAAAACAATAATTCAAAAACAAACAATTCAAATACAAACAATTCAAATACAAACACTAATTCATTGTTTTGTTGTTGCTTTCCTAGTCTGATATTTCTTCGCAACCCTCATATCATCATCTGATTTTTTCTTCTTTTCCACCTCTTTCTTTTTTTTTTTGTTCTTCTTTCCTTTTCTTTTCTTCTTCTTTCTTTTTTTCTTCTTCTTTTTTCCTTTTCTTTTCTTCTTCTTCAACATTCTTCTTCAAGTCTTCTCTTTTCTCTCTTGTAAACAACCCTAACTGCTTCAGTAAATGATCACGTTCAGTATTAATATCACAGAGAAGTAAGCTTGCTAGAATCTCGGCCCTCATACGCACTCTTGATGAGTTATCACACAACTCAGGGCATGAGTAAATTGCGCCGTTAAATTGCCTCATTTCAGCCATTACATATACTCCACAGTCACTATTAGCATCAGCATTTTCTTTCAAAATCCATTCAACTTGCATATTCTCAAACTGAAACTTCGATACATCTGCAGCACTTGGATGATTTATGTGATTTAAGAAGTTTTTGAAGGGTGCTTGCTGCAACAAAAAAAAAATCAGCAAAATTAATATGGAAGTTTTGGTAAAGAAAATAACAAAAAAAAAAAAACAATTCAATAAATAATATTACCATGCTATGAACAAGTTTTGGCACGTTCTCTCTCTTCCAATCATTCATTGGCAAGTTGTCAAAATAATGAAATGATCTCAGTATTGACAACAAAAAGTGTGTAATGGCCACTCTTGTTGTCACCTCTGTGGCAGGGCAAGAAGAACTGCAAGAAAATAAGTGCCAACATCAGAGTTTGAAAAGTATCAGTACAAGTGATCTTTTATATTGTATTGATTAATAAGTGACAGTACATGTATGTATAAAATGACAATGCATACCAATTTAACTTCACTCAAATCAGCTCCCTCAGCATCATTAAAATTAACATCAATCCACTTTTTTAAACTATCAGTGATTTCTTGCCCAGCAGTTGATATAACATCTTGAGATGTCTTCGTTGTACGTCGAATCCAAGCAACCTGTATAACACATTAATAACATCAAATTTAAAAATGCACACAAATATAATTTAATTAACAAACAATCATAGATAATATAATTTTTGAATGTACTATCATCATAGATAAAGAACTTACAGAATGACTAAGTCCAAACATAAACTTCTTCATTCTACCAGACTTTCGCTCCATTTTATTAAGAAGTATAGCCCAACAATCAATAGTATTTGAAGTTATTTCCTTGTCTTTATCCATGCTCAAAATATCTTCAACCGTTAAGCTATGGAATATTGAGTAAATAGGATCACAACTGCTGTAAAAGAAAAATAAATTAGTAAATGCTTTTACGTACAAGTGTATACATTCATAAAAAGGTGCAATTGTTTGGGTATTGATAAATTTATAGCTTACTCCTTCAGATTCCTTGAAAAGTGTGTAGACATGCACATGTCAACAGCCTCCTTTCTCAGCTTCAACATCGGTCGCAACACATCAGCATTGTTGATCATAAACAGAGAACAGTATACAAAATCCTCATTAGCTTCCCCACAGTCCAATGTGCACCCTACATTCAACATCTCATAACAACTCATAAAGATCGCAATAATTTTATCAACAGCTCTAATATGTTCATCATCATCATCATATGTCTCCCGAAATATCTCATTAACTGCCTGTTGTTTCTGCTCTGTATGTTCTCTTCTCTCCTCACTAGATACCTGAGATAAATCAAGGTCAAATGATGGAATTGGACCTTTTCTTTTCTTACCCATGTCAGCTTTTTTTGTCTTCAAAAACCCTGAAATAATATTGTCAATCTCAGAAAAATATTCATCATCAAAAATATCATCTTCTACTTCCTCCCCCTCCCCCTCCGCCTCCCAATTCCCCTCATTCTCTTTCTCTTCCCCCATCTCATCAGCTGCATTTCTTCCCTTCTCTTTCTTGATAGATTTAAGTCTTTCAATGTGAGCATGGACATCATTATCAAGGTCCTTCCTCAATATATCCCATGACTCCTTAGCATCCTACATCAATGAAAAATAGTAAGAATGAAAAATAGTGTGTGTATTTTAAGTGCCAGTAGATGTTATTCATTGTGCCAGTTTTAGTAATCAATAGTGCCATCATAAGAAATTCAAAGAACCAGTTTAAGTAATAAATAGTGACATTACTTACATTGCTTGCCTCTGCAATTCTTTCCTTTGCAGCACTTTCAATCCTTAACGGAATACATTCTTGATCCACAAACTCACTGGGTACTTCCTCCACAAAATCGTCGTCAACCCTACTTATAGGATAAACATTCTGTCCATAAAAAATCAAATTCCCCCAGCCAACTTTAGCTTCGGAATCAATCCTCACTTTGAATTTTTTAGCATTCCAATGATTAATCAAAGGGAGAACAGTTGATTCTTTCACACCTTGAAATGGAAATCTTTGAAGGTAAGCAATCACCAACACCATAACACATCCACTACAGTTTTTTGAATTCTTTTTTTGAGTCTTAAACCTCGATACACCCTGACATAATTTGTCCAAAACATATTGACACCAATCAAACTTGCTTATCTGTGAAACGTCTTCTACAATACTTAGCAGAGACACATCAATTGTTTTTGTAACTACTGGGGCCAGAAAAATTTCAACAACAAATAGCACAAACAAGCGTTTAAATTCATCCCCACCTTCATGTAACTCAGAAATGCGTTCCAAAAGTTTATAGGCAGGAAGATCATCTTGAGTACGCCCAAATTCCTCAAAATATCAATTTCTCAATTCCATATTTGTGCTGGATGATTGATTTACCTTATACTTTGCAACATTCCTAGGTAGACAAAATATATCATAGACATCTGATGTTGTAATAACATATTTATCTGATGAATTGATTTGTTGTATCCTTGTGATTGGTTCAAATCTATCAACAAGAAACTGAACAAGCCTAAGCGGCAATACCTTAACCTCAAGACTCAACAAAGATCCAAATCCAATAGCCCTAACATCTCTCTTCTGGTCTGGAGTTAAACAGAGCTCAACGAGTCTTTTGGGAGTACACGAATGCTCAAATTTATCACCCCCTTTAGGCCTCTTACTAGTGATATCAAAATCATCATCATTCACAACTCTTTTACGCTTTGATGGAACTGAAAATAAATATCAAAAAACATAACATCAGTGCCAGTTTTATAATTTTAAAGTGCCAGTTTTATGATTTCTAAGTGCCCGTCTTAAGGTTTGAAAGTGCCCGTGTTATGGTTTGAAAGTGCCCGTGTTATGGTTTCAAAGAGCAAGTTTTATCTATAATGCCAACATATCAAAAAACATTACATCAGTGCCAGTTTTATGATTTCAAAGAGCCAGTTTTATGATTTCAAAGTGCCAGAATTATGGTTTTTAAGTGCCCATTTTATGGTTTCAAAGTGCCATTCTTAAGGTTTGAAAGTGCCCGTGTTATGGTTTCAAAGAGCCAGATTTATCTATAGTGCCAACATTTGCTTGTTTTTGCAATTAAATGTGAATGTGCAACTGTTTCGATAGTGCAAGTGCAAGTGCAACTGCAAGTAAATGTGATAGTGCAAGTGCAATATTTAGGGTTTCAATAGAGCCAACATTTGCTTATGTTTTGCTTATATTTAGGGTTTCAGTAGAGCCAACATTTGCTTATGTTTGCTTGTGTTTTCTAAAGTACCAGAGCAACTGATTTGAAATCGAAGAACAATATGACTGAAAACAGGTAAAATTATACCTTCGTTACGCTTCTTGCTCCTCGTTTCTTTGGATTGATCGGTCATAATGTCGAATAACAAGTAAAATGACGAATGAAAACAGCTCGGAGATGATGAAACTCGGTGGAAACTGATACGCCGCAACAGCTCGGAGATGATGAAAGTAGGAAAAATCGAATTGAAAGGCACAAATGTGGAAATCAAAAATCAAATACGCCGCTTGAAATTGAACCGGACCGGAAAAGCGTAAGAACCGTCCGTTAAATTGAACCGCGGTTGAAAAACACGTTTTTTGTTTTTGGCTTCAAAATTGCACTAAAACCCTTTTCTTATTTAAAAATATGTTATTTATTTTAGTACGAACAAAAAAATTGAGATATTTATTATAAATTATAATGGGACGGACTGAGGGAGGGACTATTAAGCCCTAAAAACATAGTCACGAGTCTCTTTCTATCATAAATGTATGTTTATTAAAATTGACATTTAACAGACCAAACTTACCCCTAAAAACATAGCCACTGAAGCTTCACAGAAACCCCTTTTATTCACATTTCATATTGCACCCCTTTCCTTTCCTTTTTTGTCCAAACACAAAAGAATAAGAAAGAAACAGTACACCAAACTCAACCATAACCACCTTCCCCAACCTACCCTTCACTTCACAAACACATACACATACAGAGAGAGAGAGAGAGAGAGAGAGAGAGAGAGAGAGAGAATGGCCTTTGAGATGGTGCTCAGGAACATTTTACTCCTCCTATGGCTGATCAAAGCCACCATCGCACAAGGACCACCACTAGCCAGGCCCGGTTGCCAACAAACCTGCGGTCCGGTTACCATTCCATACCCATTTGGAATTGGAACCAATTGCTCAGCCCATGATTCTTACACCATAACCTGCAACTCCACTTTCACTCCATCAAAACCTTTCATCAACAGCATCAATATGGAACTTCTTGACATTTCCTTAAAAAACGGCACAATCCGTGTCAACAATCCCATCATCACATCCAATTGTTCCAACACAACTACCGGTCAAGATGTTAGCTTAGTGGGTAGTGATTTCTCATTTTCCAGTACAAGTAACCGATTTACAGCAATGGGTTGCGATATTCTTGCCCTCATCAGCAGACAATCAACAGTTATTGGTGGCTGCATGTCATTTTGCAACAGCAGCATTACTTCAGAAGAAGATACCTGCTATGGTATATTCTGCTGTCAGACAAGAATTCCTTCCTCACTCAAGTTCATTAGTGCAACCCTGAGGAGCTTAGTGCAACCCTGAGGAGCGTTGATCCTAATAATGATCGAGGGGGCTGCAGACAAGCGTTTATGGTGGACTTGGTTTGGTTCAGTAGTAATTTAACCAATATCTTTCAGGTCCAATCCATGGAGAATGTTCCTGCAGTGCTGGATTGGAAACCAACAGGGACTTGTACAGTATTTGGCCCCTTCACCTCCACAACTAATCGGTCTGCATCCTTGTGTACAACTAATGCTTTCTGCTCAAATCGAACCCTTTGTTCTTGTCGTGATGGCTATGAAGGAAACCCATACCTGCCAGATGGTTGCCAAGGTATTTTTCAACTATTAATTTCAAACTCTTTTGGTGATCTCGAACACTGAAATTTTGTTTTCAATATTTCCAGATATAGATGAATGTTCCAACCCTGCTACAAAGCCTTGTGATATGATTTGTATAAATACACCAGGAAGTTTCAATTGCTCTTGTCCCCCTGGTTATATACAATTTCAACGTTATTGCTATAATATTGGGGCGATAGGCAATAATAATAAAGCGCTAAGAGTACTCATAGGTAAAACTCTATCGACTAGCAAATCTTCCATTCCTATGTTTATCAAACATTCTAACAGTCCGTGCAGCAAGATATATGAAATCAAATGCATCTGCTGGTTGCAGGTACTGGCATGGGCCTCGGACCAATACTACTACTACTTGCTCTGTGGTGGTTGTACAAGAAAATGCAAAGGAGGAAGAGAGATAAGCTCAAACAAAAATTCTTTAAGCGGAACGGAGGGTTGTTGCTACAACAACAACAGTCTTCAGGTGATGGTAATATTGAGAAAACGAAGCTTTTCACTTCAAAGGAGCTGGAGAAAGCTACTGACCACTATAATGCAAGCAGAATCCTTGGTCAAGGAGGTCAAGGTACTGTATACAAAGGTATGCTGACAGACGGAACAATTGTTGCCATAAAGAAGTCCAAAATCGAGGATGAGGGAAAACTTGAACACTTTATCAATGAAGTTGTCATTTTGTCGCAAATTAACCACAGAAATGTTGTCAAGCTACACGGATGTTGTTTGGAGACGGAAGTTCCTCTGTTGGTTTACGAGTTCATCCCTAATGGAACCCTTTATCAGTACATCCATGAAAATAATGAATACTTTCCATTATCATGGGAAATCAGATTAAGGATTGCTACAGAAATTGCAGGAGCTCTTTTTTACCTCCACTCCTCAGCTTCCACACCAATATATCATCGAGACATCAAGTCAACAAACATACTTTTGGATGAAAAATACAGAGCCAAAGTTGCAGACTTTGGGACGTCAAGATCAATTGCTGTTGACCAAACTCACTTGACCACACAAGTACAAGGGACCTTTGGGTACTTGGATCCAGAATACTTCCAATCAAGTCAGTTTACGGAAAAGAGCGACGTATATAGCTTTGGTGTGGTTCTTGTGGAGCTCTTAACTGGACAAAAGCCTATTGGATCATCAAAATCCGAAGGTACCCGAAGCTTAGCAACACATTTTATTATGGCAATGGAAGAGAAACGTCTGTTCAATATTCTCGATGCTCGAGTGATGAAAGAGGGAGGCATAGACGACATAATGGGGTTTGCTAACCTAGCAAAACGGTGCTTGGACTTGAATGGGAGAAAAAGGCCAACTATGAGAGAAGTTGCTACTGAGTTGGAAGTTATTAGAACATCCCGTGGACAGCCTATTATAGATGAACAATTTGAAGAAGTTGAATATGGGTTGCTTGAGCTAAAAGGACCTTGGGATACTGCTTCGACAATAACAAGGTCTCCAACAACCAATGCTGCCATGTCTCAAGATTTCCATCCTCTCTTGTCTATATAATCTCTGATATGCTAGACTCCTTTTTTTTTTTTTTACACATTCATATATTCAACTTTCTGGCTATGTACTTATGCGTGTGATTAAGCAGAAGTTTATGCGACTTCATAGCTTCTAGACTTGTTCTTACAATTGTGCCTGAAGTTCAGATAGGGGAAGTGATGCAGGACAACGTAGGGAGCGGCCGTGCATGGCGGCGGGTTCTGGAAGCGGCCTAAATATGTTTTAGGGTTTTAGGGTTTTTTCATTATTAGTTGAGGGTATTTTAGTCTTTTCATTTATAAGTTGTTTTAGGGTTTCTTAAGTATTTTATATATTTTATAGTAGTGTTAGGGTATTGTAAAAGTGGAGCTCTGATGATGAATAAAAATTGATATTGGGTGTTTACCCTTTGTTGCCTAGAAGTGATTAAATTCCTTTTGGATGCCAATTCCTTGTATTGATTAAATTCTACGAGAATTGAAAATCGATTACTGGCTATTTGTTTCTTCCGACTCTTGGTATTGATTAAATTATACTAGTGTTGTGTGAAGATTCAATTACAACAGCAATTGATATCTATCCCGGTCGATTACAACAGTAATCAATTATCTATCAAAGTCTTCCGCTACGTCAGGAAGGCCATTTTTTTTTTACTTCCAACTAGATGGAGCATAAACCGGGAAATGGGTACTGAAACTAACAGAGACTCTTCTGGTTCATTTTGAGATGGAAAGAGTAGAAACTAACATCAGTTTTCCCAATTACACTGTGCTTTAAAACAAACTTACATGTTGATATCAGTATAGAAATGGAAGAGAAAGTTGAATGCATCCCTAACCTCAAACAAATCAGGAATACTCATAAAGTGATACGCTTTTATCATCTGATACACTAGCAAGCAAATTACTTTGAGCTCCAGCTCCTTCTGGTGGTTGAAACGCCACAGCCCACACCTGATCACTATGGTTACTCGTACTCTGCACAGCTGCCCTCATTTTTAGGTCCCACAACTTCACAGTCCTATCACTAGACCCCGATGCAACTGCTGCTCCATCTGGACTCACATCCACGCTCAACACCCAACTACTATGACCCGACATTGTCCCAAATAACGTCTTTCCTTCCGCATCATACATGTGGATATGCTCATCATCTGAGCCTGAAATGAGTACCCGTGGATCAACGGGAGAATACACAAGGGACCTTACCGGCATGGAATGGCCTTCCAGGTGGTGTAGGAATTTGGTTCGTTGTACATCAAAGACAGAGATGGTTCCATCAATGGACCCACATGATAGGTATTTTCCATCTGGGCTCCATGCAACTGAGAGGACAAACTTTTTGCTGTTACTTTTGTCAGAGGGTTTTGATCCTTCGGGACGGGGGATGGACAGAGTACCAATCAGCTTCCACTCAGCAGTATCCCATATTTTCACAGATGCACTGCCACCTCCAGCAACCGCTAGCATGGTACCCTGAACAAGAAGTATCAGTTGGCAAAAAGTTCTTAACCCTGTAGCTGAGTTTAATGCTTGAGTCCTGTACTAAGGTCATCCATAGTGGGTGCGCTCCACTAGGATTTAAGTAGTCATTCTCTCCTTTTGGGTTTTGCCCCCAAAATAAACTCATTTTATATATATATATATATATATATATATATATATATATATATATATATATATATATATATATATAAAAGCTACATTTTAAAATGTTTAACCTAAAAGACTTTAGAACAAAGGGAGTGATTGATGAAGGTGAATTTAATAACCTAACTAGAAAATGGATGATCATTTTGTTATTTGCAAATGGAAACTTGATTGGGGTTGAAGGGTTTATAGCATCCCCTCTAATAAAGCTACTATGAACTTTCACACAATAATCTCATACAGCTTTTATAATGTACATCTGCAACTCCCGAAGTCCCAAAAGAAGAGTCTGATTTTTGACTTTTCAAAGTCAATTTGTATACCTTTCAGAGAGCCTTAAACATTTTCCTTTACGATAATAAAATGAATAGCGTTTTTTTTTTTTGGTAAAAAAGTGTTTAGGGACAGTTTTTGCAACAAAGACATTCATTTTGGACAAAATTTTCCTGATTTTGGACATTCATGTAGGGATAGAGGGAGTACATAAATCCACTGAACTAGAATTTTATAGTTTAAGCACGAACAAGAAAAAAAATAAAAGAGCAAGGTTTTAGTTTTAGAATCCAGCAAATAAACATGATTTGAGAAATCAGTAAATCCATAAAAAAGATAACCCTGCGTTTCACAAACAGTGCCATTAAGTATAGAACGTGCATCCCAAGACACCAAGTGGCAACGCTCTTTATTAAATTCCTTGAACTATAAAAGGTTAAGAATCGGTTGTTACGATAAACATACAGGTAATACTCACAAGCATAACTAATCAAAAACCGAACACCCAAAAAATGAGAAATCTGACTGTAAAGATGCCTTTCAGCTTAGTTTAGCAATAGCACTCATTGCAGTTGTCCAGAGTGCCTGAAAAAGCTTTCACCTATATTGCTTTAACTATAGTAGTTAGAGTATAAGTAAAAGCAAATGAGCCTGTGTCTGAGAATTATCTTCTTAAGGCGATTCCCACAGTGACATGCCCCTAGCATTAGAGTTTGGGACTGGGCTTGATGATCACGAAAGTAGGGATTATTACACAACAGTGAACAACACAAAAAAAATGCCGAAAGCTAGATTATTTGATTGACTAAACCATGTATGGAAAAGCTTAATCAAGGGCATTAAAGTTTATCATTTGTGTGGTGTAAGTAAACTTTCCCGAACGGGATGCATGTGTCTAAAGCTATTAAATTCCAGAACATCAAGATAACATCGTTTACCACATTGCTAACATAATTTACGAGTTTCAAAGCATATTAAACCTATGTAAATCTATATCACATAATGATCTGCAAAGAATTCGACTTTGGAAACTCAAATTAGATAGTAATTCACGAATTGACTCACTTCCAAAAGTAACTGAAACAAAGGAGGAATCTTACCCTAGGATCAAATTGCATTTGCCAAACTTCAGAGGGCGGAGCCTCGAGGGTAGCGATGGTATTATTCGATTCAACATCGAAAACACGAACGAAGCTATCGATAGAAGCGGAGGCGGCGATTCTACCGGAAGGATGGGCGGCGACAGAGATGACACCAAGGCAATGTCCGGTGTTCTTTTCACCGACAGGTTTCAGGTCTTTTGGATTCCATAGACGGACTGTCTCGTCTAAGGAGCCAGTGAGAAGGAGACCAGGGCTCCGTTCTGTTGCCGGAATCCAGGTGCAAGCCCATATGGAGTCGTCGTGGGCTGATTCTATTGATCGGAGCCAAGCGAGTTTCATTTTCTAACCGGGGATTTAGGCTATGGCGGTGGTCGTGGTAGTCGGTAAACCCTAAATTGAGGTTCTTTCCCGACTGATGCCTTCACATTAGACAAGAAAGAGTTTTTTTCTTGCTTCCCCCAAAATCTGTTCAATTTGCAAATGCAACCCAAATACATTTGTTTTGCTTCAATCTAATCCTAAATTGTTATTTGCTGTTAAATTTTGGATGATTTTATGCGAGGTAACTGGTGGACCATGATGATGTTCACCATGGACCCAAGCCCGTGGAGCACGCGGCCTGTATTGTCGGGGTCCTTAACTTTTATTCTCTTATCAACCTCTATTATTAGGGATGGTCAAATCGGATCGAAATCGGATCGGAATCAAAAAATTGGATCAGAATCGAATCGAAAAAGCTCGAAATCGGACCAAATCGGGGAGAAAATCGAAATCGGATGAACCGGACCAGAGTCAACGACGGGCCGGTTAAGGGTTGCCATTTTGCTGAACCGGACCGAAAAAAGTCCGTAACCGGATGAAACTTCCTTGGTTTTCAAGAGAACTGGACCGGAATCGGACCGGAAAAGCCCGAAACCGGACCGAATCGGGGAAAAAACCGGAACCGGATGAACCGGACCGGAGTCAACGACGGGCCGGTTAAGAGTTGCCATTTTGGTGAACCGAAACCGGCGGTTTTCGGCCCGAAACCGGACTGGAACCGGTTTTGGCCATCCCTAACCTCTATACTCCCTCCGTCTCACACCTACGTGTACATTTTGCCAATTTGGACGTTTCAAATTTACGTGCACATTTCCTAAAATGGAAAGGAATCTTTACTATTCTCTCCACTCATTCTCTCTCCTACATTATTTTTATACTCACAACACCATTATAATTTACTATTCCCTCCACTCATTCTCTCTCCTATTTTACTTTCACACTCACAACACTTTCAATATAATACTTTCTCCTTAATTTACGTGCAAAAGTCAAAGTGTGCACCTAAATCCGGGACGGAGGGAGTATTTGATATTTAAAGTAGTGTTATCATCATCAAAATCAAAAGGATTAGCCTAAATTCATTTCAATTCATATTCATGAACGAAATCTTGAATCACATAATCCGTCATTCCACTAGTAAATAAATTAATTTGTTATTTGCTTAATTTGATTATAACAACAATTCAATTAAATCCTACAAGCAAGATCAATCATAAGATTGGATGTGATTGGTGATCCTCAAGCTTCCGATCCTATAACTTAGCATTAGAGTTTGGGACTGGGTTTGGCTCCATTTTCTCGGCCATGGCCTTGCCCTTGGCCGGCCAGCCCTAGTTTTAGCCTTAGCCCTTCTTCTACTTCAGAATAGTTGCAGTTTAGTCCATGAACTTTTCTCTTTTATACTTTGGTTCATAATTTTTAATAAATTGCATTTTAGTCCTTGAACTTTATAATTCCAGTTTACTCACTAATTTTCCATATTTGCAATTTGGTCCCTGAACTTTCAAAACAAGCTTATATCCTCAATTTTCTGCCTAATTGCACTTCAACCCCTGTACTTTCAAAACACTACAAAACACATTAAATTTTCAAGGTTTTGAGCATCAAATAAGCTTGGAAATATATCTTTTGGATGGATAAAACCACATCCATCAATATTGGTTTACTTGCCAAGGCCTCAACCGATTGACACCTTAACCGGTAATGTCCCTTAGCCGATCAACCTTGCAACCGGTTATCTCAGTCAACCGGTTATAATTTCCTATTAGTTGCTACATTCAATCAAACTTCTTCAACAAGCTTCCTATCAGTTGAAGAATTTATTGTTCTCACATACTCAGCCCACAACTTAGCTAAAGTTGGTAGAACAGTTGCTATGAAGACTTTGTTGCCGCCTTATCAGTAATTACTTTGAGGAATATTCAAGTTACCAGTACTCACAACAACTTCTTTATCCAGTGGAAAATTCAAATATGATTGTATGTCAAATCTCAAGCATTCAATGCAGAAGATATTCTCATTATATGCTTGTCAGTACAAGTCATCCCTTCAACCCCTTTAAAGACAACAACTCTTCCATGGAGTCACTATAAATACCTTCCTTAGAGCATTGAAGAGGGTTGATGCATTAAAGACTTTGAGAGTGAGATTATCAAGAACTGCAAGTGTTCAAGCATTGAAGTTTAAAGCAATTAGTCCTCATATTCACTAGATTATTTATTAGGACATACACTGTACACACTCAATCAATTGTTGTAAGTGTTCCCCAACAAGACTATATCTGGAACACAATGATTGATCACACAACACACCCAAGAAAAATCAGTTCAATTTGTGAACACATCTCTTAAATACACCTGGTCAAACTTGTATCACGATCTATTAGTGATCACATTCCTTTAGGCAGCTTTCAATCATAAAGCTTGCAACTTGTAATAGATTAGTGACATTAATAGTGCACATTTCACAAATTAAATTTTGGATCAAACTTGATAGAGGACGTAGCACTTATTTAATACTGTGAACCTCTCCAAATAACTGTGTCCCCTTATTTGTTTGTTTGCTCATTATTTCTTGTCCTTGTAACTGGTTGAACTCTATCACCGATTACAACCTTTGAATCATTTAATTGCTTGTTTGTCTTTTCATTGAAATATAACTTGCATGATATTTTACTTGCTTTTGAAATCTCCTTACTCAACTGAAACCTCTTTACTCAACCGATCACTTATGTGAGTAAAATCAGTAATATTTTATCCGCTGCGTAATTACTATCGATTTAGCTTAAGATAAGTTACTTGGCATTTTATAAAGATTTTTAAAAAGAAGTTAAATCAGGCTATTCACCCCCTCCCCTCCTCTAGCCTGTTTTCCTATCAATTGGGCCTAACATGTATTTTAAACATTACATTCAGTAACTAATTAGCTACTGAATTCATGTGTATCTTTGAGCATTGTACTTAGATTAAATGGCTAATTAGCTACTGAATCCAAGTGTAATGTTCAAAATATACATGAATATTTTGAACATTAAACTAGAATTCAGTAGCTAATTAGCTACTAATTCATGTGTATTTTGATAATTGTACATGAAGTCAGTAACTATTTTGATTATTACATATGAATTCAGTAGCTACTTAACTACTAAATTCACGTGTAACATTACTATGGATTTAGAAGTTAGTTAGCTACAGAATCTATGGGTATTTTTTAACATTGTAATTGGATTCAGTAGCTAGTTAGTTAATAAATTCAAGTGTATTTTCAGAATTTCATTATTGTTTAACATTATTTTTTTCAAAACCCTATTTTCATAGATATAGTTTGATTTGCCTCGTCGAAACGAGAAAAACAGTGTTCTCGAAAAAAAAAATTACACTTATACATTTTGAGTATTTAATTTCGAAATTTGAGGGAAATTTAAATGATGACATGGCAGATTTTGAAAAGTGATGATCAAATAATATTTCACCTCCCAAATTTCACAAAAACTACAAAAATGTTACCCTTTTTTATAAAAGTATAAATTAATATAAATCATTAATTATCTTAATTCAATAATTGTGATTGATTCTCATGATTTTCATTTTAAATAGGTTTTTATTTGAGCACCCTTATATATATACGTTTTGCAAGAATAAAATGACTAGTGAAAACAATTGGTAAACAAACAACTAGGGACAATGTTTTTTATAAAAACGACATTAATTTTGAGACAAAAAAAATTTAAATGGACATTAAAAAAAAAAAGTATATACTTCCAGGTATAGTATCTAATTGTTTTAAAGCCTAAAAACTTAATTTATTCTATTGTGACATAACTACCTACTTTTGTATGGTGTTGTAGTAAATATTTTATATTATAATAATACGAAAAAAAGAAAACCTAATGGGCCCAGCTAATCAAACCAGCCACGTTGAAACACAAAACTAGCCGTTGGCCAAAGATAGAAAAAAAGGAAACACCATCCGTGCCGTGCCGTCTATCTCCAACGTTCGGAAAACTTTCCCTAATCCTTCTTAAACCCCTCTCTTGTGACCCTTTCTTTCACTTCACACCGTTCCAAATCAAACCCTTTCTCTCTCTCTCTCTCTCTCTCTCTCTCTATATATATAAGAAGAAGAAGAAGAAATAAAACCCCTCTTCTTCTTCTTGTTTTCTTCTTTCTTTCACTGATTTTCAGCGTCTGATTCTTGCAAAGCTTGATTTTTGTTGTTATTTCTTGAAAATGACAAACGGTACAATGAACAACAACATGAACAATCAAGATAACCTTCAGCATACGACTACTCCTGCCCCGATTAATTCATCCAAGCAATCCCTCCCGCCTGCAAAGAGTGTTGATACCCAATCTGTTCTTAAAAGGTAAGATCGATTTTAATTTTAGTTTCAATAGTAATCTTCATCTTCCTGTTGGTTTAAGATTGTCGATTGATCTGAATCCCCCTATAATTTCGGTTTGATGATTTGAAGAGTTTTTTTTTTTTTTGGATTTCTGCTTATCATCAAATGTGTTCGATGATTTGTTCAAACCAGCCAAGAGATTCTAGGGTTTCTGATTAATATCTAATTCCGCCTGTTGTTTTTGCTGATTTTTGATTTTACAACACAGGTTGCAATCTGAGCTGATGGCTTTAATGGTAAGAACACAAATTGCATTCTGTCCACAAATCTGTGATTTGGGGTTTCTTTCTTTCGATCTTGTATTGCTAATTGTTTGTGTTTATAATCGTCAATAGATGAGCGGAGATTCTGGGATATCGGCATTTCCTGCAGAAGACAACATATTTTGCTGGAAAGGAACAATTTCCGGGAGCAAAGATACTGTGTTTGAAGGAACTGAATATAAGCTGTCCCTTTCCTTCCCCACTGATTACCCCTTCAAAGCTCCAAAGGTGAAATTCGAGACTGGCTGCTTTCATCCTAACGTGGATGTGTATGGAAACATATGTTTGGATATACTTCAGGATAAGTGGTCTTCTGCATATGATGTTAGAACTATTCTGCTTTCTATCCAGAGTCTGTTGGGAGGTAAAAAATTAAAAAAAAAAAAATCTTAATTGACTTATTCGAAAAAGTTTAGTGTACCCATTTGACAACATAAGAAGATTATGTTTAAATATCTGACATCGTGATGTTTTGCGTAATGTCAGAACCAAATACCAGCTCTCCACTGAATACCCAAGCAGCAGCACTCTGGGAAAATCAAGAAGGTATACAAGAATCTATCCATCTGATACATTCATAATCGTTAATCTGCTACGTTGTCGTAAACGCTTCTGTGTTTCCGTTTTTGCATTTCAGAATACAGGAAGATGGTGGAGAAGTTATACAAGCCCACTTGAATAAAAGAAGATGGTCCTGCTTTTGTAGGGGAAGAAGATGACTGCATACTTGAGGAATTTCTATTTGTTTTGATTGTTCTCTTTATAAAAGAGAGGGAGAGAGTTCTTAAGATTTTGGAATCAATAAACTGGCTATTGTTCAAAGTAGGGGGAGGGGTGTGTGTTACTGTTTTCAAACTTGATTGTTGGAGCAATATTATTATTTTTTTAACATTTTTTTTTTTCATATTTCATTTTAAACTTGCAAAATTTAAAGCTTGAAAGTGGATGATTTATTTTGCCATTTTTATTCGTATGTCATTTTATTGACCTACTAATTCAGTATTTTAGTAAACTAACAAGACAAGATGTCAAACTCCGACGGAAGTGTAAAAGAAAGGGTGTGATTGGTAAATAAATGAAAATACAAGGGCTACTGCTAAGATAATTCTTCCGTTTTATTATCCTTATCCTGGCCAGTTAAGGAAAGGATTTGTACCTTTACACGGACGAACATAGCAGCAAACCTATAAATAAAGCCATTACTGTCTCAAAACATTAATACTTGAGTTTTGTTCTTGCAACCCAACTTTATATTTTCTTCTCAAAATCTCGATGGCGAATGTTATGAGAGATTATGACCATAAAGTACGGCGCTTTTCTACCAGACGGACTAGTTGTCAGTCATGCTTCAAGAACACTCTCCCTTCATGGGAGAAAGAGTTTTGCACCAAGGACGGAATATTTCAATGGCATAAATTTCTTGAAGCCAAGAAATATATACACATATACTCCCGCGTTATGAGGTGGGATGACGTAGCAGGCGAGGAAGCGTTCAAGGCAGCAAAGAAACGATTCAAGGCACATTATTTTGGACAATCATGCAACAATAATCGTAATATACCTAATATGCCTAGTCCCGATGACTGCATAGATGATGTTGACTGGGATTCGGAGATTGATCCGAGTCTGTTAGTAGGCATGGATGATAGTGTCTCGATGTGGGATGATAAGGGAAGTACGACTTGCAATGCTACTCATTATGTAGTAGTTGAAGATACGCCTATTGAGGGGATCAAGGCGACTGGGTGGGAAGTTGAAGATGAAGTTGAGAGTGATCCATTAGTGGGTATGATCGTTGGTGATTAATCGAATATGTTTATTTTCCATTAGTGACCAAATCATGATCAGTTCTTGGAATATTTTTGTTTTTGTGTATGCGTGTGTCCATGAAAGTTAAGGCTAATTCTGCAGGCTTATTTGTACGGACTTCATCATCATCCTCCGTTTCGAAAAGTTTATCTCAATTTAATTTTTATAATCAAATCAATCAAACTTTGACCATAATTATAATTTATTAAACTCTAGATATCCATATACAATTTTAAAAATTATTATTGTTTTACCGTTATAAATAGTATGAATAACAATTTTTAGAATTGTATAGTGATATCTTAAATTTTATAAAATTATGCTTAAAATTCGATTAAGTTGATCAAGAAAGAGGGATCCGTCTGATATAAACTTATAAGGAAAGAACTGAGAAGTAAATTGAACTTAAGCTCCGTTTGTTTGGGGGGAAATATTTTTCGGAAAACATTTTTCCCATTTTCCGGTGTTTGTTTCGCACCGGAAAATGGGGAAAATGTTTTCCGAAAAATATTTTTTTCACTTTTCTAAGTAAATTGATTTACGAATTTTTCATAAGTAAAACATTTTTCGAAAAATTGATTTACGAATTTTACTCGACGGGGGTAGCGGGGAGTGGTGAGCGGATTGGGGGTGGGTGTGTGGGGTGGTAGTGGTGAGTATGGTGAGGATGGTGGTGGTGATTGGGGTGTGTAAATTTGTAGTCAACTCAATCGAACATTTTTCGAAAAATATTTTCCTTACCAAACAGTCAAAATCATGTTTATCTTATTTTTCAGAAAACTAAATGTCCAGTACTTAAAGATAATCTAAATGTCATTATGCCTACAACTTCCACAGGCTTTCCAGCTCCCATGTAGATATATCTTTCATCTTCATTGGGTGTTCGGTAGTTCAGGCAACCCTGCATACATGAACTTATGTGAGTTGTTGCACCAGAATCCAACCACCATGTATACGAAGGAATTGAAACTAAATTTACCTCGGTACAAACAAGGCCAAATGACATACCTTTCTTAATTCGCCAATTGCGATACTTAGGGCAGTCGTTCTTCATGTGAGTAAGGTCCTTGGCAAAGAAGCATTTCTTTACTTTATGATCATTGAATGATCATTTAGGCTTCTTAGTTGCAATCGCAATCTCCTTACCTTTTCTCTTTATCCCACGAGAAGAGGTAGATGCTAAATGAGCACTTTCGAGTTTTGTATGTTTCAATCTATCTTCCTCCTCCGTTACATGTGAAATTAATTCATTAATATTCCACTTGTCCTTTTGACAATTAATGGTCGTTTCAAAATGATCAAATTGCGGAGGGAGAGAAATTAAAGCCAAATGCACAAGCAAGTCTTCCGATAAGTCCAACTTGAGTGCTTTTAATTTTGTTGATAGGTGAAACATTTCCATTATGTACTCCCTTAAGTTTCCATTACCCTTATACCTCATGGAAACAAGATTCCTTAAGGTAGCACTTGTTTCCGATTTCTCGCTTTTTGCAAAGCGTTCCTCTAGGGTATCCAGAAAACCTTTAGCACCAACATCCTTGGAGACACTGTTCAGAAATGTCTCCGGGACTGCATTTCTCATGATACTTAGGCTCACGTGATTAGAACGGTTCCACCTCTCTAGACTTAAGCAGTCTTCTGCATTGCTTTTGTCAGTAAGAAGGGCGGGACTTGGTTCTCTTAATGCAAGATCAAGGTCCATACATCCTAAGATCATTGTCATCTTATTTTTCCAAGTTTTAAAATTAGTCCCGATAAGCATCGGAACATTGTTCACGGCAGTAGTTATAGAAGAAGCATTAATCAAATCTGCTGGTAAAGAACAAAGAATGAATACAAAACATGTATAAGTACTACATAATGATTAATTATATCAAATGAATTCCATCAAAAAAGATAATTAACATGACATCAAAACTAATCTTTGGATTGCGAATTGATTCATAATTTAAATTATCTTAGGGTAATAAATGACTTTAAACAACACATTTCAAATACTTGCCTTCCTTTGGGCCGGTTCAAGTATAAAAAATGTCCTAATATTTAACGTATTTGTTACCTGGTAGTAAAGAATATAAACAGCTCATTTTAAATACCCGCCTTCCTTTGGGATGGTTCAAAGTATTCAAAACGATCAAACGTTTTATTCAATTACTACCCCATGAATGCAAATATTTAGTCAATAACAAGATCTCCTTTGAGAAATTCATGTTACCACATATCAATTAGAACATTCATCACTTTAACAAATTTGCATTTAAATAACGTAAATTACTTTGGCAACAATATTATTGAAATAATGAATAAATTTGTTTAAGCATATAATTAATCACACTTTAGGGCACAAATTAGTGTATATTTTACTCAAATGATGAATGAAAATTGACCAAAATAACAAAATATTGAAAATTTTAAAAATCTGGCCAAAATAAGTCTTGCTCGGCCGAGTCAAGGAAAGTGCTCGGCCGAGCAAAAGATTCCAGAGAACATCCCTTTTGGCTCTCTTACGCTCGGCCGAGTCCTTAGGGGTGCTCGGCCGAGTCCTTATGGGTGCTCGGCCGAGCACTTTCCTTGACTCGGCCGAGCATCATGACCGTTGGATGCCGCCTTTTCAATTAATTTCAAACGTTGTGCTGATACAAATGGGGTGCTCGGCCGAGTCAAGTGAGGTGCTCGACCGAGCAGACCCTGAATGTCAAATTTTTCAGATTTTTACTAACAATTCTTAACTTAATGGTGAATCATTATTCAACCAAAGCAAGTAGATCCGCATACTCACAACACATTTTTAAATGCGTGACTATGCATTTGAACAAACTCACAACGCATCCAATGATGATGGCTATGTTCAAAATGGGATAATCTTACATTAAAAATTGAAAGCCTTTTGAGTAAAACCAAAATATAGAATTTTAAATTTAATACAATACTCTAGAAATGAATTAGAGTATTCACATAACATCATAATGAAATGATTTTAACAGGATTAAATAATCAAAGTAAAGCAAAACATACGCTATATGAATTCAAACTTAATCCAAAACTTGAGAGGCTCTGATACCAATTGTTGGAACATTTCTATTCCAATAACCTCAAAACACTCAAGCATAGATTAAGTAAGAGAAGAAAATGAAGGCGAAAGCGTAATACCTGTTGAGTCCATCTTGATGTTCTTGAAGAGAGAAGAAAGAATGTTAGGGAATGAAGTTCTTCTAAATGATAGTGCCCACACTTGATCTTCTCAATGGATGAAGATAATTCTTATGACTGAATCTATAACTATATAAAGAGAGAAGTGAATAAGAGCATCACTTTTCCCGCTTAAACTTCTAACATTTTTTAAATTCCTAAACTACCCTTACCCTGAAAGCAAACTAAAATAAGCTGTCCTTCGGTATTCCCAAGCTCTATACTTCTCTCGATCTCTCTACCCTCACAATCTCTCTCCGCCCCTCTACCTTCTTCTCGATCTCTCTCCACCCTCCAGGCAGATCTCTCTCTCCTCTCTCTCTCTCTCTGGGCGTCACTCTCGAACAGGCCCAAATTGACCCGGAAGAAACTTCAGATCGAGCTCAATCAATTGCAGAAATTGAAAGAGTTCAAACCTAGCTTGGTTCGTTTTCTTGAATACTTCTCATCCTTTTCCGACCACCCACATTGCAGAGTTTTCGGCCGTCTGTTCTGATTGTTCTCTCCTGGGTTTCTTTGCAACAGCACCGGACTTCACAGTTCAGAGCCCCTCTGCAGCAACTCCGCCTCCCGCAACTGGTTCGTACGCCCAACAGCATATTTCGGATATTTTCCGGCAGCAACTCTGTCCAAACCCCAAAGTTGAGGTACAATTTTAGTTGCTTTGAGTTAAGTGTTGGTATTGCTATGTGCATTGTGTTGGTAGTTTCCCATTGAAATTTTAGACGTCTAACGGTGGTTTTGGTGAATTGATTTGGGGGTTGTCAAAGGTAATACAATGAGGATTTTGAAATCTTGTTGGGGAATATGGTTGAATATTGTGGGTTAGTGAAACATTAGTGTTTGATTCTTGAATATTGGTGATTAAAGGGAGTAAAGGAAGTGTTTGGCGGTGATTTTAATGGCGGTGGCGGGGTGAAGGCAGTGTTTGGAAGATGGATAAGAAGCTTGAAATGGGTGTGTTTATTTAACGGGTGCTAGTGTTTTTCTTAATAGATGTTAGTGTATTTAATGGGTGTTAGTCTGCTTTTTATGTGGCAATTTAAATGAAAACTCTTAATTTTGATTGATATTAAGAAAACTCTTAATTTTGACTGTCTCCATAGATAGTAGTGTTTGATTCTTAAATTTATTTATTTACATTACGTAAAGAAAACTCTTAATTTTGACGATTTAAATGAAAAACTTGCATACATTTAATTTCAAAACCTTGTCATATTGCTTTAAGGTATGCCAGAACTTACATTTTCACTAGGGGCACCATGGATTACTTTTTTGCTTACGAATGGCAGTCTGAAAAAGAAGATAGACAATAACAAAAAAGAAGAAGAACCCGCACCCCATTCATATTGTTCTTTGTTCAACTTTTGCTATGACACCATTGTTGTGTACATAATATATAACAATGTTGAAGGGGAATATCAAAACAAAACTAACGCCTCGATAGATTGCTAAAATATTTTAGTTACCTTGTCGTATTTGGATGCTTCACATGTGATAGTAGCTAGAATATCTGTGAAGTAGAAATGCTAGATTTGAAAATGAGTTTTAGCCAAAAGAAGGAATGGTTGGTATATATGAATAGTAGTAACACTATATGAGAAGCATTATCAACGTGGCTTTGTTTCAGACATCATGAAATTCATCTTTCATCTACAATATCATGTAAATAAACTACCGAATCAGGTTTCCATTCGACTTGAATTATCAATGAAATAACTCAATAATTCAAGACAAACACAGCTTTTTAGCAGGTTACATATACTTTGAACCCCGAATTAGGCTTCCTTCTGACATGCATATTTTTGTCTTCATGAAAAAAAGGAGCAGGTTTAGTTCAAGATAGCAATAATTCAACTCTATGAGTCCATAGGTATAACGTCCATCACATATAGTTACAGAAAACAAGAATAATTGTCCAAAGTAGGGTATAATGAGACAAAGAGTAGTGGAGCGGAGCTGGAAAAGAACAAGGCAAAAATGACCCAGTTTACGTGGCTTGGTAAGAGTTAAGCGAGCAGCTTTAACAAAACTTTTCTTCACTAGAACAAGAGAACAGACTTACAGGTTTCATTCCAGGCTTGCAACCAAGATGAGGGCCTGAAGTTGTTGTGATGATTAATGGGACAGAAGAAAAAAAAGGAATGAATCCAGAAAGAGCTTTTCCGAATAAGATTTTAGGGGATACTACTCAAACTGATGTCCAAAACTAAAATTCGTCCATCTCAAAATAGGTGGCCTTATATAGTCATAACCATGAACAAAACAAAAGATGACACTCAGTTTGAAATAGAGGGAGTATCAGATGGTCTGGCAGGAACTCACGGGTGTAGGAGGAAATTACTTTTGATTGCGTGTTTTTTTTTTAATCAGTTTTTTTGTCAATTGATAAGTTTATATTTATTACAATAATGACACTTGAAGAGTGAAATCTACCATTGATGGAGATCGAACCCCTGACTTATGTTTATTGTATAGAACGATATAGCACTTGAGGTAAAGTTCTTTGGCTTTGGTAGTGTTGGGTTGCTACATACCTTTTACTTTATGTTTAAAAAAAATTAATAATCTAAATTGGCCTTTGTAGTTATAATAACTCTTTTGATTTAGTTCTTGTGATTTGTCAAAGTTTTTTGATCGTGCGTTTAACGCACGGGTGGCATACTAGTTTTATTAATGCAACAAGTGTCTCTAATGGCCGATGGATAGCCTTTATATAATAAGAGAATGGGCACTTCATTTAGGGACTACAGCCTTTCACAAAGATGGTGGTGTGAAGTTACTATTATGCCCATCATTTAATAGTACTTACACCTAATGAAATTCTACATATTTAATCTATACTTTAACTTTATTAAATGATTATAACATATGAAATTAATTAACACATATTAATTAATCCATGTTCTAATAGTATAGAGATATCTTGATTTTTATAAAATTATATTTAAAATTCGATTAAGTTGATCAAGAAAGAGGGATCCGTCTGATATAAACTTAAAGGAAAGAAGAGAGAAGTGTTGGAACTTGTGTATGGCTTCTTTAAGACTTAACGGAAAAATCTGACAGCAAAAGTAACGGAGATTGAAAAACAAACTAATTCAAGTCAAGTCTTGTATTTAATACAATCTCCGTAAGAGTTATTTGTCCCGCACTGGTGCTTACGGTTGTATGACAAATGTAACGACCCTAACCCTAGGCACTAATTTTAAATATCATATTGTGTGCTTTTAATATTATTGTTAATATTATGTGTCCATTTTTATATACTGATTTCATATGTTAGGATACTTGATAGTAAAATAAATTAATGTTCTAGGAAAAATATAAAAATAGCAAATAAATAAATAATGGGAGGAGGATAAATTGGGTAGATAAATAATTAGAATGATGTGTCTAATTATAATGTGAAAGCCTTAGTTGAGGGGGGGCCATTCCCTTCTCCCTAATTCCCTCAAATAATGCCTCAATAGTCAACTCCCACCTTACCTCCCCATACCCTCTCTTACAATTCCACACTCCATCTCCCTCCTTCATCATTTCTCTTACTTCTTTCTCTTCTCTTCACTTTCCATGGAAGCTTGGTGAAAGCCTTCCATTCCAAGAGTTCATACCAAGTTCATTCCTCAACCATTTCCAAATCCAAGTGTCCTTTTGTGAGTGGTTCATCTCAAGGAGTTGATCAAGCCTAGAAAATCTTCATTTTATCTTGTATTGGCTCAAGTAAGTTGTTATGACTTCCTTTCTCTTACTTGTTCATAATTTCCTTAATGTTCTCCTTGTTCTTATGATGTTGGGTTCTTGCTTTGGGAATTTTATAGGAGTTGAATGAGTAGTAAATGGAATAGAATGAAGTTTGTGATCTTGGAAGATAACCTAGAGGGTTTGAAATGGGTGAAATGGGTAAAGATAAATAATCTAGGGCTACTTGGTTTTGAGTTTACATGTTTGGAATGGGACTTGGTAAGGTTAAAGTATCCTTTGGTGTTCTTGAATTAAGCTTGGTTAGAAGGAATGGAAACCTAGGCATAAAAGGGTCAAAATTTGAGTTTTGTGCTGGGGGAAGGCTTGGGCGGTCGCCCATGGGGGCTTGAGCGGCCGCCCATCGCCACAGAAACATATTTGCCTTTGAAGTCCACTTGGGCGGTCGCCCAAGTGGTGAGGGCGGTCGCCCATAGTGGCAAAAACCTTATCTTCCTAGGAAACCCACTTGGGCGGTCGCCCAAGTGGTTAGGGCGGTCGCCCATGCACCTGAACCAACCTTTTTCAATTTAAACAAGAATTGTTTAGTAAGTTGTTTGGCCACTTATAACTTGTGACTCCCACTTAGTAATTGAACTTGAACCTTCATAGAGGCCTTGTCTTATTGTATAATGATCTTGTAGGATGGATTGATGAGATTTCCTTGCCTTATATTGAGTTCATATACATTGTTTATATTATGCATAGTGTATTGAATAAATGTTGCACTATGATATTGGTTGGACATGAGTATATTTTACCATGTTGATATATTGTTATCCCTCTTTGTGGATTCTATTCAAGTATCTATTATGTGCTTGATAATGTGTGAGTCAGCTGACAATTGGGGGTATAACATAATACGGTCAATTAGGAAAGTGTGACCTAATGTGATCGGATTATGTTATATCTGTGGCCGTCCCCTCCTGTGGCCACAGGTTGGGGTATAGCATCTGTATTGAGCCAAAAGCCTTACAGAGTTGCTACTGTCTTATTTGGTTCCCTGAAAAACGGGTCTTATAAGACGTGAGTATTGCTTAAGCACTCGTAAGATTGGAGTATTATTATACCCAATGTTGTACGACTATCATTCGGGACGGGAAAAGGTAAACCAAGGTAATGGAATGTGTTTACAGCTTTTCCAATGTGTTATGTGCGACTTGTTATATGTTGCATTTATCTGGCATATTGCTGCATTCATAATAGCTTGCTGAGATTTATTCTCACCCCTCTCCCTTTAATGTTTTTAGATCCCGAGACAAAGTGGACCGGCCCAAGAAGGACGGAAAGGAGTTTGGCAGTGAGCTTTTGGGTATTGTCGGGGTACGTTAGGTTGGCGTAGAAAGTATATTTTGCTATAATTCCTTTTGGGAGTTTGTAATTATTAAACTTAAACTTTCTACGTTGAAACCATAATCTTTTGTAACTAAAACAGTTTAAGTATTTTCAAAGTTGGTCCACTCTTCCTCCGATGTGGAGAGTAGTGAAATTGTTTTGAAATGGAAATGTTATTGATGTTGATGTTTGAAGTTTAATTCAAAGTTTTAAAAGTTAGTATATTTGGGTTATTTTGAGGACGCTCCAACTCGGGACACGTGTAGGTTCCGGGTCGGGGTCCTCACAGTTGGTATCAGAGCTCGGTTAGAGTTCTCGGGTAGAGTCTAGCTGAGTGAGAGTGTGTGATAACTGACGTCGAGTGTTTAATGCAGGAGTTTGTATTAATGGCGGGTAACGATGGAGATCAGAATCGGGCTTTGGGTGATGTTGGTAATCCGAATGCCGAAATGATGGATATGTTCCGAGTGTTTCTTCAAAATATGACAGCTCAGAATCAAGGTAGGGGACAACAACAACCAGAAGGTAGGCAAGGGCACCATGGGTTGGAGAAGTTTGTGAAGATGTCTCCTCCTAGCTTCAACGGAGATCCGGATCCGGTGAAGGCGGAGAGATGGCTTGAAGCGATGAACAAGATTTTCTTAGCTATGGAGAGTTCGGATGCGGAAAAGGTGAGATGTGTCGTATTCAAGTTAGAGGGACCCGCGGAGCACTAGTGGCAGGTGGTAAAGGATGGTTGGGACCGGGATTTGACACCGCAAACTTGGGAGAATTTCACACGTAAGTTCCGGGATCATTTCGTGCCGATGGTTACTAGAGACAAGAAGGAAGTTGAGTTTCTGAAACTGGAGCAAGGTTCCATGACTATAAATAGCAAGATTCAGAAAGTTTACGGAGTTGGCCCGATATTGTCCTCACTTGGTACCGGATGAAGAGAGGCGTATCTACTGTGCTCAGTGAAGTGGTTTAAGGGTGGAGTTCCGGAAGCGGCTTTTGACTCATGACTTCGCCAACTTCCAAGCGGCGGTGAACATGGCGTATCGGATTGAGAATGACATAGAGGAGCATCGTGGTAAAAATGAAGGTGGGAACAAATGCATTCCAAGGTCAAGGTTCGGGACAGAACAGAGGGCAACCAAGGACATTCACTTCGGAGCAAATCGAGGAGGAAATGTAGCGGCTCCGGCAAATCGTTCGACTTCAGTCGGTTTGGGGCAACGTGTGGTTATTGCAAGAGGCAAGGGCATTCGGAGGATAAGTGTTGTGAGCAAGCAAGGCAAGTGTTTAGAGTGTGGTTCGACAAGTCATTTCCGGAGGAATTGTCCTAAGTGGCGCAGTAAGCAAGCTTCGGGTAGTGGTCGAGGGGACAAGGTAGTGGTGTAAAAGGGATGTTGACGGGAAACCCAAGGATAGAGTCCAAGGTCGAGTGTTTGCTTTGGGTCGAGGAGAGGTCGATCCTAATGCCGCTCATTAGAGGTATAGTTCTGTCTCAGAGTTAAGACCCGCATTCTTATAGATCCCGGGTCTTCCCATTCATTTGTGGCATCTCATTTTGCATTCTCATTGCACATTTTGCCTGAATCTATGCCTTATGTGTTGGAGGTCTCTACTCCTATGGGAGAGTGCCTTGCATCTTCTTTGATATATCGTGGTTGTGATGTGACTATATGTGGGCAATGTATTGCCTGTGAGATTTGGTCGAGTTACCAATCCGTGATTTTGATGTGATCCTTGGGATGGATTGGTTGAGTCAGTGTCATGCTTTGGTAGACTGTCGTAGAAAACGAGTCTCATTTGCTATGCCTGATGTGCCTACATTTATATTTGATGCCGATAAATCTATGTTCGGTTTGCATGTTATTTCTGCCTTAAAAGCTAGAAAGATGATATCTAAGGGGTGTGCGGGTTATTTAGCTTATGTGGTAGATTCCAATAAGAAGTCTCCCGAGTTAGCTCATGTTCCGGTTGTGAATGAGTTTAGTGATGTGTTTTCTAGTGAGTACTCTATGCCTCCGAATCGTGAGGTAGAGTTTTGTATTGACTTAGTACCCGGTACCGCCCCTATCTCTAAAGCACCCTATAGAATGGCTCCGGCCGAGTTAAAGGAGTTGAAAGTTCAGTTGCAAGAATTGCTAGACCGGGGTTTTATACGCCCAAAAGTGTGTCTCCATGAGGAGCACCGGTTCTATTTGTTAGGAAGAAGGATGGTACCTTACGATTATGTATAGACTATCGTTTGTTGAACCAAGCCACCATAAAGAATAAGTATCCTCTTCCGCACATAGATGATTTATTTGATCAACTCCAAGGTTCCGTTATCTACTCAAAACTTGATTTGAGAAGCGGATACCATCAGTTGAAGATTAGACCGGATGATATTGCTAAAACAGCTTTCCGAACTAGATATGGTCACTATGAGTTTGTTGTGATGCCGTTCGGATTGACTAATGCTCAGTAGTGTTTATGGATATGATGAACCGTGTTTTCAAGCCTTATCTCGATAGCTTTGTGGTGGTATTCATTGATGATATCCTTGTTTATTCTAAGTCCGGGAAGAGCATGAGAATCATTTGAGGATTGTATTGTCCGTTCTTCGTGAGAAGCGGGCCAGCACGCCAAGTTCAGCAAGTGTGAGTTTTGGCTTGAGCGGGTTTCTTTCTTGGGGCATGTTGTGTCGAGTTCAGGAATTTCTGTGGACCCTTCGAAAATTGAAGCCGTGGTTAATTGGAAGCAACCTTCGACTGTGACCGAGGTCCATAGTTTTCTTGGTTTGGCGGGGTATTATAGAAGGTTCATTGAGGGGTTTTCTCGGATTGCTACTCCATTGACTAGGTTGACTCGGAAAGATGTATCATTCATATGGGATTCCAAATGTGAAGAAAGTTTTAATGAGTTGAAGAAGAGGTTGACGACGGCTCCTGTTCTTACCCTTCCGGATGGTTATGAGAATTTTGTAATCTATAGTGATGCCTCGAAGGCGGGTTTGGGATGTGTATTGATGCAAAATGGGAAGGTTATTGCGTATGCCTCTAGGAAGTTATCACCGGCGGAACAGAATTACCCTACTCATGATATGGAATTGGCGGCGATTGTATTTGCGTTACATAAGTGGAAGCACTACCTTTATGGGGCGAAGTTTGAGATTTTCACCGATCATAAGAGTTTGAAATACTTATTTACCCAAAAGGAGTTGAACAACCGACAAAGGAGATGGCTCGAGTTTTTGAAGGATTTTGATTGTATAATTTCTTATCATCCGGGGAAGGCCAATGTAGTGGCGGATGCGATTAGCCGAAAGGCGTATGTGACAGCTTTGAGTTCTCGAGAATTGAAGAGTGAGGTAATCATTGCGAATGTTCGAGCCGTTCCGACATTGTATGGAGATTTGAAGGAAGCTCAACAAGGTGATCCGGAATTGAAGAAGATTTTTGATCAAGTGCAAGAGGGGAAAGCCGGGGAATTTGCTTTGAATAGAGATGGAATTTTAACCTTCCAAGGGAGAATTTGCGTTCCTTCATCACCGGAAATCAAGAGGCGTGTCTTAGAGGATGGCCATAAGTCCAAGTTTGCGATTCATCCGGGTAGTACCAAAATGTATCAAGACTTGAAGCGTGGGTATTGGTGGAATGGTATGAAGAGGGAAATAGCGGATTATGTATCTAAGTGTTTGACTTGTCAACAGATTAAGGCAGAACATCAGAGACCGGCGGGACTACTTCAACCATTGGATATTCCGGAATGGAAATGGGAAGGGATCTCGATGGATTTTGTTTCGGGTTTGCCTCTTACCGTGAGGAAGATGGATGCTATTTGGGTTATTGTGGATCGGTTAACGAAGTCGGCTCATTTTCTTCCGGTATCAACCAAGTTTTCGTTAGAGAAGTTAGCTCAGTTGTATATGAAGGAGATTGTGAGACTTCACGGGGTTCCGGTTAGTATTGTTTCCGACAGAGATCCGAGGTTTACATCTAGATTTTGGAGAGCATTGCATGAAGCCTTGGGTTCTAAATTGTGTTTCAGTACGGCGTTTCATCCTCAAACCGACGGTCAGTCCGAGAGAACTATTCAGATACTTGAGGATATGTTACGGGCTTGTGTGATGGATTTCCAATTGTCATGGGAGGATCATCTACCTTTAGTGGAGTTTGCCTACAACAATGCTATCGGGCCTAGTATTGAGATGGCTCCGTATGAAGCGTTGTATGGTAGGAAGTGTCGATCTCCGATGTGTTGGGACGAGGTTGGTGAAGCGAGACTTTGGGGCCCGGATTTGGTTCGAGATTCTACGGAGAAGATCAAGGTAATTCGGGATAGATTGAAGACGGCTCAGAGTAGACAGAAAAGCTACGCCGACAATAGACGACGGGATTTATCTTTTCAGGTAGGTGACTTTGTGTTCTTGAAGGTCTCTCCGAGGACGGGAATCAAGAGGTTTGGTAACAAGGGTAAATTGGCTCCGAGGTTCGTTGGTCCGTTTGAGATTCTAGAGAAGATTGGAGATTTAGCCTACCGGTTGGCATTACCTCCGTCTCTTTCCTTACTCCATGATGTTTTCCATGTTTCGATGTTGAGGAAGTATTGTCATGATCCTTCCCACATCTTGAGTTCTCCCCCCGATGATGTCCAAGCGGACATGTCTTATGTTGAAGAGCCCTTAAGAGTCTTAGAATTCCAAGTTAAGGAGTTGAGGTCTAAGAGTATTCCTATAGTGAAGGTCCTTTGGAAGAACCACACCGTTGAGGAAGCGACGTGGGAGCTAGAGTCGGAGATGAGAGCGAAATACCCGTGGTTGTTTGAGAATCCAAGTAAGTTTTCTTTTAAAATTCGGGACGAATTTTCTTTAAGGGGGAGTGAGTGTAACGACCCTAACCCTAGGCACTAATTTTAAATATCATATTGTGTGCTTTTAATATTATTGTTAATATTATGTGTCCATTTTTATATACTGATTTCATATGTTAGGATACTTGATAGTAAAATAAATTAATGTTCTAGGAAAAATATAAAAATAGCAAATAAATAAATAATGGGAGGAGGATAAATTGGGTAGATAAATAATTAGAATGATGTGTCTAATTATAATGTGAAAGCCTTAGTTGAGGGGGGGCCATTCCCTTCTCCCTAATTCCCTCAAATAATGCCTCAATAGTCAACTCCCACCTTACCTCCCCATACCCTCTCTTACAATTCCACACTCCATCTCCCTCCTTCATCATTTCTCTTACTTCTTTCTCTTCTCTTCACTTTCCATGGAAGCTTGGTGAAAGCCTTCCATTCCAAGAGTTCATACCAAGTTCATTCCTCAACCATTTCCAAATCCAAGTGTCCTTTTGTGAGTGGTTCATCTCAAGGAGTTGATCAAGCCTAGAAAATCTTCATTTTATCTTGTATTGGCTCAAGTAAGCTGTTATGACTTCCTTTCTCTTACTTGTTCATAATTTCCTTAATGTTCTCCTTGTTCTTATGATGTTGGGTTCTTGCTTTGGGAATTTTATAGGAGTTGAATGAGTAGTAAATGGAATAGAATGAAGTTTGTGATCTTGGAAGATAACCTAGAGGGTTTGAAATGGGTGAAATGGGTAAAGATAAATAATCTAGGGCTACTTGGTTTTGAGTTTACATGTTTGGAATGGGACTTGGTAAGGTTAAAGTATCCTTTGGTGTTCTTGAATTAAGCTTGGTTAGAAGGAATGGAAACCTAGGCATAAAAGGGTCAAAATTTGAGTTTTGTGCTGAGGGAAGGCTTGGGCGGTCGCCCATGGGGGCTTGAGCGGCCGCCCATCGCCACAGAAACATATTTGCCTTTGAAGTCCACTTGGGCGGTCGCCCAAGTGGTGAGGGCGGTCGCCCATAGTGGCAGAAACCTTATCTTCCTAGGAAACCCACTTGGGCGGTCGCCCAAGTGGTTAGGGCGGTCGCCCATGCACCTGAACCAACCTTTTTCAATTTAAACAAGAATTGTTTAGTAAGTTGTTTGGCCACTTATAACTTGTGACTCCCACTTAGTAATTGAACTTGAACCTTCATAGAGGCCTTGTCTTATTGTATAATGATCTTGTAGGATGGATTGATGAGATTTCCTTGCCTTACATTGAGTTCATATACATTGTTTATATTATGCATAGTGTGTTGAATAAATGTTGCACTATGATATTGGTTGGACATGAGTATATTTTACCATGTTGATATATTGTTATCCCTCTTTGTGGATTCTATTCAAGTATCTATTATGTGCTTGATAATGTGTGAGTCAGCTGACAATTGGGGGTATAACATAATACGGTCAATTAGGAAAGTGTGACCTAATGTGATCGGATTATGTTATATACGCGGCCGTCCTCTCCCCGTGGCCACAGGTTGGGGTATAGCATCTGTATTGAGCCAAAAGCCTTACGAGTTGCTACCTGTCTTATTTGGTTCCCCGAAAAACGGGTCTTATAAGACGTGAGTATTGCTTAAACGGCTCTGTAAGATTGGAGTATTATTATACCCAATGTTGTACGACTACTGTTCAGACGGGAAAAGGTAAACCAAGGTAATGGAATGTGTTTACAGCTTTTCCAATGTGTTATGTGCGACTTGTTATATGTTGCATTTATCTGGCATATTGCTGCATTCATAATAGCTTCTTTGAGATTTATTCTCACCCCTCTCCCTTTAATGTTTTTAGATCCCGAGACGGGCGGACCGGCCCGGAAGGACGGAAAGGAGTTTGGCAGTGAGCTTTTGGGTATTGTCGGGGTACGTTAGGTTGGCGTAGAAAGTATATTTTGCTATAATTCCTTTTGGGAGTTTGTAATTATTAAACTTAAACTTTCTACGTTGAAACCATAATCTTTTGTAACTAAAACAGTTTAAGTATTTTCAAAGTTGGTCCACTCTTCCTCCGATGTGGAGAGTAGTGGAATTGTTTTGAAATGGAAATGTTATTGATGTTGATGTTTGAAGTTTAATTCAAAGTTTTAAAAGTTAGTATATTTGGGTTAGTTTGAGGACGCTCCAACTCGGGACACGTGTAGGTTCCGGGTCGGGGTCCTCACAACAAAACTCTAGTAAGATAAAACGACTTACTATTAGTTATAAGGAGCACTCCAATATAACTAATCTAACGAACAACACAAGGTTTTAGAACTTTGGACTTGAAAGATTGAATGCAACAATATGCAATGATTTGGGTATGTTAATCTATCTCTCTAGAGGGTAAAAGGCTCAGAATGACTGTGTATCTTAATTGAAATTCGGAGGGGAAGTATATAAAGAGAGTCAAAGGGTTTGGTGGCTTTTCCCTTGAAAAGTCACAACTTTTCGGGTATAACAGCACTTGCACGGCCGTGTCCAATGAACTGCACGGCCGAGCAAGGCAATATGCACTGGTCGAGTTCATGGCTCAAGACGGTCGAGTGGCAAGGCAAGGCACGGTGCACGGCCGTGTCCTAGACACTTGCATGGCCGTGCGAAGCTTCTTCGCCACTGCTCGTCAGCCCTTTAGCCACAACAAGTCCACACCAATTTTGGGACCAACCCAAAACACACTTTGACCCAATATTTAAGTTACAAATCATTTGTCATTAATTTCTCATTCACACGGAAATGGTTTTGAGACATTAAATGAGTTATATATAATCTACAACAAAATGTAGATTACCATTTGTAACTAGTTCCGTTAACACATAACGAACTTCCGTTAGAAACTAGATCAACGTTAAGTTAAACTTAACTTTCCGTTATCCATTTCCAACAATCCCCACATGAATGACAATTAATGCATGTATGCAAATTCGTCCAAAGTTCCGGCGAACTATTATTACATCGGGATAGATAGCTGGTGGCCTTGAATCTTCCCTAGTGAAATATTATCGGATATACGAGCCATTTGGTAGCGAGTCGCTTGAACCAGATGTTTGTCGGCGTATACCAAGACAATAATACTCACATAATAACAGCTCTAACAATTGTTGTTCTCACGTTTTGTCCATTTTGGCCCTGGACCGTATCTCATTCATAAGCGTTCATTTGTGAGGCGCCTAATTACCTCTCGCTTATATAGGTGATTCTCACTATAAGGAGTATCATGCACTACTCCACCCGAAGGTATAGAAATCATTAAAAGTTTTCTCAACTTATCCTTACCACTGCTGCATGTGCTTGTACTTGGATGTTCTGGAATGAGTATTCAACATCTCCAGGTTAATAAACCGAGTTGTTGTTTCCAAGTAACTCTACTAGAACTTATAACTTGGTTGTCTCATTGAACCAAGGGCACTGGGATCTCCATTTCTCAAGGTTGAGTGTCCGCTATAAGTTCTTTTGTTGTGGGTTTTAAACCCATTCCTTTAACAGCTTTATACGGTTGATCTCGATTTATTCCTTTGGTAAACGGATCCGCTAAGTTATCACATGATTTCACATAATTAATAGTGATAACGCCATTCTTGATCAACTGTCTAATAGTATTGTGTCTACGACGAATATGTCTAGACTTACCATTGTACATACTGTTCTGTGCCCTTCCAATTGCTGATTGACTATCACAATGGACTAGTACAGCAGGCACATGTTTGTTCCAACAAGGAACATCCTCCAGAAGTTCTTAAGCCATTCTCGCTTCTTCCCCGGCTTTATCTAACGCGATAAACTCGAGATTCCATCGTGGATCCGGCTATACACGTTTGTTTGGAGGATTTCCATGACACGCTCCTCCACCTATAGTGAATACATATCCACTTGTGGACTTAGAGTCTTTCGTGTCCGATATCCAATTGGCATCACGGTATCCTTCTAATCTTGCTGGATATTTATTGTAAAGTATCCCATGGTTTAATGTATACTTTAAATATCTTAGTACTCTCATTAGTGCTTTCCAATGATCGGTACTAGGATTGCTTGTGAACCTACTTAGTTTGCTTCTTGAATATGCAATGTCGGGACGAGTACAATTCGTTAAGTACATCGGGATCGCCAATTATTCTTGCATATTCCGGTTGAAAGCTGGTTCCCCTTTGTTCTTGGCTAAATGTAGAGCGAGAAAATCTTTACAAGTGTCTTAGCCGGAGGGTCATCAAAGACATTGAATTTCCGAAGAACATTCTCTAGGTAATGGGATTGTGAAAGAACTAATCCTTCGGATGTTCTAGAGATCTTTATCCCTAATATTACATCGCCTAACCCCATGTCTTTCATGTCAAAGTTCTTCTTTAACATGCCTTTGGTATTCATGATCAAATCATGATTACTTCCCATTATGAGCATGTCGTCTACATAAAGACAAACGATAACGAATGATTCGAGATGTTCCTTTAATGTAGACACACTTGTCACATTCATTGATCTTGAATCCATTCGATAACATGGTTCTATCGAACTTTTCATGCCATTGTTTAGGTGCTTGTTTTAGTCCATACAAGGACTTTACGAGTTTACACACCTTCCTTTCTTTACCAGGAACCACAAACCCTTCGGGTTGTTCCATGTAAATTTCTTCATCAAGTTCTCCATTTAGGAAAGCGGTCTTCACATCCATTTGGTGTATCTCAAGATTATGCGGCTTTGCAATAGCTATGAGAACACGAATTGATGTGATCCTTGTGACAGAAAGTATGTATCAAAGAAATCATATCCCTCTTTCGTCTAAAGCCTTTGGCAACTAGCCTAGCTTTGTACTTATCGATTGATCCATCCGCCTTATACTTCCTTTTAAGGATCCATTTGCAACCTAATGGTTTGCAACCCGGAGGAGATCAACTAATTCCCAAGTGTTGTTGAAAGCATTATGGATTCAATTTCGTTGTTAATAGCTTCTTTCCCAGTAACGAACTATACGGACCGGATAAAGCTTCTTTAACCATTCTTTGGTTCGTTTTCTAACATGTAAGATAGAAAATCGTGACCAAAAGACTTTTCCACTCTTGTCCTTTTGCTACGTCTCGGTTCTTCATCTTCTATTTGAGAAGGACCGGTTGTAGACTTATGTGTTCTCTTATTAGAACCTACATCTTTCCCTGTCCTTAAGGAAAAATGTTTTCAAAGAATACCGCATTCCTTGATTCTATAGTAGTTCCTACGTGCATATCCGGAATGTCCGATTTGTGCACTATAAAACGATAGGCACTACTATTATTGGCATATCCAATAAAAACACGGTCGATGGTCTTTGGACCAATCTTGACTTGTTTAGGCTTAGGTACTTCAACCTTTGCCAAACACCCCCACACTTTAAGGTATTTAAAACATGGCCTACGGTTATGCCATAATTCATAGGGCGTTTTATCAATACCTTTCTTGGGTATTTTATTAAGAACATAATTAGAAGTGAGTATTGCTTCCCCCCACAAGTTGTCGGGTAAGCCTGAACTTATCAAAAGCGCGTTCATCATCTCTTTGAGAGTACGGTTTTTGCGTTCAGCAACTCCATTAGATTGAGGGGTATATGGAGCCGTTGTTTGATGAATTATGCCGGATTCCCAACATAATCCTTCAAACGGTGCTTCATATTCTCCACCTCTATCGCTTCTAATTTTCTTAATTTTCAAGTTAAGTTGATTCTCAACTTCTTTCTTATAAGTCTCAAAAGCCCCTAAGGCTTCATCCTTACTTCTTAAGAGATAGACATAGCAATACTTAGTGCAATCATCTATAAATGTAATGAAGTACTTTTTACCTCCTCGAGTTTGCACTAGTTTTAAATCACATATGTCGGTGTGAATTAACTCGAGAGGAGTTGTGTCTCTTTGTATCGCATTAAATGGCGACTTTGTCATTTTTGCCTCAACACAAACTTCGCACCTATTAGTCGAGTCGGATTTAGTCATTTGGATTAAATCTTGTCTCGCTAATTTCTTAATGGTGTCGAGGTTTACATGTCCTAATCTATCATGCCATAAATTAGAACTTTCCGACAAATAAACGTAAGAAACACAACTTTTATTCATCGCACTTTGGCGGATCACAGTCATTACATTCAATTTAAAAAGGCCCTCCTCGAGGTAACCCTTTCCAAGAAACAAACCATTCTTGGTTAGTACAAATTTGTCGGATTCGAATACTAGTCTAAAACCGGCCTTACTAAGCAAAGCGCCGGACACCAAATTTTTACGGATGTCTGGAACATGCAGCACATCCAACAAGGTTACTTCTTTTCCGGAAGTCATCTTCAAAATCACGTTTCCAATGCCTTGAACATCGGAGGTCGCAGAATTTCCCATGTAAAGCTTTCTTCCGGAGATGGGAGTATAGGAGGAGAAACTTTCCTTGTTACCCTGGAAGTATGGCGGGTAGCACCGGTATCTATCCACCATGATTTAGGGTTCTCCTCCAAATTTGCAACGTTGGCTTCAAAGACAACCGCTGCAAAGTCTAGGTCCATGTGGTCAACATTGTTCGCCTCTTTCTTCGGGAGACGACAATCCCTTGACAAGTGGCCCGGTTTGCCACAATTATAGCAAGACCCCTTGAACTTCTTAGAGGTCTTCTTCTTCACTTTCTTAGCATTCCCGGCAGTTTCGGAATGCTTTCTCTTTGTGCCACTCGTGCTAGCCTCGGCGAGATTGACCTTAGCCTCCATCTTGCCTTTAGCAACTTTGGCCTCATTCATTCTATTGTTCTCTTCTATTTGAAGACGAACAACAATGTCTTCTAAGGACATCTCCTTGCGTTTATGCTTGAGATAGTTCTTGAAGTCCTTCCACGAAGGAGGCAACTTTTCAATGATAGAAGCCACCTTAAATGGATCATTCATGATCATCCCCTCGGCATCAAGCCCATGTAGAATGATTTGGAATTCATCTACTTGAGTTGTTACCGATTTGGAATCGACCATCATAAAGTCAAGATACTTACCGACGACAAATTTCTTTGACCCGGCATCCTCGATCTTGTACTTCCTTTCCAAGGTGTCCCACAACGCCTTGGCTAACTCGACTGTACTATACACATTGTATAGTGCATCGTCAAGTCCATTTAAGATATAATTCTTACAAAGAAAATTACCGTGAGACCAAGCCTCCTTTGCCATTTGCCTTTGGGGGTCCGGATCACCTTTTTCTACCGCCGGAGGATCTTCCTTTAAGAAGCGGTGCAAGCTTAGGGTGGTCAAGTAGAAGAGCATCTTCTGTTGCCATCTCTTGAAATCCACACCGGTGAATTTCGCGGGTTTCTCACCATGACTGATGTGATGAGTTGTAGGAGCGGGAGCAACATTGTTGAATGTAGTATCTCCTTGCGATGGAGGCGTCACATTCCCTTGACTAGATGAAGTGGTGTCTTTCTCGTTTGCCATCTTGATGATCTTGAAGAAGCGTAAAATAACTCTTACGATTGTTGGAACTTGTGTGGCTTCTTTAAGACTTAACAGAAAAACTGACGAGAAAAGTAACGGAGATTGAAGAACAAAAGAATTCAAGTCGAGTCGAGTCTTGTATTTAATACAATCTCCGTAAGAGTTATTTGTCCCGCACTGGTGCTTACGGTTGTATGACAAAACTCTAGTAAGATAAAACGACTTACTATTAGTTATAAGGAGCACTCCAATATAACTAATCTAACGAACAACACAAGGTTTTAGAACTTTGGACTTGAAAGATTGAATGCAACAATATGCAATGATTTGGGTATGTTAATCTATCTCTCTAGAGGGTAAAAGGCTCAGAATGACTGTGTATCTTAATTGAAATTCGTAGGGGAAGTATATAAAGAGAGTCAAAGGGTTTGGTGGCTTTTCCCTTGAAAAGTCACAACTTTTCTGTATAACAGACTTCGCACGGCCGTGTCAATGACTGCACGGCCGTGCAAGGCAATATGCACGGCCGAGTTCATGGCTCAAAGCACGGTCGAGTGGCAAGGCAAGGCACGGTGCACGGCCGTGTCCTAGACACTTGCACGGCCGTGCGGCTTCTTCACCGCTCGTCAGCCCTTTAGCCACAACAAGTCCACACCAATTTTGGGACCAACCCAAAACACACTTTGACCCAATATTTAAGTTACAAATCATTTGTCATTAATTTCTCATTCACACGGAAATGGTTTTGAGACATTAAATGAGTTATATATAATCTACAACAAATGTAGATTACCATTTGTAACTAGTTCCGTTAACACATAACGAACTTCCGTTAGAAACTAGATCAACGTTAAGTTAAACTTAACTTTCCGTTATCCATTTCCAACAAGAAGTAAATTGAAGTTAGTTAAATACAATAGAGAATGACTGAAAATGTAAAATAATGTGGCAACAACACGAAAGGCACTTATCAAAGGAAAACCCATCAAACCAAAGTTGAAACTAGAGCATATTTAAATAACAAAGAGGATGAATGTGAAATAGAGAATCGCTGAGAATGTTTAAAGGCATGAATAAAGCCATCAACCTAGGCAGTCCTTTTGAAGCTGTGAAATAGAGCATATTTAAATAACAAAGAAGTGAGAAGTAAATAAAAGAATGTTTATATAAGCCGTTTAGGAACAGAAATTAATGAGGAATTTGAGAGAAGTGATTTGTCCCAAAATAAACTTATGAGTAAATTAATGAGGAATTTGAAAGAAGTGATTCGTCCCAAAATAAGCTTATGAGTAAATTTCTGTTCCTAAACGGCTTATATATGCCAAAATCTTGCAAAAAACTAGTTTTTTCGTAACATAAGAAAAAAATTAGTTTTAAAGCACTAAGTCTAACTAATAAGAGTGATAAACTGTTCTGAAAATTAGTTTTTTATAACATTTTGAAAAAAACAAGTTTTTCACCAGAATTACTATATATATATATATATATATATATATATATATATATATATATATATATATATATATATATATATATGTTAGTTTTCCGTTAAAAAATTGAAAAAGTTGCTGACTAAATTGCCTATTTGAAATTTTTGCATCAAATGCACATGTAAAATTATTGACGTAGGATTAAGGGTGGTATATATTATAGAGTCCATTTTGGGGGAAACTTGTTTCTCCATAAGTTATAAAAAGTCCACTTTCTAATTTTGAGTTTCGAGCGTAAAACATTGAGTTTCGAGCTTAAAACACTGAGTTTAGGCGTTAAAATACCTAGAAGTTAAAACATCGAGTTTAGGCGTTAAAACACCGAGTTAAGGTTAGTAACTAAAACATCGAGTTTATGTCTTAAAACACTGAGTTTTTGTCTTGGATTTTTTAAAAACAAGACTTTTTATAAGTTTGGGGGAAACAGAGTTCCCCCAAAATTTTCTGTATATGCAAGAAAATCATAGTATAGTGACATATTTGCATTTGCACAAAAATTATTTTAAAAATATATATATATATATATATATATATGTATATATATATGTATATATATTAAATAATTTTTGTGCACGATTCGATTTTCTCATGCAAATATACTCATATACTATACTATGGCTTTCATGCATATATACCCCTTAAATTCTACATCAACAATTTTTGTGCATGATTCGATTTTCACTATTTTCTAATTTTATTTTTGTTTATCGAATATAATTATTTTCTTTTGGCATAATTTTAAATTGCTATTAGTAATAGCATAATTTTATTTTTGTTTATCCAAATTTGCTTTTAATTAATAACAAATTTAATTAAAAAAAAATTAGTAAAACAAAAATGGATGAATAATTTTGAGTACAGAAAAAAGTAGTAGTTAATAACCAAAACTAGATCAACATATTACTAATAATGAATAATTAATCTAAAATGAATAGCACAGAAAGTCATCTATTAAGAACCACTTACTGCTACTACTACTATATGACACAACCTTCCTTTCCTATATATACATTTCCAATCAAAGAAAATGACCCTACAATTTACAGGGGCTAGGCTATATATATATAGATCATCACACTGTATATATATATATATATATATCTATAGCAACTGTACTGTATCCACACTTGAGCCTGAATAAGATGCTGCAAGAAGAGCTGCCCCGATACCCGATCCATCTTCCGTACCCTTGAGAACCACATATGGCGACACATCTTCTCCTAATATTTCCGCCACTGCTTCACTCAAGTAGTTTCTGAACACTGCATAACTTGTATATAGACCACCCTCGACTGCCACAACTGTTCTTTGCATCTTTTTACTTCTTCCACTTTTAGTTCTTCCACTCGCAATGCTGCCACTTCCGTCTCTACCAATCTTCTTCAAGATACCAACAATTCCAGCAGCTGCCAATCGGGCAGCCCTTCTTGTTACAATGTCACATATTTTCACAACAAGCTTTCGAACTTTTAATGGGGTATGAAGGATCTGAAATGGCAAAAAGAAAAAAAGAAAAATAATGTAAATATAACTACAATACACTGAACAAGAATCTGCAAGCAAAAGTAGGAAGAAATGGACTTATCTACCTCCAACTCGTCCTTCAAAATTTGGGCAACTTCCCTTAAATCTGGGGAGTCATCCTCGTGCATAGCTGCAACTGATGGTGTCCTGAAGGAAAGAAACAGCAGACTTAAACCCAGCTTTGAAAGACTTCCACCAACAGTAAGAACAACTACAACAAACCCTTGGTCCCCAAAATGATTTGGGGTCGGCTAAAATGAATCATCATATGTAATTGTCAAAGAAAAGATGTCAGGGAAAAAAGTTTTTTTTTTTTTTAACAAGGTTTAAAGGAAAAATGTCTGAATATTAATAATAATGTTTTCAATTGCATGGACCAAATAAGTAGTAAAAGGCTAACTTGGCCCATTATTACTGCTTTCTCTGATCAACTACCCTATCATTAACCAGGTAAAAATAGATATCTAGTTGGCATAGATGAAATAACATATATATCAGCTTGATATCATACCTTTATGGAAAGTTGGAATTAGCGGCAAAATGTATGCTCACACTTCATGTTCACTTGTCATATTTCTAAGTTTTTGGATAAGTATCTTGAACTCATTAGATTAATCCAGATAATTGTTAACATTGCTAATTCATGTATAGATCCTTAATAGGAATCGTCATTTGCATTCAGTTCTGTCCGATTCATGAGTTTGATAATACACCTGCATCTGTTTAAGGAACAACCGTACACTTCACAATTCAAACTGTAGCTCATGTCAGAAAACTATCTATAGATCGTATTAAAGATATGTGGCAGACACATTTCTTTATTGTTTGTCAGGTCTTTTCTTCATTGTTGTGTTGGTGATCATGTACTCCAATTTGGCAATTTCATCTCTAAAGCACAATACATTCCGACTCCTACAATTTTCTTCTATTTCCTCCGGTAAGTGACTAGATGCAGCTAATGACACACAATTCAACCATGAAATAAACTCCAGCCCTTTTTCAGTTAAGTTTCCACATTCCAAAGAGTCTTGAGTTACCTAACCATTCCTTACATGGCCATGTTATCAAGTATTCCTTTCTATCAACTTTCTAAACTAGAGTCCTTAACAAGTTGCACAGCTGACCTAGGTATGATTCACTCTTTTCACTCCAATTCCACGAATAACAGAAATCACTGTTCCGTGCAAAATAGCTTGCATAATGTAACAGATATAAGTCAAGTTTCCAGACGGTCCTAAAGGCATAGAATGTCTGTGTGTGTGTGTGTTATCAGAGAGAGAGGGGAAGGGGGGGAGAGAGAGAATCATACCTCAATGAAAAGGGTGTTGTAAGCTTAGAAGATACTGGCCCAAAGACATCAGACTCCAGTGACATCCTTAGTATCACTCTTCTTACTATGTCACCTAGATACATTCCTGATATCATTTTCTCGAAACCCTGCAACTACCAATTATCTATAAGCAAGTTCAAACTGTAATGCAAATCGAAGTTATCTACAGAGAAAAGTTCAACACAAACAAAATATAACCTGATCATAGGGATTTGGGCTCTCGACATCTAAATCGATATCATAAGACGTTCTTGGCAAATGTGAAGACCAAAAATTGCCCCATTCCGTGTTGATCACCTGATTAAGAAAATATATCGTAAAATACTAAGTAGAAGAATCCTTTTTGCCTCCCAACCTATACACAAAACTAAATCAGTTAAGAAGGCTACCATGCCTCCTGACGTTGTAAGAAGACCCTGACACTTGATAATAGCATCAGCCCGCTCCATATAGCAGGCATTGGTACCAGTCCCAATGACTACTGCTGCAACCGTGTCTTTATCATGGTAATGCCCAAGTGCCAACGTACCAACAGTATCATTCATCTGGTCACAAAGGATAAAAGCGCATTAATATCTTGTTATTTTCCAAGCACGGTGATTAAGGTACAAATAACAAGGACAGCAAAATATATGTACGCATGCATCCATGTTGTTCATAATAAGAGCACTGGTCAGCAAAAAATCAGATGTAAATCTATATATATATAAAGGTTGAAGTGCATAGTACACTTCAACAAGCCCATTTTCCCTTCAACCCATGGATGTTTCTAGAATATTAGTTTGTTTCAAATCAACTAATAAAGAAAATAATTAATGTCTTTAATTAACCTAATTACCCTTTTCTCACCCGTATTAATTATATGCAAATGAAGTATTACTTCTTACTTTTAGTCACTATACCTAAACCCATTTTTCACAAATTAATAAATATCATTGCTTTGCAAACTTTTAGTTTTTCACAAAAAGATAATTTATCTTGGACATGGAAATTTTCATTTAATAAAATGATATTTTTGACTTAATATAAATTTTAAAATTCTAACTTGGATACAAATAGTATAATATTAGTATTTTTAGGTTTTCAAATTATAAAAGATGTTTTACTCTTAAAATAATATAAAAATAATTAATTTTGTATAACTTTTTGGTTATATTTCAATCAAATAGATTTTTAGGTTTAAAAGCAAAACTTAATTAGTTACACATATATGTTTGTTTGTTTTTTGTCTAGAAAAAATATATGTGTGTAACTTTATAAGTTTGTCAATATATTAAAAGCTAATATATATGTGTGTATATATATATATCTATAGTATAAATTAGAGCTTGTACTTACTACAGTTCTTTGAACAGTAGCAAGTGTCGAAATTCCCATTTTGCCCTCATACATTTGTCCCTTTCCCATTTTGCCCTTAAAAAAAAATTAATTAAAGAAAAAAAAAAGTGTCCTCGTACACGGGCTTAATTAAAAAAAAAAAATAACGTGTCCTCGGACACGGGCTTATTCTAGTATATATATATGTGTGTGTGTATATATATATATGTATATATATATATGTATATATATATATGTATATATATATATGTATATATATATATGTATATATATATATGTATATATATATATATATATATGTGTGTGTGTGTGTGTGTGTGTGTGTGTGTGTGTGTATATATATATATATATATATATATATATACAGGTTTAAGTGCATAAAACAATTCAACAAGCCCATTTTCCCTTCAAAACATAGATGGTTATAGAATATTAGTTTGTTTCAAATCAACTAATCAAGAAAATAATTAATGTCTTTAAATTAATATAATTACCCTTTTCTCTCCCGTATTAATTAAATGCAAATGAATTATTACTTCTTTCTTTTAGTCACTATACCTAAACCCATTTTTTCACAAATTTATAAATATTATTGCTTTGCAAACTCTTAGTTTTGCAAGTAAAAATGAAATATGACAAAAAAGAATGGTAAAAATACATTTAGAAAAATATTTTGGGACAAAAAAGATAATTTATCTTGGACATGGAATTCTTTCATTTAATAAAATGATATTTTTGACTTAATATAAATTTTGAAATTCTATCTTGGATACAAATTGTATAATATTAGTATTTTTAGGTTTTAATAACTTTTTGATTATATTTCAATCAAATAGATTTTTAGGTTTAAAAACAAAACTTAATTAGTTACACATATATGTTTGTTTGTTTTTTGTCTAAAAAAATTATATATGTGTAACTTTATATGTTTTTTTTAAATGGTTATTGATTATGTACAAAAATGATATTTATATATTTTTATTCTATTTTTTCTTAATTGTTGAGTGCCTTTTAAATGAAATAGTCATTGATTATTTTTAGGAATCTATAATATTAATATTTTCTTAAATTATTTTTTATTTTTATAAAAACGTTTTTTCTTTTTCTTCATTAATTTCTTCAAACTAAGAATTTTTTTTAGTTAATAGGCATAATGAATTTTTTAATTTTTAAAATAGACTTGAAATCTTATTTATCCACCTTTTTAACACAACTTTTGAGTTTATTATTGATAATTATTTGTTAATTAAAACTCAAAAAAAAAGAATAAAATAAAAAAATGAGATTTTACTTTTTAGTGTCTTATTGAATCATATTTTTAAAGAGTAATATAAATTTATTTTCAATTAGTGTTATTTAATTGAACTTTCACAAATAAAAAAAAAACTGGTAAACAAAAATTATAAGAAAGGATTTTCAAAAATTGGGATGATTAATTTGCATTGAAAATTTAAGTTGGTTTTTTGGGGGTTATAAATTGTCTATTTATTGCTAAAACAATAGATAAATATTTTCTTAACTATTTCAAAATGTTTTTCTAAAAAATCATTTTATATGGATTTTTTAAATAAAAACTATAAGATAATTTTTAAAAAGAAAACTATATAACATTGGTTAAAAAATATGATATATTACTTTATAAGATTATACCAAAAAAAAAACTATTTTTAAAAGGCACAGATTAATGAAAAAAACAGAGTTGTTGATAATACTAATTACTCATAAATGAGATAATTATTTCTATTTAATGATAGACATGCAAATAAAATGTGATAATTATAGTAACTATTTTTATTTAGTTCATGTTATTTATCAAAATTTTTTGGTCGTGCGTTTAACGCACGGGTGTTAGACTAGTTTGGTTTTAATGTTTGAACTTAAAATGCTCTGTTTTGAAAAAACATGGGGTAAAGATAGCTTGTGACGTCCAATAGAAAGTAAAATAGCTATGATTTCTCTTGAGTGATTGAAATAAAATAGGCGAGAACACAACAAATTAGAACGAGTGATTGAAGGAAAAGAAGTGCGATAAACAACAAATTAGAACAACAACAAAGAAGTGCACAAAAACTCTACCGATAGCTTGCTTTATTCTAATATTTAAATGGAGACTTGCAATTTTTATTATGTTTACTAATTTAATTGGTTTTCTCTCTTTATTTTGGGTCTTTTTTGTCATTTGAAGTTTTATTCATCTCTTATGTTCATCTCTTGATATGGAATTATGAACACCTTAATTTCATGTATTATTCTCTTTTCTAACGTGCTTTGAAATTTATTTTTACTCTTTTAAACGACTACTTGTGTACTGATTTGAACATCAAATGTGTTTTTTGTCTTAAAAATCTCACTTTTGAGGTTTTAGTTATTTTAAGTTGCTATCACATGTGGTATTATGATCTTTATTTATTGCAAAATCCTTATTCATAACATGTTTAAGCTTTGTTTAATAATTGTTACATACAGTATATATTATTTTACTATTTTTTTGTTCTATTTTACTGCCAAGCTCGCCTTTAGGCCGCCTCGCCTCTCGCCTTTTTTAATTTTTAGGAACCTATCGCCCGCCTCTCGCTTTTCGCCTTTAACAACTATGGTCACGAGCTATAGAATCAACAAATAAGCGTCAAACTAGGTGACAATTCCTGCGTGCACTAGGAATATACTTACCAGAGTGGGCCTAATCCACAATACAATTGCTCATAATTTCATAAGTTCTACAAAAGAATTATGCACAGACAAGACCAACTCCATGCACCAAAATACAAAGTGTGAAGCAGGGATGCCTTGAACCTATGTATAGACATTTCTTCATAAAGCCCTTTGAATCGTTTCTTTCCAAATTTTCTCAAAAGCACCCAGGGAGCAAAATTTCATAAGCAACTCTTTCTACTTCGCCAGGATAACAGTTTTTTTTTCTGATAGCTTTAAAAATTAAAAAAAAAAAATTGCCATCTCTCCGCTTTTTCATTGTTTTCTCATCTCTCCATTGACGAGTCCATGCAATGATTCATGTTAGCCGACCTCAAATCATTTTGGGACTAAGGCTTTATTGTTGTCGTTGTTAAAAGTAACATCTGTAACTATACTAATAATAACCAAAGAAGTGAAGTCAACAAGAGGACAGTGCCGAAGAGGAATGAGTTGAAGGAAAGCAGGAACTAATATATTTCATTCTAAGCAATTCACGCCAAAGAGCAATCTGGTTACCACATTCTACCCAGACGAAGAACGGACCCACGTCAACTTTTTACAATAATACGCATTAGATAAATTAAAAATGAGGAATATAAGTGCCCAAGCAACAATCAATAACTCAATTAACATCGAAATTCTTACCAATGCTACCACACGCATATCTAGGCCTTTTCTAGACAGTGCTTCTTGTAAATATTCAACAACATTATTCCCCACCTGACCAAAAAAACATAAGGATGAGAAGGAGTACCCATATAACATCTGCTAGCATTTAAGAATTTGAAGAACATAGCTCAATTCTAATCCTACTCTCACAAAGAAGGACTACAGCTTTCTCCTAGTGGCACACAATTTCTAAATCATGCAAAAGAACAAATCGACCCAAAAAAAAAAAATTGCTAGGCACTTCTTACAGCCATATTAGTAGAACCTCACTTACAGATTGAGTGAATCCTATAAACCGTGTTGGACACTACTGACAACTAGCTAGCAATTGGCACAGAAATAATTCAGTCAAAGCCCGCTTATGAAGACGGCATGCCCTTAATCACGCCATAATGTACACTCTTTCAAATGAGTTTTTTCAAAAGCGTCGAACTCTCCTTGGACAAAAGCATTTCCTTTGACATTGTTCAAAATACATAAAAAAAATTCCATGGAAACATAAAGTTGGAACATATCACACTAACCATCTCCTCAATGGCAAATCCTTTCGTCCATTTCATAAGAATGCCTGACGAGACAGACGTTTGCTTCACAGGAAATGAGAATGTAAACCCAAGATCCCTTGTTTTAGCTTGTGATAGTTCTGACTCATTTCCTTCTTTTTCAACAAACTCCTTCAGCGATGAAGCAACAAAATCAAAGAGTTCCTGCCAGCATCAGGAAAAAAAAAAATCATGTCAAACACTTCATATTAAAACAACTAAAATGTCAAACTATGGCTTAATAAGAGTAGAACATGTGAGGTACAAACTCAGAAACCTCGCTCGTGCTGGTCATTAAATTTTGGGGAATAGGTTGCCGATCAACATCATGTCGAATAATAGTAGACCTCTGGCCACCAAGTTGAACCCGCAGGACCCTGAAATTGGTGCCTCCCAAATGTAGAGCATAATATGTCCCCTTCTCACTCCTGAGGAAAAAACCATCACTGAGTTCAGGTACAAATTTTACCAACTATAAGTTTCAACATAATTGCTTGTTGCAAGAAACATGCCACGAGCCAGACTCCAAAACCACAATCCAACCAACAACTACAAGTTCAAGCAATCACAAGGATTAATAAAGCAGCACAAACTGCTCACAAATAAAGACAATAGTACAACCTATTTCTATACTTGGGGGCATACACCAGTTCAAATATTCGAGAAAAATATCTTAAACATCCAAGAATCCATAAAATCTAATCCCCATATGCCAAAAGCTTATTCATTTTTCACAAATAAAGTTGCGAAAAGAAAAGATTCCAATGTGACGAATTAAGCCGCTCAAAAAGAACCAAGAGGCCCATCATAACATCATAACATCAAAAGATTCTAGGAACCCCATTAACCTAAATAGAGACCCAATTCAAGAAGAACCAATGCTTGAGTTTCGAATGATATTACAAATAGCAATAATAGAATTAGACAGAAAATCCAAAGCAAAATTTCATCAGCACTACCATAATCATGACTTAAAGATCGATCCACCACATTCAATTGTGACAATTAAGCAAGAATTTAAGAAATAAAAGGGCCCAATAAACAACAAACTCCATTAGCCGAAAAAGCAACTAAACACAAATTCTCACAACAAATGATTGTTAAAGAATACAAAATGAAAAAAAAACATTTCAATCACAACGCGGACCACCGAAAATCTTGACCTGAAGCCACCCACAACAGTTAAACATTATTCAGCATATAGCTAACCACACACAGATACGCACAGGGAGGAGAGAGAATTAAATTAAATAAGTCCAGGTCATATGCGGACCACAAACACAGAAACCTCCAAAAGAAAAACACAAAATACAATTAAAGTAGAGAGAGAGAGAGAGGAAGAGACCCATTGGGAAGATTGTCGACAAAAGTGAGGAGCATCTTGAGTTTACTACCACCTTCAGAAGCCAACCCAGCATGCATCTCAACAGCCATGGCATCAACCACCTGTCTCAACCTCCCAATACTCGTCTCCGCCCCAGTTTCAAACTCCTCCAACACCGTCACCACCCTCATCAACCGTCTCCTACTCCTCACCCTCTTCCCCACCATCACCCCCGCCACCGCACACGTCGCAACCGCACATCCCACCGCCACCAATCCAATAACCTTTTCCTTCATCTTCGCTGCTTCCCCCACCGCAATCAATCACTCACTCTAATCACTCCCACCATCGATACGGCCCCGCTCTTGGAAATCTTGAAACGAAGCAGGTTTCTCACCAAACTAACTCGGAAAAGGCATAGTTTCCCGGTTGGAATTTATCCGGGGAGAGGTCGCCGGTGGTCGCAGACGAGTCGTTTGAAAGAATGGTAGAGAGAGAAAGGGGGCGGTGTTTGTAGGGAGTCAAGTAGTGTTGGAAAGCGAACTGTTGAATACTTATATGACGATATCGAAAGGACGGATTTGCCCTTGGACTATAAAAGTAAAGACGGATTTCTTTACCTTTTTAAGCCAAGATTTTGTTTATATTGACCGTTTTTTAAATGAAACGGAAAAACAGGAACGGGATTTCGCTGTTTAAATGTTTGTCGCTCTACTTTGGGATTATTTACGTCTTTACCATTCTCTTTCCATTTTATTTTCTTTCCCTATGATTTGTTTATAACAAGTAAAAGTTCGTGTTCGAGGACATCATTTTTTTTTTTATTTAAAAAAAAAAAATTTTTTTAAGAAAAAAAAAAATTGTTTATTTACGTCTTTACCATTCTCTTTCCATTTTAAGAAAAAATTAACTTGTTTATAACAAGTTAATTTTTTTTTGGATATATATATATATATATATATACTCCCTCCGTCCCGTAATATTAAGCACAAACATGCTTTGCGCGGGAATTAATTAAATATGATATTTTAATAAAATGTTGTGAGTGTAAAAGAATGAGTGGAGAGAGAATGAGTGAAGGGTGTAATAAATTATAATGATGTTGTGAGTATTAAAATAATGTAGGAGAGAATGAGTGGGGTTGAGTGAATATTTTATTAATATAAAATTTCCTTTTTGGGAGTGTGCGGATATTAAGCGGGGCCGAAAAGGAAAGTGTGCTAATATTAGCGGGACGGAGGGAGTATATATATATATATATATACTCCCTCCGTCCCGCTAATATTAGCACAAACATTGTTTGCGCGAGAATTAAGGAATATGATATTTTAATAAAATGTTGTGAGTGTAAAAGAATGAGTGGAGAGAGAATGAGTGGAGGGTGTAATAAATTATAATGGTGTTGTGAGTATTAAAATAATGTAGGAGAGAGAATGAGTGGGGTTGGGTGAATATTTTATTAATATAAAGTTTCCTTTTTGGGAGTGTGCGGATATTAGCGGGACGCCCAAAAAGGAAAGTGTGCTAATATTAGCGGGACGGAGGGAGTATATATATATTATTTTATTTTATTTTGAGATATATACCTAATGGGGACTAGAAAAATGGGCGCCCTCCAAAATTTGGGGCTCGGTGCCAAAGAACCTAATGTTCCTAGTGATAGCAGGCCCTGGGTTGGTCCCATGTACAAGCAAGCATAAAGGATCCACCAAATAATCATAATTGAACAAGTCAACCAATGTAATCAGTCGATCAAACTTATTATCCGATCTATCTCCGTATACGATTCAATTCTTGTTCACTCTCTGTCTAATCAAGGCACGAAGTCAGGTCGAACTCGATCATTCAGACGACCTCGATCAAACGACACGTGTATCTGACTACACTGTCATTTGTAACCGTCGCCTACAATATCTACTGGGACGGAGGAGGAAGGAGTAGATTACTATCTTGTTGTTGCAAAATAACTATTAGAATATGAAACTAAAATAACTATTTGAACGAAATAAAAGTGATGAATAGATCCAACGGGCTGGTTCAGGCTCGTCTCAATAATTATTGGGGTCCTGTGCGAAATGTGAATAATGAGTCTCTAATGTTTAAAAATTAATACAAAAAAAATATAATATACTCCCTCCGTCCCACTCGAAGTGTCACTTTTTACCCAAAAGGATGTCCCATTTATAGTGTCACCTTTCCTAAATATGAAATATTTTATTAATATTTTATTATCACATCCACTATTCCCTCCACTAATTCTCTCTCCTCTACACTCACAACACTTTTTAAATTCACTATTTCCTCCACTAATTCTCTCTCCTATTTTCAAATTACACTCACAACATTTTTTATTCTCACATTTTTCCTTAATTTGTGTGCCACCCCTAAAAGGGTGATGTAACGACCCCAATCCTAGGCATTAATTTTTAATATTTTATTATATGCTTCTAATATTTAAGTTAACTTATGTGTTCGATTATGTCTTTAAAATTCTTAATTTAAGATAATTTGGGTGAGAAGTAAAATTAGAATCTTTTGAGAATTTATGGGATATTAAATAAAGAACTTGGGGAAATAATAAAAATGGAAATTAGACAAATAGTAAGAGAAGGTTAAAATATGTAGAATAAATAGAGTGCGTCTGCTGAGAAACGCGTTTCTCCATAACTATGGAGAAACGTGTTTTTCATAGCCAGAAGCTTTACATTTGATAACCAGAAAAAAAAAACCCAAGGCCAGACAAAAGCTTCGGATATCCGTAAGCTTTGCATTGATAGCCGAAGCTTTGCGATTGATATCCGGAAGCTTTGTATTTGATAGCCAAAGGATGTGAAATGTATATCCGAAGCTGAGGTGCATATCCGTAAAAGCTGTTAGGTGCATATCCGAAATGTGTTAGGGCATATCCAGAAATTGCTATTGAATGTTTACGGATATCCGAAACCTTCAATGTATATCCGAAACATTTTGAAGGTTTCTGGATATTCATTTGAAGGTTTCTGGATATCACTTTCATAGGTTTCTGGCTATCTAGCTCATTGTCGCGCGACATGTCGGGACCCGTTTCTCCATAACTTATGGAGAAACGCGTTTCTCCCTAGATTTTGTGGAATAAATAATGGAAATAAAAAAAAAGGGTTTAATTTTAATTTGGTGGGAAGCCTTGGTTAGAGGGGGGCCATTTCTTACTTCCTCCTAGAATTCCTCCATGTGCCTCCCCCATACTTCCCCCCCTTGACCGGCCCCCCCCCCTCTCTTCATCCTCCTCACTCTACTTCCTCCTCCTTCATTCATTCACTAATTTCCTCCTAAGCAAACCTAGAGAAAGCTCCATGGAAGCTCCTTCTTCCAAGCTTTGAAGCCAAGCCATTTCTCCTCCAAAATCAAGTCTAAGAGCACCATTGAAGTTGGATCACCTAGAGGAAGCCATCAAGTTAGAAAGATCAATCTTTCCTTATAAAATCCATGTGAGTTATTATGACTTTCCCTTCTTTAATGTTCATGAACTATGTTGTTGTTGTTGTTGTTGTTATATGTTTTGGAAGTCTTCTTGGAGTTGGGAAATGGGTTAATGACTTAAAAATAAAGATGTTATGGTTTATGGGAGTTGATTTAGATTTAAAGGAATGGGTGGAATTTGATTTGGAAAGTTAGAATTCATTTGAAATGGTGAAATGGGTAGAAATGGTAGTGGTAAATAATCTAGGGTTAATTGGTTTTGGAGTTTACATGTTTGTTGGGACTTGATAAGATTGAAGTATCATTTGGTGTTCTTGAACTAAGCTTAGTTAGAAGGATTTGAAACCTAGGCTTAAAGGGAGTAAAAATCTGCATTTTGGGCTGGCTGGAGGCTTGGGCGGTCGCCCAAGTAGGTTAGGGCGGTCGCCCATAGCCACAGATTCATGGTTGCCTTGGAAGGACACTTGGGCGGTCGCCCAAGTAGGTTAGGGCGGTCGCCCAAGTTGGCAGAAACCTCAAATTCCTAGGAAGTCCACTTGGGCGGTCGCCCAAGTGGTTAGGGCGGTCGCCCAAGCCCCTGAACCAACCTTTTTCAATTTAAACAAGAATTGTTTAGCAAGTTGTTTGACCTCTTAGAAATGGTGACTCCCACCCAATATAAAGTAGTAGAACCTAATCAACCCGGATACGAATTGATCCTCCTTAACCTGAGTTAGAGTAGGATACTTTGGTTTGGCCATGACATTTTATTTGGTCAAAATGGAATTGTAGGAGTAGTTAAATATTGTTCGGAAAGTGGTCCAAACTTGGGAAGTAGGTCTTGCACTTTTAATAAGATTCATTCAAGGTTAAGTAATGATTTCGTAGGTTTGGTTTATGGTACTTGGTGACTTTACTTGTTCCCCTATCCTTGGTGATTAGTTAGAAATAGCGTAGAAACCTTAAGTTTCACTATTTCGTTAATGGAAGATGAGCATGTATCTCCTTGTGGCATTATTATCCCAATCTGTGGAATCATTGAATTTGGTGTATACCTTAATATCCTAAGTATGGATTATTTGGCAAGTTGTTGTGTTGTATCCCGGTGTGGATTAATTGGTACATGATTGTATTGTATCCCGGTGTGGATTATGTGATTATATTGTTACCTTAATTGAGTTCATATGCATTAATGATATTATGCATTGTGTATTACATGAATTGTTGTACTATGGTTCTGTTTAGCATGAGTATACATTACCATGTTATTATGTTGTTATCCCGTTTTGTGGATTATCTCAAGTATCTATTATGTGCTTGAGCGTGTCTATGTTCGGGTGGGTATGATGGATTTCAATCAATTATTGATTTGTTGATAAGTGATTGAAGGTTAAATCATCTGGTGACCCTTCCCACTCTGTGGCCACGGAGCGGGCCGCTGTACGATCGTATATTGACCCAAAAGGCTTCTGCAACTGTTGCGATTGTTGTAAGGAGGACGATATTATTGTTGGATACTCTAATATAGGTATCCTTTCTTATATGGATCTGGGTATGAGTCCTATAAGAGGTGAATGTGCTTTGGAGGCAATTCACCAAAGAGTGGAGTTTTACTCCCACGTTGTACGACTTATTGTTCAGACGGGAAAGGTAAAATGAGGTAACGTAAGGTGTTTACCGCTTTTATAATGTGTTATGTGCTACCATGCCATGTGTTGCATCTTGTTTGACATCTTGCTGCATTCATAATAGCTCATTGAGATTTATTCTCACCCCTCTTCCTTTACTGTTTTAGATTCCGAGACAGGTGACCCGAACCAGTGAGGCCGGGGATATCATTGTGGACTTTTGCTTTTGGGGCTTGACAAGTTAAGTATAGGAGTGGGTTATTAGGAGTATTGGTTAAGTATTCCTCTTTTATAATTTGTATGGAAAACCCTTTTGTTAAACAAATGTTAATTAAGGTTTCCAATGTAATTGATCATATTACGGTTTAGTAAAGTTGTGGTTGGATTTCCTCTAAGTAGAGATATTATCAATTGATTTTTATTTGGAAGTTTGAAAAGTGGTTTTCTTTTAAAGGTAAACAAATGTTTAAAAATTTAAATGGATTTTCTTAGTTTGAGCTTCCTTAGCTCGGGACACGTGTTAGGTCCCGGGTTGGGGTGCTCACAGGTGACACTCTTGGCGGGACGGAGGGAGTATATATATATAAGTGATTTTATATAAAGATTAAAGTTTTACAAAATTAAGCAATAAAATTCAAAAATAATTTATTACATTGAGGTATTTCATTTATCGTTGCTATCGCATCTCTTAAATCAATTACCCATTCTCCGCAATTTCCAAGTAATTTGCGTCGATTGATATTCTCCCCTTGAATTTCGACGCCGTCGTTGTGATTACGTTAATTTTTTTTGGATATATATATATATATATATATATATATATATATATATATATATATATATATATATTATTTTATTTTGAGATACTCCCTCCGTCCCGGAACAATCTTCACACTTTCCTTTTTGGGCGTCCCAAAACTTACTTCACACATTTAAAACTTACCTAAAATGGAAAGGAATCTTTACTATTTCCTCCACTCATTCTCTCTCCTACATTATTTTAATACTCACAACACCATTATAATTTACTATTCTCTCCACTCATTCTCTCTCCTATTTTATTTTCACACTCACAACACTTTCAATATAATACTCCCTCCTTAAAACCAGTGCAAACAGTGTTTGTGAAGTAAGTTCCGGGACGGAGGGAGTATATACCTAATGGGGACTAGAAAAATGGGCGCCCTCCAAAATTTGGGGCTCGGTGCCAAAGAACCTAATGTTCCTAGTGATAGCAGGCCCTGGGTTGGTCCCATGTACAAGCAAGCATAAAGGACCCACCAAATAATCATAATTGAACAAGTCAACCAATGTAATCAGTCGATCAAACTTATTATCCGATCTATCTCCGTATACGATTCAATTCTTGTTCACTCTCTGTCTAATCAAGGCACGAAGTCAGGTCGAACTCGATCATTCAGACGACCTCGATCAAACGACACGTGTATCTGACTACACTGTCATTTGTAACCGTCGCCTACAATATCGTAGACAGTTACGCCCACATTATCTCCTGATTTAAGGGATTCGTAGACATCCCATAACAACACTATATATATATCAGACCACATCCAACGTGAAAAGGTAATGTCACTTGGATATTTAAGATTAAGAAAGTTTCAATTGATTATTAAGAACTCATAACTCTACATCTCATTATCACGCCGGAGGGTATTAGCCGTAGACTATCATGTCAAGTCATTTGTTTGTGGTTTCTTGTCCTAGTTGATATAGATCAACCTATTGTTGTATTAAGGTAGACTCGGATCGATTCTTGCGTTATCAGCTTGGTTCCATTGCCGGGAATCGTTTAAAACAAGACCTCAAAATCTTCCATACTTTTTGAAATGGCTTTTGATGGGCATACCGCTACTTCTTCAAGCGATCCCCTCTACGAACAGGCTGGTGGAAACAACCCAGGCACAGACGTTGGTGATGGGGACCGCACTGCAAACCTTCCTCCCATTCCACCTAGATACCCCACGAGGAGACCCACTCGCCTTAACAGTGTGGCAGATGGAGTAGGGATTCAAGAAAGGAGAAAACCATGGCCACCCTAAGAGGTGGTTAGCAAAGCAAAAAACTTAAAACGGGTCGATCAACTGCAGGCAACATGGCAGGTCTCTCAGCTACTCACCCTAGCATAAAAGACATATTGTTGGAGCGAGCAAAGGTGTTGCAAAGTTTGCTTGAGGTTCAAAATGAGTTGCTCGAGCTGCCTGAGCCTCCTAAGAAGAACGACCGAAGGTCACAAATGATGGATACGTCACAAACATCCCATAGACATGATAATGGGGCCCCTAGACCTTCGGGGGGCGAAAGGAGAAATGACAGGCCTCACCCGACCAACAATTATGTTGATCGCATTGGGGACCTACGTGATAGGCTTAATAACAACCAATAGCAAGAGGTTGACTCGGCGTAAAGGAGGCATCTCAAAGCTGACCGTGCTCGAGTTAGGTCACCTCGAGGAGGTCGATCACCCCCGGGAGGGATAGAAGGGAAAGGAACCCTCCGAGGAATGAAAGGGAGAGAACACCGTCGAGGAGGCAGCACTATAGAGAGGAACAACAAAAGTCCAATTCCATACACCACCACAGAGACGATCTAGATGCTAGAGAGTTGTTGAACCTAAAGAGGAGGTTGGATGATATGGAGGCAGTTCGACATGTGACAAATGGAAAGGTCAAACAAAATGATAGTACTCTTCGACCCCTAGCTCAGCGGATGTTGGAAGAAGGTCCCCTGAAACTTGGATTCAAGCTGCCCATCTTAGAGAAGTATGCGGGGGCGACTAACTCTTTGAACCACATGCAACATTTTGAAGCTACTATGTGTTTGGTCTCCTCAAAAGACGATGTGCTCTGCAAAGCATTGACCATCATGTTCACGGGTGCCGCCTTAACATGGTTTCGTGGTTTGTCTATGGGCTGCATCAATACCTGGTGGTACATGCAACGTAAGTTCTTAGAGAGGTTTTTAAATGTTGGGGATCGTAAGAAGACAGTCACAGATTTGAACAACAGCTCAAGGGAAGACAGAGAGCACCATGAGCTACATTACTCGGTTCAAAGAGTTGGTCGACCAGATCGAGGAATACTTGACTGATAAAGAAGTCATCAACTGCTTCAGGAATGAAGTGTCCTCACCCGACTTAGATTACGAGCTACAGGTCAGAAGAGCGACCACGAGAAAAGACATATTCGAAAGGGCCTATGATGTGGCCGTTGCTGAGGAACGCAAGGAGAGAAAAAGGGAGATAAGCTCCAAGAATGCTGAGGCAGGAGAGTCGTCCAAAGGGATGGCGGCTAGAGTTGATAATAACAAGGAGAAAAATAGAACTAGGGCAACTGAAAAAGTCCCTGAAAGTTTCACTCCCCTCGCGGTTAGTCGGGCAGAGATCCCGAACCCTGTTGATTTAGCTCATTATGTGCCTATGAATCCTCAAAACAAGTTTAGGCAAGACAACAAGAAGTATTGTGAGTACTATAAGGATACGAGTCAGAATACGGAGGATTGTATGAGCTTGAAGAGGATCATCCAGAAGTGGGTAAATGATGGCAGACTTGATAGGTTTGTGAAGGGAGATCATCCCTCAGCTGGGGATCGACCTGCTCGAGGGGTTAAGCCAAGACAGCCTAGGTTGATATTAGGGGTGATCGCTGAGGAGACAAGCAACACTTTCCTCAAGCAAAAAAATTTACAACTGAACAAGGCACCTTATGTCCCACCAAGGGGTTGTGTGCAAAATTTTCCATATGAACACTCCTCTAAGGTCAATTCCTTCCATGGACCCTCTAACTGCTTGCAAATCCTAAGGTTTACACAATTATACCCATATCTAACCCCCCAACTCGAAGCCGAAGGTCCTAGCTATGGCAGAAAAAAGAGGAAACTTCAAAATTAAACCTAGAAAAATGAGATTGAAGGTTGCCTTTGTGTTTTAGAAGGGGCGGAAAACGATTGTAGAATGACGTAAAGCTTGCTAACAGTTGAAGATGGTGTCTTTGTTTTTGATCTTGTTGGGTGCTTAAGGAAGTAGGAGATGGTAAAGTCTGAGAAAGAGTTAAACTCTCCCTTTCATACTCCCTGTTTCCTTACCTAAATTGGAAAGATTTGGTTAAACGGTTGTATTATTGTCAAAACGTGGGCCGAATTAAAGCCCAGCCCGTTTCCTAAAACGAATGTACAATCGACATAATCCATACCATTATCGCGGATATTACGGCGCATTGAATACAACTAATCCAACCGCCAAAAGTCAATCGTCAACAAGCGACTCACAAATAACGAGTCGACCTTCGATAGTCACCTTAAATCTGCAATCAATTTTTTTCTATAACTTCTTACCCGACAAGTCGAGATAGAAAGATAGAGGCCACTAAACGAAATAAAAGTGATGGGACAGACCCAACGGGTTAGCCCAGTTATTATGGTCACATTTGGTCAACTTGATTACACTCTAACGAACAATTTAAATAAAAATAATTATTTTAATAAAATTCTGAAATTTTTTATTGAAAATATTATCAATTGTGAAACATTAATAATTATGTAATTTTTATTAAGTTCATTATTTTTTATATAAATTATTGGTTAAAATGTAATCAAATTAACCATTAGTAATTGAACAACATAAACCGACAAACTAGAGCCAACGGGTCGAGCCCGACCATCAGTCAAGTCACAAACAGCCCAATGGGCCCATCTACAAGCATCATAATTGGCATTTTGGTCAACCGGCCGTAGAAGCTTTTTACTCGAGGCCCCAGGTGGCGAATAGCCGACATCTAGGTGTTAACTATTTCTTTTATTTGATTATGACCCCCGGAGGGAAAATGGAAACAAACCTCAATTTTTGATAACTAGGGGAGCCGTCTGACCTACCCAGGTCCGACATACGGCCCATAACTTATACATCTCAGCCTATGCAACTAGGCTCGAACATAGGCCGACCTCACCAACGTGAGCGATCTCATGGCCCACCCACGTCGTCGTAATAGATAAATACAGAAGGCTATAATTACGGAGACGGTCAAACCTAATTCCTAAAATCTCTCCTAATTATCCGTCACCTTCCCTATCCGGCCTAACAAACTATAAATACAATATTATGATAGGTAGGGGTGTAAATGGTTCGGTTTGGATAAATTTAGAGACCAAACCGCTAGTACTCGGTTTGAAGAAATCTCAAATCAAATCGAATCATGGAAAATTTCAAATCGAACCAAACTAAACCACCCCGGTTTGGTTTGGTTCGGTCTCAAACCGTGATTTCATTAAACGGTTTAAACCGCTGTCTGAATTGTGGTCTAGACCGCGGTCCAAATCACAAACATGTCCAAACTCCAAATGTTCCTCCTTACCTATTTATTTAAAAGACATAATAAAATTACAAAAACACTTTAAACTGACATTGGTCTAACCAATCAAATGAATGTATCAATTTTTTTCCTCATTCAGCCTGATATGCTTGAATTCCATTGCTAGATTAAGCACATGGAATAGCTGATGCTCTAGTGTCTGCACTTCAGTTCTAAATAAACATAATACTAGTTTTTATTTGGACATTTCTTCAGGCTTCCAACAAGCATATTCAATGAATTTAATTTACAAGATAACTGCTATAAATAAAGTGAAAGTGTACATTTTTGTGCACTGTATTTTTGTAGACTATTGTTTACCCTGAAAAATAGAAGTACATGTACATGAAACTGTTGCACTGCCATGCTGATGGAATTAGAATGTTTTAGCAGATATGTATGTGGTCGCAGATATAAATGCACTGGAACTGGAACTTGAAAGAAAGGAAAAGGAAAAGGGATTAGGTATTTAGATTTTGGAATAGGTGATTAGGGTTTGAAAAATCAATGATTGGAAAATAAATAAAAAATAATCAAAATAATCAACGGTTAAGATAACGGTTTGGCGGTTCAGCTCGGTGGTTCGGTTTGGACGTTCAACTCGAAATGGTTCGGTTCGATTCGTTTTGAAGGAGTCAGACCGTAAATCAAACTGAACTGCATGATTTATAAATTTTTGAAACCGAGCTGAACCGTTAATATTTAAAAATCAAAACAAACCGTATAGTTTGGTTCGATTCGGTCTCAAACCGCAGTTTGAATCCAACCTTTGACACCCTAATAATATGGACTCAACGAACTATAAATACAGTCTTATCGTATCTATTTAAGAGTAACAATTTATTTAAAATCTGAATCTCTATCAATATAGTTTATTCACTAATTAGACAAAATATTTATCCTCACACCGGGAAGTTTTAACCGGATACCTCTTCTGTCTTGTCATGTGTTCACTGATTTTAAGTCCTTGTAGCTGGAGCATTCAATCCGTTGAGCAAAAGGTTGATCCACTCATTTTTGCATCATCATTGATAACCATAAAAATGAAATAGAGGGAGAGGGGGTATACTATAGTGTCGCCCTCATTCATCATTCATATCTTATTAGCTTTGTTTATAACAATCGCAATAAGTTGTGTTAACTGATTAAAAAAAGTTGATAATGAAGGGAAAATGTTGTTATTAAAACATATTTGAGGGGGTATTTCAAAACTTTTTCCAATAGTCTCTTAATAAAATATCTGAACAAAATGAAAGAATGATACCATATTCCAAATTGATCCGACGGACCAACCTTTGAAGATGAAAGCAAAAGATAATTGGGGAAAAAGGACAAAATGGGAAATAAGAGAGAAGGAGAAAGGTGTGTGGGACATTGGTCGGTGAGGGGAAGGGAGGTGGGGTGGGTGGGGTTATAACTTTACTTCACTTTTCATATAAAAAAAAAGGCATAGTATAGTTAAGGCATTATAATTGGGCAGCAAATATATATTGGGAGACAGCCCCCGTCCACTGTTCTGCACATATGCCTATAATTGTATCCCATCCATCCCATTCAAACCGTAGCGAAAAACGATTTAAAACCGTTGATTGAATCGTGAATAAAAATGAATTGTCAAATAGTTTTTTTTTTTAAGCAACCGACAAATTCGAATTTATAATCGACAAATAATTGAAATGGTCAAATCTTGATCGTCATTTAAAAATTTGAATTCGATTTTAGTTCCTGTATTATTGACGATTTAGACCGGCAGTCTACAGTGGATTTAAACTGGTTTTAGTGGTAGTAGGAGCGGAAGGAAGAAAGATAAAAAGGAAAGAAAAAGAAAAAGAAAAGGTGGGACAGCGACGAGTATTACCACAGACAGACCAGACTCAGACTCTCCTCGTTCCCTCCCGTACAAGAGGCCAGCTGTGATCCGCTAATTCCAGCTAGTCTCCCCATTGGCCCTTGTACCTCTTTGTACCCCTCGCCTCGACTCGTACCCAAATTATAATACTCTCTCCTATCTATCTTAAACTTCATCAATTATTTAAAAAGAGTTTTTTTACAAGATTTATATTTTCTAAAACTAAAAAGATTTATAAATATTCTATTATATTATTTTTTAGTTATACTAATATATACTAATATAAATTTAAAAAATATAATTGATATAACATCAATAATATTATCAATAAGTTTTATATTTTTATTTAAATAATTTATTTTGTAACTAAGGGAGGAAGTATCATGAGCGGCATTGAGTAATGAGTATAGTAGGTTGGATTTGAGTTTGAGTCCCGAAGAATGGCCCAAGTGAAATGGGCTTCTTTCCCCAGGACACCAAAATAAAGATACTCTCTCCGTATTCGGTGAGTGTGAATCAAAATTTTAAACACACAAATTAAGAAAAAAATAAGAGAGATAAATAGTGGAAGGAGGTATTTGTGAGTATGAAAAATTAAATAGGAGAGAGAATGAGTGGGAGGAATAGTAAGTTGATTGGTGTTGTGAGTGTAAAAGTAAAGTAGGAAAAATAATGAGTGGGTTGAATAGTAAAGATTCTTTGTCATTTTAGACAGTTCACACTCACCTGGGACGGACGAAAAAGAAAATAAGTCCACATTTACCTGAAACGTAGGAAGTATTCTTTTTTTTTTTGATTACCCAGGTTCCCCAGCTTCGCTGGATCAATCCTGGACCACCGAGTACCAGCCCCTCAATATGGTGACGGAGGTAAATCGCGGGATGTGCCCTATACAGCCAGGGTGGCAGCACCCCTTATACTCCTGGACCCAAGGGAGCCCTCCTACAAGGCATTTACACTCTTACAACACCAAATGGCTCAGCTCTGCCTGTAGAGGCAATTACATCACTATTACAACACCAAATGGCCGCTCAGGTGCTCTGCCAAGATTTGAACTCCCACACGAGGTTGCAGCCCGGCGGTCTTCTCCTTAACTGCACGGATGTGCCCTGGGGGACTCCTAAGGACCCTGAAACCCACGGTAGAATTTAAACCACATGGATTCCCCTCGGGGAAAATCGAATCGGTGACCTCCCCTACGGAAGGCCACCATTATACCACCGGGCCAAAACCCATTAGGTACGGAGGAAGTATTCTATTTCTACACAAGGGGGGGAGGGGACTACAAACACAATCACAGGAGTTCAGATTTGTTATACTATTTCTGTCCCATTTCAAGTGAGTCACTTTCATTTTTGATACGTTCCATTTCAAGTGAATCATTTCATAAATAAAAATATGTGAACAGTGTTTCAGACATTTATACCCTTATAATGTCCATATATTTACAATGGTATTACTAGTGGTACATTGTAATTAAATCTATATTTTGAGGGTAAAAGTTACATGTTTTAATTTTTACATTCTCTCTCCTCTAATCTTCTACCCACTTTCAATTCTTTATTCATTTTTCTTTAAAAGCGTATATTTATACAATGACTCACTTGAAATGGGACGAAGAGAATACTATTTTCTTGCTATATTGATGATTTAATGAGTTACATTACATGGATTACTTCAATACTATCAAATTCTTATTCTTGTAGTTTAAGATTTGATATAGTACAATTCTAGTATTCTATTATTATGATTGTTACGATGATCAAGTAAACTGTAAAAATGATTTTTGCTCACATAACATATTAAGTGCACCAAAGATCTCTCTCTATATATTCTCTGTCTGGATTGTTTTCTCTAAACTACCCTCAATAGCTTTGGATTTGAGATTGAAATAGATAATCAATATCAATCTATTAATATTGATTAGACGAGAATAGCGTGATTATTGAAACATCGATCAAGACAAAGACAAGGGTTCAAATTTAGAACTTGTTCATATATATGTGCCCATCATATACAATAACTAGTACATGCCCGTGTTCAAGGCCACGTAATTTTTAAAAAAAAAAAAAATTTTAATTTTTTTTTTAAATTAATTTTTTTTAAGAGCAAAATAGGAAAGGGACAAATTAGTAAGGGCAAAATGGTAATTACGTCATGTGGCACTGTTTATACTTTATACCACTGTTCAAAAAACTCCTTCCATTTATACTATAGATATAGATAGAGCTAGGGGTGTTCACGGTCCGGGTTGGTCCGGTTTTTGGCAAAATTTTAGAAAACCAGGACCGGACCAAATACTTCGGTTCTGTAAAAATTTAGGACCAGGACCAGACCATTACATTATAGGACCGGTCCCATCGGTCGGTTCAATGAATGGTCCGTTAGGTCCGGTTCCACCGGTTCTACAAATTACAATATAATATAATTTTTTACAATAACAAAATCTACAAGCAAGCATATTTAAAAATCAAATAGTTGAACAAAATCAACAATTAGAGTAAATATGAATTTTTTTGGACATTTTGGGATGGAGAGAGTATTACTTTTCTTTTACTAAATGAACAAAATGAATAAAGATAAATACAACTCGAAAGGAGGGGAGTTGTGGCGATTATGAACAGAGGAAAAGAGAGCTATGAACCATTTAATCATTATAATCACACTATAATAACTAATCATACTATAATAACTCAAGGATCTAGGAACATTGTTTTGGTATACATGCTTGTGCAACATCAGGTGTTTTGGTTTTGGTTTTGCTGGAGAGACGGGTGGATAGTTAGTGGGTAATGGGTAATGGGTATTGCCGTATTGGGGTAAATGCCTATAAAAGGTAAAAAAGTTAATATATATATATATATATATATATATATATATATATATATATATATATATATATATATATATATATAATATTCTCGGTTGGTCAGGTTAGGTCAGGACCGCGTATATTTTTTTCAAAACCAGGACCGGACCAAATAATCGGTTCCATAAAAATTTGGAACCAGGACCGGACCAATACTATTTTTTCGGTCCGGTTTTTACTGGTCCAGTCCGGTTCTACTGGTCCGGTCCGGTTCCTCGGATTTTTTGTACAGCCCTAGATAGAGCTTGCATTTTGTTTGTTTTTTTTTTAAACTAAACCGAATAAATAGAAGGGGTGGAAAGTAAATTTATAATATTTGAAGGGGGGTGGTGGTTACATATAAATAGAAAATGAAATAAGCACGAGATAATTGCTCAGAGACCCCTTGTGAGATTCTTTGATGGGGACGGAGGAGAGTGTCGGCGTGCGTGAGCTGGCCCCTAGGGGTTGTGGGACCACCCCCTTCTTCTCTATTGTCGAAACGTGTTGTTTTGGCCAGCTCATCAACAGCCCATTTTTACCCATTCCTTGAATTTTGGATTTACCCAACCCATTTTCCTCGTAAACATATTACCTACCTGTTGTCATATGTCTTACGTAGTGGGTCCTCTCCATACCCATGTCAACCATGACGTCCTTTGCTTTTTTTATTCTTTTCCCTAATATCTATAGTATAAATGGGAGCAGTGCTGATCAAGAAACGATTCCACTAATTTCCCATTTCGTCTCACTAAGCTTATCCCTTTCCCATTTTGCCCTTAAAAAAAAAAAAAAAAAAAAAACACGTGTCCCTGACACGTGAACTTTTACTAGTTTAATGATAATATTGTTATCACCCTAGTATATTTTTAGATACTAACATTTTGAAACGCTCCCGTTAGTTTCACCCTAAATCTTTAAATACTACTCCCCCGTTTCATTCGAAATGTCTCAACTTTTCTTTTTTAGTGTCCCATTTAAAATGTTCTAATTCAAAAAAGGAAAATTTTTTATTATTTTTTTATTTGTGAGACCCACTTGCCATACTCACAATACATATCTACTAATTATTCCGTACCCCATTTTCTCTTTCCTACATCACTTTTTATACTCACAACATTTATTTCAGTATACACTTTTTCTCTTTCCTACATAACTTTCTTTAATTCCCGTGCATGACCCATTTTGAGACATTTCGATCGGGACGGAGAGAGTACTTCAGCTCACTTTTATTAAACTAGTTAGTAACTCGTTGATATTCGACGGCCATAATAAATCTATTAATTAAATATTATAAATAAGTTAGTACGACAGAATATATTATATTATATTCACGTGAATCAACCTGAAAATATTAAATATAATATTCTTAATATTTTTTGTAATAGAAATATTATACACTTTCTTTCTGTCCCAAATTTCCTATTGGCCTTTTTCAAGTTTCTATTCCAAAATTGAAAATAATAAATAGTATTTTAGATAAATTTTGTCCTTATTATTATGCTTATACTTACAAAAATACCAATACTTAATCAACCTATTTCTATTAACTTGATTTATAAATAGCGTTTAGGACAATTATTTCCTCGAGCCACTTGAATGATTTTTCACTTTTTATTATTTAATTAATAAGCGCGCAAGATCAAGACGAAATTCTTATTCCGTAATGGAGGGAGTAGCACTTGAGTATTAAACTACATAAATTATACCAAAAGATAATTTACACTTTAGGTAGATGTGAATATTAAAGATAATATTGTATAAGCATAAATTAATTTGAAAAGTTATTCTAGTAGACAACATCTATCGAGAGGTGAGAATATTTAGATTTTTACTCAATTTTTTTTTCTTGAACCATGAATATGTTCGTATCTATAATCTTTTATTCTATGTAGACTTTGAATTTAATTATTTTTCTTATTCTAAAGGCTATTATTTCGAAATTGCCTTTTAACGGGTTCGCACACTTAAGATTCTTTGTTATATACTCCGTATATGCTCTTTTCGTTCTATATACTACCTCCTTCCCAATTTAAATGTCTCATTGACCCAAAATTGATAAGTTTGACTTAAACATAAATGCAAATCTAATCATTATATTGAAATTTTAAAAATTGTTATTGATAAATAAATTGTTTATTTATCAATAACAATTTTTAAAATTTCAATAGGATGATTAGATTTGCATTTATGTCTAAGTTAAACTTGTCAATTTTGGGTCAATGAGACATTTAGATTGGGACGGAGGGAGTACAATTTTACAAATAAGTTTTACGCATAAATTAAGAAAATGCGTAAGTGATGTTAGTGTTGTAACTATGAAAAGTGGGGTAGGAGAAAGTGTTAAAATTAAAAGCCTTAGCTTTGTATATTGATTATCAAGAATATATATACAAGAAGAGGAATCCTTTTTGTACAAGGATTTGGAAATCTATCTACCTTATACAATTGAATTATTTAGTTTCCTAATATTCACAAACTACTTAATATACTTTGAATATAATAAGGAAATCAAATACCAAATCAAAGTAGGAAAATGCAATACTTTCCAAAAGCTGAAACAAGGCAGTTATTGCATGAGGCGGGGGCCTGGCCATGGCCAGGGCGGGCGCATGGCAGGCCGAGACATGGCCGAGACTGAAGTGGCATGAGGCGGCCGCCTCGCCTGAAATGAGGCGTGCGCCTGAAGCTTGGTTGGTGCAGTTTTTATGTTCGTCAATGGAGGCGGGCGCCTGGCTTGGAAGTGGGCGGGCGCCTCACAAGAAATGGCAGCAACTTCATTGTGGTTCCTTTCAGCAACCTCTTTATCCTTAACACGCCCCCGCAAGATGGACGATCCGTAGAGAAGACCAATCTTGGAGATAAGAAGTTGGAAGCGTATGCGAGGAAGTGGCTTTGTAAGAATATCTGCGAGTTGATCCGAACCTAAGAATGTGTGTTGTACTCGAAGAGAACCGGACTGAATTTGCTCACGAACAAAATGAAATGAGAGAGCCACGTGTTTCATGCGAGAGTGAAAAACCGGATGAGAAGAGTAGGTGGTGGCACCAAGGTTGTCACAGTAGATCACATGTGTAGCAAGAGATGGAAAACCAAGCTCAGTGAGTAAGTTCCCAACCCAAGTAAGTTCGGATGCAGTGTCGGCGATAGCCCGAAATTCGGCTTCAGTAGTGGATCTAGCAAGAGAACGTTGTTTTCGGGAAGACCAAATGACCGGGTTCTTACCCAAGTAGACAAGTAAGCCAGAAGTGGATACAAAATCATCTTTGTCTCCGGCCCAATCGGCATCGCAGAACGCATGAAGGGAGGGAGGAGACTTCGCAAAAATCTGAAGACCAAGATGCATGGTGCCATGAAGGTAGCGTAGAAGACGCTTCAATGCAACCCAGTGAGAAGACTGTGGATTTTGCATGAATTGCGCAAGCTTGTTGACCGAGAAGGCGATGTCGGGACGAGTGAATGATAAGTACTGAAGTCCACCAACAATAGCACGGTATGAAGTGGGGTCAACAGCTGGAGTGGCAGTGGATCGAGTGAGGGGAGGAGATGTTACCATAGGAGTGGGAAGAGGCTTGCAGTCAATCATTTTGTGACGGGTGAGAAGGTCATGGATATATTTGGTTTGGGAGAGGAGAAGCCCGTGATGGTTAGGGACGACTTCAACACCCAAGAAGTAGGACAAGGGGCCAAGGTCTTTGAGGGAGAATCAGTTGGATAGGTTGGAGGGGGTAGTGTCTAAAATGGGGAGAAAAAGGGTGTGCCATTCAGAGGGAGGAGGAGTGGGAGTAGTGGGGGATGATGTGGTGAGGGAGTTGTATGGGAAAGTGTTTTCAACAAAGCGGACATGGCGGGAGGTGTAGACACGATGGGAGGTAGGGTCAAGGCAGTAGTACGCTCTTTGCGTGGGTGAGTAACCAACGAAGATGCAAGGGATGGATTTTGGGTCAAGTTTGTGGGTGGTGTATGGGCGGAGCCATGGGTAACAAAGGCAACCAAAACTACGGAGTTTGGTGTAGTTTGGAGGGGATCGGAAGAGGCGGAGGTAGGGGGAATCATTGTTTAGGGTGGGGGTGGGTAATCGGTTTATGAGGTAGGTGGCGGCAAGTGAGGAGCGTAGGGCCAAAGGGTGAGGGGTAGGTTGGCATGGGAGAGAAGAGTGAGGCCGGTTTCAACAATGTGGCGGTGACGACGTTCGGCGTACCCGTTGTGTTCAGGAGTGTGAGGGGGTGTAGTGAGGTGGGTGATACCGTTTTGACCAAGAGTGGGTGTGAGTTTGAGGTATTCACCCCCATTGTCGGAGTAGACTTGAATGATGGGACGATTGAAGTATTTTTCGACTAAAGCTTTGAAACGGAGGAATGTATTGTAGGTGTCGGATTTTTGTTTAAGGGGATAGAACCAAATATATTTGGTGTAGTGGTCGACAAAAATAACATAGTATTTGAGGTTGTCTAGGGAGTGGATTGGGGAGGTCCATACATCCGAAAAGATGAGATCAAGGGGACCATGGGAGACGAGAGAGGAGGATGCAAACGGCAGCTTGTGGCTTTTGTTGACAAAACAGGAATTACATGGGGGTAAAATAGAGGAAATAGATAAACTGAACTTGCTACGTAATAAACTAAGAACGGGGGAAGAGGGATGTCCTAATCTATGATGCCACAACTGCGATGAGAGAGAGCTTGAGTGAGCTTGAATGGGCGGAGGGTGCCAAATGTAGACGCCATCCTCAAGGTGTCCATGGATAAGTGTTTGGCTCGTAGTTTGGTTCTTGATAAGAAAAGAGGAGTGGGAGAATTCAATGATGGCATTGTTGTCACGACAAAACTGAGATACGGACAGAATATTACGAGTAATAAGGGGGACATGTAAGATATTATTAAATTTGAGAAGGGAAGAGAATGTGGAGAGAGAGAAGGAACCTATATGAGAGATCGGAAGGGAAGAACCATCGCCGATGATGACGTCGTCACTGCCAATGTAGGGTGTGTATAGGGCAAGGTTGGAAAGATTGTTTGTGATGTGGTTGGTTGCACCACTATCGATGAGCCAAGAAGGAGGGGGAGAGAGGTTGGGATGGGTGGCGGTGTGGGCTTGGTGGTTAGGTTGTGGGTTTCGATGTTGGTGATGGAAGGGGGAGGATTTTGCGGGGTGGTATTTGGTGGTATGGTGAGAGATACGGTTGGTTGATGGGCGATTTTGGGCGGTGAAGGCGGTGGTGGGGGTGGATGGGTGTACTAGAGGAGCGATGGTGGGTCTAAGGTTCTTGTGGGAGCCCTACGGGTGGGGCAATCGTGGCGAAACCAGTTAATGGCTGCCGAGTTATGGGTAGAGGTGGTGGTGGCCGGTTCATCGTCGATTTTAGCGACGGATTGGTGGGAAGCCTTTGGAATGATGGAGGAAGCTCCGATCATTGCAGGGTGGGAGGGGGGGAGGGCTGCCGAAACTTAGAGGGTTTTGGGGGAGGGGTTGAATCTTACCGCTCTGATACCATGTTAAAATTAAAAGCCTTAGCTTTGTATATTGATTATCAAGAATATATATACAAGAAGAGGAATCCTTTTTGTACAAGGATTTGGAAATCTATCTACCTTATACAATTGAATTATTTAGTTTCCTAATATTCACAAACTACTTAATATACTTTGAATATAATAAGGAAACCAAATACCAAATCAAAGTAGGAAAATGCAATACTTTCCAAAAGCTGAAACAAGGCAGTTATTGCATGAGGCGGGCGCCTGGCCATGGCCAGGGCGGGCGCATGGCAGGCCGAGACATGGCCGAGACTGAAGTGGCATGAGGCGGCCGCCTCGCCTGAAATGAGGCGTGCGCCTGAAGCTTGGTTGGTGCAGTTTTTATGTTCGTCAATGGAGGCGGGCGCCTGGCTTGGAAGTGGGCGGGCGCCTCACAAGAAATGGCAGCAACTTCATTGTGGTTCCTTTCAGCAACCTCTTTATCCTTATCAGAAAGAAGGTAGGGTAGAGAACTGTAAGTTAATTGATGTTATAAATATAAATGTAAAGTACGAAAAAATATGAGTGAGAGAAATAATATTATTTTGCCATTTTAGAAAAATAAAATTTTATATGAAACATCAAAAAATGACAAAAGTAAAATATTACAGGGCCCAAGGGGTAGTTTTTTGAAAGCTCTTCAGTGTTGCCTCTAAAAACTTCAGAGCAGCTTGTTTAAATTGTTTAAAATGGCAAATAATTTTTACTATTTCACCTACTCATTTTCTCTCTTACTTTATTTTTACACTCACAACATTTTCTCTCCTAACTATTCCTTCCACTCATTTTCTCTCATATTTAATTTTTCATACTCACAAACACCTCCTTCACTTATTTCTCTCTCCTACTTTTTCTTAATTCTCGTACCCAAAAAGTAGGTTCATAGTGGAGTGGGACGGAGGGAGTATTTAGGGGGCGTTTGTTTTTTTATTTTAAGCCTTGTTTGCCTCTTAACACTTACTCCCTCCGTCCATTTACATGGTTCACACTTTCTATTTTGGGCGTCCATTTACATGGTTCACACTTTGTTTTTTTACCTAAAATGGAAAAGAATCTTTACTATTTCCTCCACTCATTCTCTCTCCTACATTATTTTAATACTCACAACACCATTATAATTTACTATTCCCTCCACTCATTCTCTTTCCTATTTTATTTTCACACTCACAACACTTTCAAGATAATATTTCCTTCTTAATTTACGTGAGAACAGTAACTGAAAACCATGTAAATGGACGGAGGGAGTATTCATTAAGAGGATTAGAGAAATAAGTGTGTTTGTTTTTTTTTTTTGAAATAAGGCTTGTTAGACTCTTAAAGTCCTCTTAATTTTAAGTGGTTAAAATGTTGCTGAATTGCCTCTGAAAGCCACTGTTTCATATTTGGTTTTGGTTAATTTTTTTTAAATTGTTTACTGTTTCATATTGCATTTACGTTTTTGTTTTTTTGTTTTTTTTTTTTTTTTTTTTTTTTTTTTTTTTTTTTTTTAAGCTGTTTCAGATAATGAATTCGGATAGAAAATCAAACAACTTATCCAATTCGTAATTCGGTTTCGGTTGGTGCCTCTTAATCATTCAAATTATTTTGAACTGAAATCGGATTTGATCTTATCACTTAAAAAAAACAAAAACCCCCTTAATATTAAAAAGGAAGGATGAGTTGAATGAGGTTTGGGTATCAATTTATGTCCACAAAATAATAATTTCATTAACGCACTATACTATACTGATACATACAAATACATAAAAGATAGTGTTATATTATTAAATTTATATAATATATTCCCCCGTCTCACTTAAAGTCTCACTTAAAATAAGACAATTTATTATTTTGGGTTTCTCACTCAAAATAAAATCTGAAGATAGAAATGTTCATTGAATTACTTTTACACTCACAATAATTTTTCACTTTTTATTCCTTGCCCAACTTTCTTTCTGCTACATCACATTTTATACTCGCAACACCTATTCTATCAACACTTTTTTTAATCTCTGTGTCGAGATCCAAAATTCTAATTTGAATGGGACGGAGGGAGCGAGTATATAATATATGCACCCAAAAAATATTATATAATATATAATCTCTTATTATTGTTTGAAATTACACCTTTTATCGGAAAAGGTACTTCAATTTGAAAACTTTCATTTTAAGAATCCGTCCCATTTTAAGGTTCAAAATTTTCCAAAATGTTGTTCCATCTTAAGGTTCAAAATATCCTACCCAACTATCTACACTCACAACACATCACTTTTTTTCTTAATTATTGTACCCAATCCATTTTTGGAACCTTAAAATGGTAAGGAGGGAGTAATACTTTTTAATCAACGGGATTCACTTTCACACTCATAACAACAATTCATTATTATTTGTACCCTACTTTTTCTCACCTATCTCATTTTTCATACTCACAACACTTAGTGTACTAACATTTTTATTTAATTCCCGTGTATAAACCAAAATCTGTAATTTCAAACAGGAGTAGTGAGAGAATAATCAAATAGATATATTTATTGAAAAAAGATAGTTCACTTTAACTTTATTGATTAACTAATTGAATCTTAATCTAATATAATAAAATTATAAAATTTACTGTTGATAAATCATTAAAATTTGTATCATTAACTTATTTTTATTAGAATAATTAATTTAACATATTTTCTTTTTGGTTAAAATTGAATCCATACAGATTACAAATCAATTTTGCAAGACAAAGCATAAAAAAGGAAACATAAACTAATTTTGGAACATGGCATTTTAGCAAACGAATGGCTGTAGTGTGTTGACACATACTCCCTCCGTCCCACTATACTTGACACTTCTTTCCATTTTGGGCCGTCCCACTATACTTGACACCTTCCAAAAATAACCTAGTTTTTATATTTTTATATTAGATGGACCCCACCACTAATTCTCTCTCTTCATTTTCCACCACTCAATTTATTCAACCAACACCACTATTTACCCCACTCATTCTCTCTCTTCATTTTCTACCACACATTTTCTTTATTTAATTGTTTCTTCTTAGTTCCCGTGCCCACCTCAAGGGTGTCAAGTATAGTGGGACGGAGGGAGTATTATTTTTTTTTAAAAATCAGTTGCAATGAATTCAGTTTGGGACACATGAAGTACTATAAAAAGTATATAACATATTCAAGCGATAAAAAAATTCGAATAAATTATGTAGCGATTAGAATTTTAAGAAAAGTAAATTAATCAAGGCTCAACGAGTTTGAACTTGAAGAAAAATATGCACATGACACATCGATTTTCTCACACATTTCATATGTATGTTGGCACCTATCAATAAAATCAAGAATCCAAGAAAAAAACTGTAGGTTAAACATAGAATTTTGAAGAGAAAATGATGGCTTACCAGTTTAAAGTGGCATAATAACCATCTTATCACATATACATATTGTCACATGTAATTTCACGTTATAAAATCACGTAGCATGCTGTATAAATAGGAAATGATTCTAATTTAATACTCCCTCCGTCCCACTCGAAGCGTTACTTTTTACCCAAAAGGGTTTCCCGTTTAAAGCGTCACCCTTTCCTAAAAAGGAAATATTTTATAATATTTTATTACCCCATCCACTATTCCCTCCACTAATTCTCTCTCCTCTACACTCAGAACACTTTTTAAATTCACTATTTCCTCCACTAATTCTCTCTCCTATTTTCAAATTACACTCACAACATTTTTTCTTCCCACACTTTTCCTTAATTTGCGTGCCACCCCTAAAAGGGTGACGCTTCTACCGGGACGGAGGAGTATTAGAATCACACATTTTTCTTATTGGGCGTCCCGCTATAAATCACACACTTCCTAAAATGACAAAGAATCTTTACTATTTCTTCCACTCATTCTCTCTCCTACATTATTTTAATACTCACAACACAATTATAATTTACTATTTCCTCCACTCATTATCTCTCCTATTTTACTTTTACACTCACAACATTTATATCATTATTTTTTTTCTTAATCCATGCGTAAACAGTAAGTGAGTGATTTCTACCGGGACGGAGGGAGTATATATATAGATAGATAGATGTGTCATTAAGAAGTTTTAAAATACCTTTTCCATTGATAAAATTCTTAAAATATGTAGTATTATTTTGTAATTATCGTATCCTAGGATAATATTTGCATGTACGTTTAAGAAGGAAGGTAATATTTTTATAGATTAATGTTATTCAATTTGGTTTCTAGATAAATGAAATGATCTAATTAAAGATGAAATGTAAAGTTGAAAATATAAAATAATTTAGAAAAAGGTTAATCGTCACTATAAAAAAATATATTACAAATTAGTTTGTATATTCAGTTATCTCGGAATAACATTTTTCTTGTTCATATCAAAAGCCCACTTTATTACACCACTATTCTTTTAGACCATCCCCATCAGTGACCCTGACCCAACCCAACCTCAAATAAAATATTAATTTCTCTCACCCAACCCAATCCAACCCAACCTTTATATAATTTATACTCCCATCAGTGACCTCGACCCAACCCAACCCAACCCAACCTTTTAAAAATAAAATTAATATATAAAATATATTAATTTTAAAAATATATTTATATAAATACAAAATCAAAATAATTAGATCAAAAAAAAAAAAAAAAAAAAAAAAAGAAATTGCACAACCGGGGTCAACCGACGGTTGGCTGATTGCCCGGAGTCATGAGATTTCATGACTTTCTTTGATTTTTTTTTTTTTTAGTGACTCTGACCCTCATGAAAAAGTCACCATAGTGGCTGGTCTTAAATCACGAAAGAAGGGCCGGGGCCGTTTTGGTCAAAAAGGCCTAGTCAAAGGTTAAAATATGACCAGGTTGCGCTTAGACTATTTATAACGGTTTCAACACCTTCATTTTTTCAACACCCTTTAAAACACTCCACATCAGCTTTTTTCTCATCCACCTAATTATTCAACATCCCATTCCGCTTTTAACCCCTACAATGATTTGAACACCCAAATTTTTTTAACACCCTTCCAACTCATCATTCTATACCCCACAACTTTTATTTTATTTTATTTTATATTATTTATTTTTATGATTAGTAAAAGAGTAACTCTTGTGAAAAACTAGTTTTTTTTTCAAAATGTTATAAAAAAACTAGTTTTCAAAATCGTTCATCACTTTTATTAGTTAGATTTAATGCTTTAAAACTAGTTTTTTTTCTTATGTTACGAAAAAATTAGTTTTTTTTCAAGATTTTGGCTTAGTAAAATAATAATAATTATTATTATCATTTATAATTAAAAAAATACTTCATACTTGATTATTTTTTTTATTGCAATTAAATAAATACGAAAAATGACGATAATTATTATTAAAAAAATACTTCATACTTAATTAAAAGTAATACATCATTGGAAAACACATTTCACTAAAAAAGAGGTTTTTTTTTTTTTTTTAGGAAAATGAAGGATAATTGAGAAATTTATATTGAAAAAAGAGTATTTTTTTTGTGTCCAAATCAAATGAAAGAGGACTCTATTTATAGAGAAAAAAATTATGAATTATGGTGTAAAAATATATTTTTTTTATATAAGATAATTGTCTTTGAAAAATTCGGATAAAATTTGAAAAAAAAAAAAATTAGTGACCAATCAAGATGTGCCAAGTGGCTTGGAACGGCCCCACTTTTTTTTTTCAATACCTATTGAAAAAATTCGATAGTTGAAATTTTTTTCATCAACTTACAATGTTTCAACAGTTGAAAATTTTTTCAACACCTTTTTTTTTTTTTCCATTTTAATGAGCTTACCCCAAAAATGTAGTGGGCCAAGCGGTTTAATGTAGTGGTAGTATAACCATAACGCAGCCACTTGCCAGTATTGCATGCCAAGTAGGGGTGTGCAACAAAATTGGAAAATTGAAAAGACAAAAACTCACGTGAGAATACTATGACCCGTCTCATGGATGAGACGGGTCATTTTTTACCCATAACCCAGCTCATGGGGCATGACCCTGGCAATTTGAGAGACTGGAGTGCTGGGCCAAAGGTGAGGCCTTCTTGAAATGGATCGGAGGTCAGGTGGGTATCAATTTGTTTATGCGTCCTGACAGTCCTGTGGCCAAGGTTGGGTATCAATTTTTTTATTTTTTTTTCTTTTTGCTTTTTTTTTTTTATAGTTTTTATATTATTTTTTAGTTTTTGCATTCACAAAGAACTTTAGCTAGATCTTCATCCCTCACACACACACACACACACACACACACACACACACTAAATTCTCTCTCTCACACAAACACGCACTAATTTATATACTTATGAGATTTAAAAATTTATTTTAAATGATTATTTTATATTTATATATAATCATTTAAAAATTATAGTACAAAACATCTAATTATATACTTATGAGATTTAAAATTTTAAATGATTATTTTATATTTATATATAATCATTTAAAAATTATAAATAATTATTAGTTGATATTGCTATAAATAATAGTAATACTTTTCATTTGTTTAAGCAATAGTTGATATTGCTATAAGTAATAGTACTATACTTGTGAAGTAATAGTGTTTTTTTTTTTTTTTTTTTTAAACTAATAATAGTTTTAGGAACTCGTTTTCATTTTGAGTAATACTTCTCATTTGTTTAAGTAATTGTTGGTATTGCTATAAGTAATAGTACTACACTTGTGAAGTTATAGTGTTTTTTTTTTTTTTTTTAACTAATAATAGATTTAGGAACTGTTTTCATTTTGAGTAATACTTCTCATTTGTTTAAGTAATAGTTGATATTGCTATAAGTAATAGTACTACACTTGTGAAGTAATAGTGTTATTTTTTTTTTAACTAATAATAGTTTTAGAAACTGTTTTCATTTTGAGTAATACTTCTCATTTGTTTAAGTAATAGTTGGTATTGCTATAAGTAATAGTACTACACTTGTGAAGTAATAGTGTTTTTTTTTTAACCAATAATAGTTTTAGTTAATATCCCATTTGGTTAATACTTCTCATTTGTTTAAGTAATAATTGGTATTGCTATAAGTAATAATACTACACTTGTGAAAAATAATAGTTACTATAACATAATGTATACAAACTACTATTACTTTTGCCAAACGAAGAAAACATAATTTTTTTTTTTTTACTAATAATAGTTTTAGGAACTGTTTTCATTTTGAGTAATACTTCTCATTTGTTTAAGTAATGGTTGGTATTGCTATAAGTAATAGTACTACACTTGTGAAGTAATAGTGTTTTTTTTTTAAGTATTACATTATCAATGACTTAAAGTAATAATATATTCAGTCATTACATGTGTGTGTGTGTAATGTTATGCAAATTCAAATCTAAATTCAAGTTAAATAATGTAAAATCTAGTTTCTAGTAACAATCTTACTGTCATTAGATTGCTGATGTTTTTGTTGATTTGATTTTGCTAGATCTGAGTTGTTGTTGTTGAATAAGAAAATTCTTCATTTGTAAAGGGGGCCTGATTCATTCTCACACACAGACAGAAGACTCACACCTTTTCTCTCTCTACCCGTAGCCTCTCTCTCTAGACGCAAAGACTCCCTCCAACTCCATCGTCGTCCTCGCCAAGCCTCCCTCACAAAACCCATTCGCCGGCAACAACAATCCATCCTCACCGTTCTACACCCCTTGACCTCTATTTCTCCTACCTCCAATTACAATTTCACCGATCTCTGTTCTCCCCAAAAACCGACGTTCTCTCTCTCCATTCACCGTCATAGCCACGAACCCAATTTCTCCGATTCCGATCGCCCAACGACCGTTCTCTGTCTCTCTCTCCATTCACCGTTGTAAACTCACCAACCAAATCCATCAACGCCACTTATCTCCCCTGTTTCAGATCCAACACCGTTCACCACCACTGCGTCTCCAACATGCTCCGATCACCACACTTCCTGGCTCCGAGGAAAAATAAAATCATTGTGAACCAGTGCCGTTTCATGGGTCCGGGTTCGGGTCATTCCGACCCGTCTCATCCATGAGACGGATATAGTTGTTCTCATGGGAGACCAACTCAAAATGAAATCATTGTGAACCAGTGCCGTTTCATGGGTCCGGGTTCGGGTCATTCCGACCCGTCTCATCCATGAGACGGATATAGTTGTTCTCATGGGAGACCAGCTCAATCGAAAAAATCGAATCGAAAAAATCGAAATTGACAAAACCGAAATGTTAATGGTTTTAACCATTTAAAAACCGAATCTTTCGGTTTCGGTTTTGGTTTCAAATGAAAAATCGAGCCGATAAAATCAAACTGAACCGATATTATTAAAACGACGTATCATTTTAATATATATATAAATTTCATCTTCTCATCTTACTTTGGAATTAAAATTATGCTTACGATAGTTTAGTAGTTTAACTGTTATTTGTAGTGGCAGGTGGAACATTTAAATTTGTCCTGAAAATCTTAAGTGCTTTAGTATTGCATCTTCTCATCTTACTTTGTTAATGAGGGATTAATAAATTTCATCTTGCTAAATATAACTATCATAATCCAACCATCAATATATGCATGTTCTTCTCATCTTGTTGAAACCGAACGACACCGAACCAAACCGACATCAAACCGAAATCGAACGACACCGAAATCGAATAAAATCGAAACTTAATGGTTTTAAAATACAAAAACCGATATCTTTCGATTCGATTTCGATTTTAGCCTAAAACCGAACCAAACCGAACAGAGCACACCCCCTAATGCCGAGGACTAGACGTGGCCGGTTGGGCCAACCGCCGGTTAGCCGGTTTATAACCGCCGGTTTTCAATCCCCAAATCACCAACCGGAACCGAACCGCCTAACCGGCTAAACTGGTTACGGTTTAGACGGTTTACGGTTTTCACGGTTATCCGGTTAACCTCCGGTTTGACGGTTTGGATATGCTCGGTCGAGTCCTTGTTGTTGCTCGGCCGAGCAACCCTTTTAAGGTTTAGGGTTTTGAGGGTTGCTCGGCCGAGTCTTTGGTGTCGCTCGGACGAGCAACCCTTTTAGGGTTTAGGGGTTGAGGGTTGCTCGGCCGAGTCTTTGGTGTTGCTCGGCCGAGCATATCATTTTTCAGTTAATTTTTTTAACGGTTTTTTGAAAAAAGTTAACTTTTAATTTTTTTCAATTTTTTTTTTTGGATAAATAAGACTATTTTAGACTTAAGTTTACTACATACATTTTTTTCAAAAAGGTTTATAAAAATAGTTATGAATTTTTAAAGAAATAAAATTTAACGGTTTTTTGAAAAAAGTTAACTTTTAATTTTTTTCAATTTTTTTTTTTGGATAAATAAGACTATTTTAGACTTAAGTTTACTACATACATTTTTTGAAAAAAGGTTTATAAAAAAAGTTATGAATTTTGAAAGAAATAAAACTTAACTTTTTTAAAAGAAACGAAAGTATATAAAAGAAAAAAGCGACGGTACCCTTAAATTTTATTAATTAAAATACAATTACAACGAGGGTATTGGTATTTGGTAGGAGTGGTGGTGGTAGGCTGGTAGTAGTGGACCTAGTGGTATTGATAGGAGTGGTAGTGGTAGCCGGTAGGAGTGGTAGTAGTAGTGGTAGTAGCGGTAGTGATAGTGGTGGTAGTAGTAGTAGTGGTAATAGTAGTTGTGGTGGTGGTGAATGGTGATGGTGGTGATGTAGACCGGTAGTAGTGATAGTGGTAGGTAGCGGTAGTAGTGGTGGTGGTAGTAGTAGTAGACTAGTAGTGGTAGTAGTAGTGGTGTTGGTGGTGATGGTGGTGGTGTAGACTAGTAGTAGTGGTATTGGTAGGAGTGGTAGAGGTAGGAGTGGTAGTGGTAGCGGTAGTAGTGGTGGTAGTGGTAGTAGTAGTAGTAGTGATAGTAGTGGTGGTGGTGGTGATGGTGGTGGTGTAGACCGGTAGTAGTGGTATTGGTAGGAGCGGTAGTAGTAGCGGTAGTAGTAGTGGTGATAGTAGTAGTAGCGTAGTAGTAGTAGTGGTGGTGGTGGTAGTAGTGATGGTGGTAGTAGTGGTGGTGGTAGTGGTGGTGGCGGTGATGGTGGTGGTGTAGACTAGTAGGAGCGGTAGTACTAGTAGTAGTGATAGTAGTGGTGGTGGTGGTGGTGGTGGTGGTGGTGGTGGTAGTAGTAGTGGTGGTGGTGGTGGTGGTGGTGGTGGTGAACATAACGGCTAGTTTGAAAAAGTAGCCGTTGGAATGAGTTCTGGCGTTCTGCTCGGTCGAGCAACTCATATGACTCGGCCGAGCATGACCGTTATTGGAAATTAACACTACTGGAAGGTTATGCTCGGCCGAGCAACTCATATGACTCGACCGAGCAAGCCAAAAACCGGCGGTTAACCGGCGGTTGGCCGGTTTTTCAAAATTTCAAACCTTAACCGAACCGGCCAATTACCGATTTCGGTTAGCCGGTTCCGGTTAACCGCCGTTGACCGGTTTTGGCCGGTTTTCAACCTCCCGGTTGGCCGGTTCGGTTTATAAAATGGACACGTCTATCGAGGACATGTAATGGCGATGAGTAGCTACAAGTTTATAATTACGACGACCCTAGCTGTGACATTAATGTTCTAAATCATACTCCCTCCGTCCCACAATAATATCGAAAAATTTTCCTTTTGGTCGTTCCACGATAATCAATAATTTTCCAAAATGAAAATGGGACCCATTTCTCTCTACTCACAACACTTTTTAAATTTACTATTCTCTCCACTCATTCTCTCTCCTATTTTACTTTTACACTCACAACACATTATCTTTATCACTTTTTACCTTAATCTCCGTGTCGGACCAAAAATTCTATATAATCGCGGGACGGAGGGAGTATAAGATAATCCAAACCTGCTAAACGGCAACCCAATCAATATACTCCCTCCTTCCCACCGCCAGTCCAATTGATATCAAATTTTCGGGCACACAAAATTAAGAAAAATTAAGAGAAATAAAAAGTGAAAGAAAATGTTGTGAGTATGAAAAATTAAATAGAAGAGAGAATGAGTGGGAGGAATGATTGGTGTTGTGAGTGTAAAAGTAAAATAGGAGAAAGAATGAGTGGGAAAAATAGTAAACACTACAAAAAAAGTCATTATTAGGGACTGAATTTTTTGGGTCGGGAGAACTCTCTAGTCCCTATTATTCACTTAATAAGTCACCTATACCCGGATGAAATGAATAGGACGGCAAAATTGGGTCTTCTTCATTCAACGGACGGACGGAGCAAATAAATGAAATTAAAAAAAAAAAAAAAAAAAAAAAGAAGGAAAACCCCCCCAATCCCCCAAAACCCTCCCTGCTCTTCGCCCACTACACCTCTCCCGCACCTTCCCTCTACACCCCTCTAATTCTTTTTCATCCGCCGTCGATCGCTTTTCTTCCGCCGTCTTGCAAATTGGTTCCGTTCTTGCTAATCGGTTTTCATCCGCCGTCTCCGGAATCGTTGTTGCAGGTTCCGTCGATTTGCCCACTTCCACCTTTCCTTCCGTTCTCTGCAATCGTCGTCAAGAAGGTTATTGTTACGTAATCGGCGTCAAGGTTTCCCTCTATTGTTCGATTCTTCTTGCCGTTCTCTCGCAATCGTCAAGGTACATTCTCTCTCTACTTATTTGTAATGATTTTTTTGTTAATAGCGGTCTTATTTTTGTAATCGTTCGCAACATCGCTTCCTTGACCCAAATCGTCCTATTTTTGTAATCGTTCTTCAATTCGTCCTATTTTTGTAAACAATGTCCATATGCTTGCGTTGTATGCTTAGTGTGTTGAACAGTGTTTTCGCATAGACCCTTAATGTTATAATTTCGTAATGTTAAAAGCATATGAAACTGTAAATTAGTGTAATTGCTTGCCAAGTCACCGTATATTTTCTTTAAAAAATGGCATGAAATCCATCATGTTTGATAGCATATTCGGGTATTATTTATCCAAGAGTGGAAGTCTATTTACTTTTCATATAGATAGATTTATATATTTTCTTGTTTTTGAGTTTGTGTTGATTTGGAAATCATCAGCCTTTAGATTATTAGGTTTCCATTCAAAGTATGTTTTGCGTAGGCATGTTAAGAAAGTACTTGATTTACTTATAATTTTCTAAGTGATTAATATTATGTGTTTGTATATGTTAACAGGCTCATTAAAGTAGTTATGGATAAGACTTGGATTGCATTACGAAATCGGACTTCAAAGTCAAATAAAGATGGGGTTGATGCTTTCCTAAGCTTTGCGTTTAGTGGAGAAAGATACCGCGAGAGACGTGATTTACCGTCCGTGTAGCAAGTGTCGGAATCGTTATTACCGAAACCTTGAGATGGTAAAGATACATATAGAGATGCACGGCTTTGATAAACATTACACAAATTGGGATCATCATGGGGAGAACTTTTCACATGAATTGAATAGAAATTCTCATATTTCAGAGGAGGACATGTTAGATGCTGCTACAAGAGTTGAGGTTGTTGATGTAACCTCCAATATGGTATCGTTAGTCCAAGAGGGGACGGGGTTCCACCAATATCTGATCAACAACAAACATATGATGAACCCACAAATAATGATGATGATGCTTTTGAAGATGCTTTTGATGATGTTATGGGGTCCAATGAAAATGCTAGAAAGTTTTATAGACGCTTAAAGGATGCCGAGAGCGAGTTGTATGAAAATTGTCCTCATGAGTAAATGTAACTCTCTTTTGTTGTCGAGCTCTTGAATATAAAGCAGTCAATAATATGACAAATAAAGCTATCACGCAAATCTTGAAGTTCTTAAGAAAGATTTTCCCTTTAGCAAAAATTCCAAAATCTTATTATATGGCTAATAAGCTAACTTCGTACTTGGGGTTCAAGTATGAGACTTGGGATGCATGTCCAAATAGTTGTATGCTATTTCGTAATGATGCGTAAAATCTAGAAATTTGTGAAATTTGCGGTGCATCTAGATATAAGAGCAAAGATTGAAAGTCAAAGTGGAATTGGGGGCGAAAATCAAGGTACAAGTGATGGTGCACCTGTTAAAAGAGTAGCCGAAAAACAAGTTAGGTATTGGCCTTTAAAGCCAAGATTGCAAAGACTCTTTTGGTGCTCTCGTACGGCTCCACTTATGAAATGGCATAAGGAAGAACGGATCGAGGATCGGTGTGATGAGGCATCCAAATGGATTCTCGTTGCCCGGAAAAGATTTGATCACCGTTACTCCATCTTTTGCTAGTGAAAGTCGAAACATTAGGCTTGGACTAGCAACTGATGGTTTTAATCCTTTTACAAATATGAGCGTCTCTCATAGTACTTGGCCTATTGTTGTCATACCTTATAACTTGCCCCCATGGTTATGTATGAAAGAGTCAAACTTCATCTTGTCAGTGCTCATTGATGGACCGAAAGGGCCTTTGGATAATATTGATGTCTATCTCCACCACTCATGAGGAGTTGAAAGAATTATGGGAGGTCAGGGGTATCTACATATGATGTATCTACCAAAGAATTCTTCCAAATGAAAGCATCCTTGTTGTGGACAATTAATGATTTCCCGCATATGCTAACTTATCCGGTTGGAGTACGAAGGAGAATTTGCATGTCCTGTTTGCAACATAGATAATCAGGCAACAAAATTGAGTCATTGTCGTAAATTTTGCTATTGGGGTCATCGCAGGTTTTTACCTACACGTCACCGGTTTAGGAATCAAAAAATAGCTTTTGATGGCAAAGTAAATACTAGGCCAGCCCCTCGTAAGCTCACAGGATCTGAGTTATTACAACAATTAAATGACTATGACATTGAAACTGTGTACAAGAAAGAAGATGTGCTCAGAAAGAGAAATAGGGAACAAAGAGAGAAGGGGGCTGATAAAATACATAACTGGAAGAAGAAAAGCATCTTTTGGGAATTGCCATATTGGGAGCACAATGCAATTCGCCATAATCTTGATGTTATGCATATTGAGAAAAATGTATGTGATAATGTCTTGTTTACATTGCTTGGTGTTAAGGGGAGAACAAAGGACCACGCGAAAGCCAGGAAAGACCTAAGAGACATGAATATTAGGCATGAGTTACATCCTCATCCTCGAGGGGCAAATATAGACTATATACCGGCGGCAGAGTTTACAATGACTAACAGAGAGAAGGAAATATTCTTAAAAGTGTTAAGAGATGTTAGAGTCCCTGATGGTTACTCGTCTAATATTTCACGATGTGTGCATGTTAAAGAACGAACTATTTGGGGACTTAAGAGCCATGACAATCATATTTTAATGCAACAATTACTTCCCATAGCTGCAAGAAGAGTTCTACCAAAGCACATTGTACAAGCATTGATTGAGTTGAGTAATTGTTTTGCAGTGTTATGCTCAAGTGTGAATACTTTGGCTGATTTAGATAAATTTGAAGATCGCATGGCTCTTACTCTCGTAGTCTTGAAAAGATATTTCCCCAAGTTTTTTGATGTCATGGAGCATTTGCCTATACATTTGGCAAATGAGCTTGTTTGGCAAAGGGCGGTAATTTATCGTTAGATGTACCCAATGGAAAGATATCTCCACACGCTTAAGCTCTATATGCGTAATCGAGCTCGGCCTGAGGCGTCAATTGCTAAAAATGTCCTTTTACAGGAATGCATGACTTTCTGTACAAGGTATATTGATGATAATGTGGAAACAAGGTCCAATCGGGTTGCAAGAAATGACGACAGAGGTGAACAATATGGTCGAGGATTGGGGAGAAGGGTAGAGGTTGAGCTTGATGATATCACATTCAAACAAGCACATCGATATGTTCTCGGAAACTTTGAGGCATTGACACCGTTCATCGAGTAAGTTAATTTTAACTAGAAACTTAAGTATATATGACTTGTGTTATAAATCGCTAATAATGACTATTTTATTGGCAGAAAACACATTTCTGAGCTCAAGGCATTGTACCCCCTCAACTCGCAAAAGCATCTTGTTAATCGTAAGCATAATGAGGAGTTTCATTTATGGTTACGCAATCATGTAAGATTTGTGTATGGTCAAAGATAATAATTATTTAGGTGAAAATGGCTATCTTATTTTTTGGTTACTGATTGTAGGTAAGTGAGAATGCTAATGATGAGCAGATCACAGATGAAATAAGGAGTTTGGCTCTGGGTCCTCGAAAAAATGCATATCGTTATAAGTCTTATATAATATCTGGCTTTCGCTTTCGAACGAAAAAGCTAGATATGCGTCGAAAAACACAAAATAGTGGTGTTGTTCTAAAGGCAACTCAAATGAGTTATTCCAACAGTAGAGATTCAAATCCTCGTGGCCGGGATGTCAGGTATTATGGGGTATTAACCGATATACTTGAAATTCAAGATTCGAATGGTTTGAAATTTGTGTTGTTCAAATGTGATTGGGTCAACACACGGGGAGGGAAGATGGTCGATGAATTAAACTTTACACTAGTGAACTTCAACCATTTGTTATATAAAGATAATTGGTCAGGCGATGAACCTTTCATTTTAGCATCCCAAGCAGATCAAGTATTTTATGTGCAAGATCCTATAGATCAGGATTGGCATGTTGTTGCTCGAATGAATCCAAGAGATAAATTTGATAAGTACTCAATAGTCAAGAAGAAATAGAAGTCACTCGAGTGGAGCCATTCAAGGCAAAGAACTGGAGCTACATCAAAGCACCTCGTGGGGGCGACAAGGCGTAGATGGAATTGTAGTTGACACAACAATACCAGAGAATGATGATGTTGACATGGATGAGATGGATGAAAACTGAAAACCTGATTATAAATTAGGCTTATGGTTCTAAAAAAAACATTTTGAGTTATTTTTTTGTGCGACAATTTTAATTTGCTATTATTACAATCAGTGCTTTATTTCTTGAGCTTTATATATATATATATATATATATATATATATATATATATGTCAACTTTTACAATTTGTTTTAACTTGTAAGACTTTTATTTTTGTTGAATATTATTTGCATATAGTAACATGTTATACTTCATTTATTTTTAAGAGTTTTATGCATCTCTGTCCATACTAAGTGCGCAGAAGATCGATCGAGAACTTCTCGGCCCATGGATAATATTAGAGCCGGTGGAAGGTCAACTGGAGAGTCATCGGGTGGATCATCTGTGAGAGTAACTACACGTCCAAATGGGCATGCTAAGCGTATGAAAGAGTTAGTTGATGAATGGGAAAAAGAGCACGGTCCTTTAGTCCGAAGACAAATTCGTAATGCTTTTTCGCAACCATCGCCCGAGGATAACGAGCATAGTGATAATTTAGCAGGTAATTGCATTACTTTGATTGAGTTGTTAGTTATGCTTTTCTTGCAGCTGGAGATTTCTGGGTTGTGTGTGTGTGGTGATTGAGTGGAATATGTCGTATGTTTGTGGATTTTGTTTATAAATTGTAACTCTTGCAGCTGAAGATTTTGAGCTTTTGTATGTGTGTGTGTGTGTGCATGGGAGAGGGGAGTTTGCAAATGTTCTTTCTCAAGCTGGGAAAATTTGGGTATTTTTTCTGTGTGTGCTTCTTTTAGGGCGGTGGTGAAAGGTCTTATATCGATTAAAATTGTTGTGTCCTGAATAGATTATCAATTAGGTGTTACTATTGCAGCTGGGGATTTTATATGCTAGTTTGATATCAAACATGTGTTGTGCCGTGTTGTGCCCTGTTGTTCTTTGCGATGGGTATCTTGTGTTTGATGGAAGAATGGGTACAAACCTCATGCAGCTGGGAAAATTTGGGTATTTTTTCTGTGTTTCTTCTCTGGAACATACTCGTGCTATTTTGTGCATTTGTGTCTGTTTGTGCTAATTAAAATGGCGTTTCTTGACTGGATATCAGTTCGCTATTGTTCTTGAATATGCAGATTGTGTGGTGTCATGTGAGGCATTGTGTTTGTCTGTGGTGATTGTCATCTTATGCATGTGTGTGTGTTAATCTCTTAAATTTTATATGCTAGTTTGATATCAAACATGTGTTGTGCCGTGTTGTGCCCTGTTGTTCTTTGAGATGGGTATCTTGTGTTTGATGGAAGTGCTTAAATTATGTTTAAAAACAGTCAGAGACCCAATCTGATAGTTATTGCGAGTATTCTTCTACTTTTAAGAAGTGCTTAATGTTGCTCCAACATGACCTATGTGTCTCAATTTCAAACCACTGATATTTTTTTCTTCATCAGACTGAATACATTAAACTCAATAAGACCACAAAATATTGACAGTTATGCACCAGGCATATCTTTTTTTATTGTTATGTTGTTGAACAACTGCTATAACCCCTTAGTTGCAATTGGGCCTCTCTAGAAGATTAAGAATTTTTCGTGGCCCTCCAAAAAGCATCTCTTTCCTTTTCATAATTGCATGCTTGTTATCGAAGGCTATGATATATAACTCGCCAAAATTTTCTATTCGTACACCCAATTCCACCAAAGAATCGCAAAAGTAAGGTTTTCATCAAATTGCAATTCGTAGAGCAAGGTTAGCCTTAGGAGCTCCAAAGGAATGTCGCCTTCAAAATTGTTGTTGCAGAGCAACCTGGAGTGCACGAGTAAAGATTTAGGTTCGTAGGTGCAGGAACAAGAGAATTACTATTCTCGGTGATTTTCAATACCAATAAATTAATGACTTACAAGCGTTTCGGGGATCGCATCCTTCCTAATTCTGCTGAATAGTTCCATTGAACTTGTTATCCCTCAAGTCTACTTCCTCTAGCATAGTAAGCCCACCAAGCTCTTTGGGAATAGATCCAGAAAAATGGTTTTGAGAGAGTATTCTCGCACAAAAAAAATAGTGCAAGTGATAAGACAAAGAATAAGTCAAGCAAGAATCTCAATATATATATATATATATATATATATATATATATATTCCGCGAAATGGGTAATTCCCCCTAAACTTTATTGATAGAAAATAATAAATCAAAGGTGATAGGGGCTACACCTCACCATCACAAAACAAGGAGTCAAGGAGGGGGACTTAAAACTTACCTCAAAAAAGCTTAAGAAAATAAATGAGAACACAGAAAAAGATAAGAAACAAAGATTATCGCCACGAAAATATAAGTTTGGAAATATGAGCTTCAAAACAGATAAAATCTAGTACATAGATCCCAGAATACAGGACCAAGTGACTTCCGTCACTGTTTGATACTGAATTTTCAAGCTGGGTTTTTTGTGTCCGATAGACCATGGGTACATATCTCATTTAGTTTATACGCTTTCTTAAGGAAGCTTTATGGACTATAGGACCAAATATCTTCATTCATGTGCCTTTGTGTTTGCCCGAGATTTATCTATTTCAGTTTGTGTCCTTAAATTTTTTCCAGTGGATTGCTGCTTTTACATAAACTGTGTAAATGTGTTATAAACTATTGGCATATTCTGAAAGTGGCAGTAGGACTGTTTAATAATCTGAGCTGTCTCAAACTCAGATCATTTATAGATCAAGTCTGAAATGCATTCTGAGTTCATCTCAAGCTTGAACATTCATTTTATAGAGACAATCCAATGGTTGAGTGTAAACTTGTCATATACCTTGAGATTAACTGCTTTCTGAACTTAATAGTATTCTTTTGGACTAGATGAAACTGATGGTGATTCTACGAGTAAAAGAAAAGGTAGGGGCCGAGCACAGTTATGGGACGGGTGGGGAGATGAAAAGAAAATCATCGAATGGGACAAAGATAATAATTATTTAGGTGAAAATGGTGCAAAGTTAGCAAGTCATCTTGGAAAATGTGCAAGAAATGGCAACTGGTTCCCATTAGATTGGACTTCATGGGATGGAATGAAAAAGGAAGCTCTTGAAAATATTTGGAAAGATGTTAAGGTGAGCAATGACACTTAATTTTGATTCTTCTTGTTGCTGCTCTCCCTTTATTTCTAGTTAATTAAACATTCTTTAACTCTTTGTTTTGCAGGCAAACAATAATGCACCTGACGGATTTAAGAAGCTTTGCTTCAAAAAACTAAACAAGTCCTGGAAATCATTTAAGTACGAACTGAAGAAAAAGTACTTCACACCCTTTAAAGATGATCCTGAACATTGTTTTGTTGTACCTCCAGAAGTCCAACCCGATCAATGGTCAGAATTAGTGAGCTACTGGAGTATGGAATCGACACAAGTATGTAATTATTCATGAGTTCTTATGAATTGATATATTTGTTTGTGAACATATTTTTCACACGACGTTATTGATTTTTACAGGAAATTTCAATGCGAAACATGGACAATCGAGGTAACCTAAATGCCTATCCTCGAATTGGAAGGAATTCAATTCCAAATATTGTTCATAAGGTAAGTGTTGTTATGTTTACTAAAGTAGTTTACTTATTTTAATGAATTATTTTATAACTTAGCTAACTACTATCTTATATTTTTTTTGGTGCGCTGACAAATGGCTTATTAGAGGAAAGAAAATAATGAGCCTACAAATGGAATTAGCATATGGAGAGCAACTCGTGCCAAGAAAGGAAAATTCACCGAAGATGATGGAGCTGCTGGCATAAATGTATATCATGAATTTTGCTCGATTTCTAACATTTATTGTCCTCATATCTATTTTTGTAGTCAATTTTTTTGAATTCTGTTACAGAACAATTTGAAAGACGCCTTGATGAGCTACCGTAAGAGGAAAAAGATGATCCGTGAGAAAAGGGAAAGGATTTTCGTGAGATATAATCGGAAATGATGGACACGGACGAGTTACGTGTGGTGGCGTGGGTACTAGATTAGGGTATACCTCGTCTGCAACATTGGATGGGACATCGCCTTCATCTATTCAGGAGTTTGAGGCTGACCTTGCAAAATTAAGGGAAGAGCTTGCAGAACGTGATCGTCGTATTGCAGAGCGTGATCTAGAGCGTGATCTTCGTGATGCAGCACGTGACCGTTATGAGGAGGAGATAAGGAGTGAAATGGCTTCGTTGAAGGCTTTATTACAAGTTATTCAAATGATCCGCAATGGATTACGAGGCTCGAGTTATTCGGGCATTGAATGTTTGCGGGGATAAATTCAAATGGTTCAACTCCAATCCGCGGGAATTCAAGTGGCGGGTCAAACACCAGAAATCAGTTGATATAGAGGTACATGCTTTCTCTTCTATAATGTTGTTCTTGTCCTCTTTCTCCGTTTGGTGGTTTTGCATGCGATAAATCAATTTTGATAAATTTATCCTGAAATAAATAGGAATAAAAATTTAAGAAAGGAAAAGAAGAGAAGAAAATAATAGTAATTATAACAGAATATAGGAACACTGTAAGCTCTATAGTCTAATACATGGAATGCTCCTCTTGTAAGGTAATAATCTTGCCTGGAGTCTTTTTGGTTCATGAAACAGGTATAGGAACACTGTAAGCTCTATAGTCTAATACATGGAATGCTATGTTAGCTTTTTTAGGTTATGTGTATTCATTTTCTACACGTGTATGGGATATTCCTGAAATAAAGGATTACTTTGAAGTTAATTTGAAGTCGGAGCTTCCTTCCTGCAATAATTTTGTAATTTTGTGAGGATAAAACTTATGTACTACGTTCCTCTGCACCGTGAATTAATACACTGCTTTAGCTATTTTGAATGATAACGAAAATCGCTTAAAATACTAACAGAAGATAATCAGTATCTACATGGAAACAAAGAGAAGTCCTGGATTTAGTACAAAAACAGTGAGGCAAGCAGTCAATATGACATTCACATTTGGGTCTACCTTCACAACTAGTGGTGCTAGAGTTAAACCTGAAATCAGTAAAATAAAAACAGTAAAGGCAAATGATCAGGAAGGTTCACAAGTTAAGAAAATAAACAAGTCTAGGTTTATCTTGCGATCCTCAGCAATTTGATTATTGGCATGTCAATGCTTCTGCAAAGGGAAGGGAACTGTACTTTAGCATACTCACTATGTTAGAGTAGATAGAAGACTTTTTTATCTTAAAACCATTGCAAGAGGTTATATTCAAAACATCTGTGGTCCAGCAACCACGACATTAGAAAATAGAAGAAAACCAATATTGTTGGATCTGACAGATGCAATTGCGTGTTTCTCAACATTCTAGATATGCAGCTTAACGGATTCATCATTCTTTTCTTAAAGAATGATTAAGCGTCAGCCAGTGCATGTCACTGAGCTATAATGTACCATTTATTGGAAAGCTTCGGCTGCTACCAGAGGTGAAGGATGCTGAAACTGGTTCAAGTTCAATGGAAGTTCATATGATTGTCATGCTTCCTACAGACATTGACGTTAGGAATCAAATGGCGTATTCATTTTTTAATATAGTTTGATGATTGGTAGGGTTCTTTTTGTTTTTTATGATTGGAAACCTCCCCCATTTTTCCCTCTCTCACTCCCTCTCCTTCTCTCTCTCTCTCTCTAAATAATTCAATACAAAGGTGTTGACATGTATGTTTTGTACTTTGTTGCTTGTTAGTCTTTTTTTTTTTGGTGCTCCAAACTGAAGTACCAAATGGAATAGGATTTCAAGGTAATGAAATGAGCAACCCTGGTCAAAAGGTTTGTTTGGTGATCCTGAACAAGATCCTCTTTCTTGCTTTCACCCAAAGAAGAAAAGACCTGAAGTTTGGATTTGATTCTGCAAGTGATTAAAAACCCAAATAATGTCTGTAGTTTGCTGAATTTTGGTGCTCCAAACTGAAGTAGATCTTAAAGTATTTGCAGTTCTATACTGCAATTAGATTATGCAGAAATGTACATTGTTTATGTGAGAATCTTTGGTTTGTGTCTTATAGTAATTCACTTGCTTGATTTGATTTGATAGTTCTACTTTGGCATTCTATCCTTGTTGAAGTCAGAATGCTTTAGAGTTTTTTGCTTAATTGTTTGCGTTTTTCTCATCGCAGATATGTGAAGGAAAAAGATCGTAGATCTTTGAGCAATCAAGTTAAGCACTATCAACGTTGATGCATTTATTTTGTTTATCATAGTTTTATTGAAGTTTTGGCGTACATTTTTTGTTCAAATATTAAGTGGTTGAACTAAGCATGGATGTGTTATAGATTTATGTTCTTTTGATCTTGGGCCGATCTTGGCGTACGTACGGTAGTACCAAATTAGGTTGAGTTTTTCTTAATGAAATTGTTGTCTTTTGATCTATAATAGCAATTTTATTGCAAAGTGTGTTTGAATTTTGATTTTTAGGTTTGGTTTTATTATATAATTACAATTCATTTAGTATATATAAAAGATTTATATTTTGGGATACAAGCTTGTTTGGTTCGTTGAAAGCCGACCTTAAATCTTTCCCTCCAAAATTATATTTTGGCGCAAAATTACATTAGGGTCGGCAACGCGCGTCCCTAATAATTTCCCGGGACAAAAAATAAATTGGCGCTAAATTAATATTAGGGTCGGCGACGCATGTCCCTAATAATTTCCCGGGAAATAATTAAATTGGCGCTAAATTAATATTAGGGTCGGCAAATCCGACCCTAATAACTCGTCCCAAAAAAATTGGCTCCAAATATATTACCCGCCAAATTAATTTTTAGGACCGTGCATGCCGTCTTTAATAACTTATTGGGGACGGTGACGGGGGTCCCAAACTTTTAGAGTCGCCCTTTATTCCGGACCCCAATTTCCCGTCCTTAAGGCCGACCCAAATACTTTTAGGGACGGCAAATGGGCCTTTAGGGACGGTGACGGGCCGACCCTAAAGAATGTGTTTCTTGTAGTGAAAGATTCCCTTCTATTTTGAACAGTCTCTATTGAGCTGAGACGAACAAAAAAGGAAATAAGTCTCCATTAAGCTGGAACGGAGGGAAGACCGTGCGAATATTGGCAAAACTGCAACTCATACTTAAAAAAGTATTCACACATATTTAAAATTCTATACCTACTGCCGATTAATTGCTACCCTCCCTCTACTTTCATGATGCTTAACTAACAACACCAACTAATAAATAGAAATATATGGAAACAAAAATTAATATCTTATTTATCAACCTTAATTAATCACCAACAATCATACCCACGAATGGATCGCTTACAGCTTCAACTTCCCATCCAGTCGCCTTGATCTCCTCAATACCTGTTTCTTCAACTACAACATTGCAAATCCCTTCACTTTCCTCATCATCACTATAATCCATGCCTGCTAAAAGTTTCGGGTCAATCTCAAAATCCCAATCAACTTTATCGATGCAATCATCAGGACTAGGCAAATCAGGTATATTGTTGCATGGTAGACCGAGGTAATGTGCCTTGAATCGTTTTCTTGCTGCCTTGAACGCTTCTTCGCCTGCTACGTCATTCCACATCATAACACGAGGGTATACGTGAATGTATTTCTTGGCTTCCAAAAATTTAGGCCAAGAAAACAAACCAATTTTCTCGCAAAAATCTTTTTCCCATGCAGGTAGAGTGTTTTTGAAGCATGGTTGTAAATTATTCCGTTTCATAATGAAACGTCGGCCTTGATCGTGATAATCTCTCATAACCTTCGCCATGGACGTCGGATTTTTGATTAATATCGAGGAATTGAAAGATGAATAATTATCAGAATGGGTTGGAGAAGAATATATATGATGAATTAATAGAGTGAGTAATATAATGAGGTGGGCAACGGATTATATATAATATAGCTAGGTTACCCCTTTCCTTTGCTGGCTAGGAAAAGGTTATGCAACGATTCCAAAAGTCTACCCCATGTTTGTTTTATAAAAAATAAATTGGATTAGAAAGGTTTTTATATGAAAGAGAGACCAAGGCTCTACCCAGATAGACAAATCAAAAGCAATAACAAACAAGAACCTAGAAAAAGATCCCCACTTCCGTAGGCTTGGTTTCCCCTGAATAAATCAACACCACCAATTCAAACCAAACATTCTAAGTAGTGAAAATTAGATACAAGGACAATATATTGTAGACAAGTGAAAACTGTGTAGTAATACAATCATAAGACAGCTACAAATTTAGATTTCAGAAAGATATTTCAAGAAACTGGAAGAAAATCCACTGACGCCGATGCATACGATCGAGATCTTAGGGATTGGAGTGGAACTCAATGAATCATGACCTATTTTCGGACGATGTTTCTTTTTATGATGGCGTGTTTCTGTCAATGGTTGACCCTGAATAGAGGATGGTGCAGCAAATGTGAAGTTCCTTCCGCCAATATCTTCAGCATTAGAGGACAATCTAAAGTGTGACATATCATCACTATCTTGCCTCTCAGTGGTTGCTGTGGAGCTCAATTCAGCATCCACGGCAGTAACAAAAGTATCACTGCTTTTCAGCTGCAGACTTAAAGCTTTCAGTTTCAGCCCCGGAAACAGACTCTTCGTAGGGACCTTCAGCACCAACTCCTTTATTGAAAATACTCTCAGAAATGTTAATATCTAAGCACGATATACATTGTGGGTGCCCTCTCTATCACCTTAAGGTTTTAGATGAGTTGGTTACTTAACAACAAGAAACCTCCTCTTCTTTTCCCGAATACATTCCGTGACCTTCATTGATATCCAAGCGATGTGTAGCAGTAATCAGGTCTTCATCCGTTGCCACAGAAGTTTCTCTTGGGTAGGTATTGTCAGCCAGTGTCTCCTGATATTGTGTTTTTTTGTCGATTAATTTTTTTCGTTTAATCATCAATTATAATATACATTTTCCGTTCCAATATAAGTGTCAAATTTTTAAGCATTCAGTTTGGGACACATGAAATACTAGTATACATTTTCCGTTCCTGATGCAATTTTTCCTTATTTTTATTACTCTTTTTTTTTTTTTTTTTTTTTTAAATTGAACAATTTATGCATAGAGAGATGCTTTATACATTAAAATCTTCACCCATTTCATGACCACCAGTTTTCTTTGTTTCAAAGTCAAAAAGTAGAATATTTCCTTAAGGTTAAAGGGGTGATTGTGGGGATTTTTTTGTTTTTTTTTTACATATGTGAAATTGTCATCTTGCACTCTATTTTTTATGCCAAGAAAAGGAAATATATTAAGCAAAAGATATTATGCGGTCAACTCTGCTATCATATTATTAGAAGTAAAACCATAAATATTTTGATTTAATGGTGAAAACCCCTCCTCCATTTGGGCCCGAAACAGGAGTATGACAGGGGAATAGTGGGCATGGAAAAGCTTGTGGAAAATTGGTCTCTTGGCTTTCTTCTAAGATTAATCATGTTCATGAAATTTTAAAAGTTGTTATTGATAATATTATTAATGGTGAATCAATAGAAATTTTTAGAATTTCATGAACATAATTAAATTGTCATATATTTGTGATCAAAGTTCAACAAAAAATCAAATGGGACAAACATTTTAGGACGGAGGGAGTATGATTTAACAATCAGCCCCAACCTCCAGAGCTTAACAGAAGAGCTATTAGGTAGGTCAGAACCATCCCCAGATGATGAATTCGTTTCACCCTCATACACGGAAGAGTTCATCTCAGCAGAATTAAGAGTCTGCTCACACAGCTGTATCACTTGCTCATATTTCCGTAGCTGCAAGAGTATACTATTTTTATCAAAACCAATGTGAATTTCCTTAAGAGTATACAAAAAATTCATACATTAATAAGCTGGGACTAAAGCCCAACATTACCCAAAAAAAATAAAATAGTATTCAAATTCCACGACCACCCCACCTTTTAACCACAGACATTAATCTTGAAGGTATACAAAACATGATTCATGTAGAAGGAAGAAAATTAAAGATCGATTTAACTTTTCGAAACGGAAGATGATGAAGTCTGTACAAATAAGCCTGCAGAACTAGCCTTAACTTTCATGGTGCTAGTTGTGTAACAACTAGCCAACACACGCATACACAAAAACAAAAATATTCCAAGAACTGATCATGATTTGGTCACTAATGGAAAATAAACATATTTTCTTTGATTGAACTTCTCTTTCTTAATACAAACATATTCGATTAATCACCAACGATCATACCCACTAATGGATCACTCTCAACTTCATCTTCAACTTCCCAGCCAGTCGCCTTGATCGCCTCAATAGGCGTATCTTCAACTACATAATGAGTAGCATTGCAAGTCGTACTTCCCTTGTCATCCCACATCGAGACACTATCATCCATGCCTACTAAAAGACTCGGGTCAATCTCCGAATCCCAGTCAACATCATCTATGCAGTCATCGGGACTAGGCATATTAGGTATATTACGATTATTGTTGCATGATTGTCCAAAATAATGTGCCTTGAATCGTTTCTTTGCTGCCTTGAACGCTTCCTCGCCTGCTACGTCATCCCACCTCATAACGCGGGAGTATATGTGTATATATTTCTTGGCTTCAAGAAATTTATGCCATTGAAATACTCCGTCTTTGGTGCAAAACTCTTTCTCCCACGAAGGAAGAGTGTTCTTGAAGCATGACTGACAACTAGTCCGTCTGGTAGAAAAGCGCCGTACTTTATGGTCATAATCTCTCATAGCATTCGCCATCGAGATTTTGGATTAACAAAAGATGTTGGTTTGAGAAGAAAATATAAAGTTGGGTTGCAAGAACAAAACTCAAGTATTAATGTTTTGAGACGGTAATGGCTTTATTTATATTTATAGGTTGCTGCTATGTTTCGTGTATGTTTCGTGTAAAGGTCCAAAACTAGTCCTTTCCTTAACTGGGAAGGAAAAACGGAAGAATTATCTTAGTAGCCCTTGTATTTTCATTTATTTACCAGCCACACCCGAAGTTTCAAAGCAATGATTCAAATTTCAAACCTATGAACTGAGAATACAAATCTGGACTTATTTTACTTCTTCTGATTCAAAATATTTATTTTTTAGGGACTTTTTACCAATTTCGTGTAAAGGAATAATCAAAGCTACCCTTATTATATTATCGCTTTCATATATTATCTCATTCAAATAAGTGCAATTAATAAAATAAAATAAATTTTAATCTGAATAAATTGGGATCTAAAGGATAATTATACAATTATAAATAATAAAAATGTGCATATATTAAGAGTATACTTTTTACATTTATATAATATGCATATATTAAGAAAATATTTTTCACATTCATAATTTATTTTAATGGTTATGAAAGTAGTATAAAATAATCAATAAGATAAATGTGTTAGATTTTTATTTCATTTTTTGAAAATATTTTTTTTTGTTTATATACTTCTAAATTTAAGTTAATAAATTTAGCCCTTTTTAAATTGATTTTATCTACCTTTTAATTTTTAGATTTACACTCAGAATCATGTAAGTAATTAAATTGATTTTATCTACCTTTTGATTAGGGAGGTCATTGAATTTTTTTCATTAGATTTCTAACAGAAGTTAGAGGGGAGGAATGTTTTGAAAGTAAAAACTCTATTAGTATAATGACATATTTTACTAAAAAAATTAGTACAATGCAAATTTGTCTTCAAGTTTATACTTTGGTTTAAAATAGATTTCTTTTGCACAATTCTTAAAAAAATTGTAATTAATCCAACAACTTTACTAACTAAAATATCAAATATACTTTTATTAATTGTTTCTCGCTCATACATTATGTGAGGTAGTCATTACCTCACACAATAGGTATAATTAATGGAATATTACAAGTTTTAATGTTGGGATAAATTGAAATTTTAATCTAAAACGATATCTATTTGTTAGAACATGGATTAATTAATACTCCCTCCGTTCCATTAATAACTTCACCTTTTGCCATTTTGGGTGTCCCATTTAAAGCTTTACCTTTCCTTTTTTAGCAAAGAATCTTTACTATTTTCTCCACTCATTCTCTCTTCTATTTCACTATTACACTCACAACACTTTTCAAATTTACTATTTCCTCCACTCATTCTCTCTCCTATTTTACTATTACACTTACAACATTTTTTTCACTCTTAATTTGGGTGTCGAGCCCAAAATGGTGAACTAAATATTGGGACGGAGGGAGTATGTGTTATTTAATTTCATTTGTTATAATCATTTAATAATATTAAAGTATAGACAAAATGTGTAGAATTTCATTAGGTGTAAGTACCATTAAATGATGGGCATAATGGTAACTTCACACCATCATCTTTATGAAAGGGTGTAGTCCCTAAATGAAGTGCCCCTTCTCTATCTATATAAAGGCTATCCATCAGTTATTTAGAGACACTTAACATCATTTACAATTCAGTCAAAACGTTCTTCATTCATCTAAGAAGAACAAGTGTGGGCACTATCATTTAGAAGTACTATCTCTCTACTGTCTTCTTTCATTCAAGAACAAGATCAAGAACACAATCATGGAATCACAAGGTACACGCTTCCGTCTTCATCTTCTTCTCATTCTTAATCTAGTTGTGAGTCGGTTCATGGTTTGATGGATTGTTTTTGTTCCAACACTATTTTGAACCAAAATTTAGAATTCAAAACGACATCTATTTATATATTTTAAGGTGCCATTTTACGATTGCTTACTCACTCTAGGAACTACCTCCCCTTTGAACATAATGGAATTCAGACTTTCAAAAAAGGAGAATTCTATATACAAGGCATGTTATATACAAGGCACCAATAATTCCCAAACTATCCTTCGTCTGTCGTGCTCGAAAGGACGACAAGAAGCCTTCATATCGTGTACTTTTACACGACATAAACTAATTGGGTTAAATAATAGGTCGTATGAAATTATACGAAATTTAAATTTACTCTGTCATTAATTTCGTACACAACAACACGATATCATGTACTAAAATCGTGTATATCCATACGACATATCATAATGAAGGTGTTCTTCGATGATTTGCGACACGATGTTAATGATACGCATATTCTATGTTATATTATTGAATTGTGTTGTTAATTGAGCAAAATTTATACACTTATACATGACAAGGAACAAACGTCATATTGGATCATACAATATCATATAACCTATCACATTTAAGTGATACCACTTTATTTATTTGGAGGAAACTCATGTAGATGAAAAACACTTTAAATGTCATTTAGAATGTAGAAAAAAATTAAAAAAAAATAAACGAGGTAGCCGTATACCATTTTTGGCAAGATCGGGACACGTAAAACCCTAAAAACCCTAAATAATGGCAAATATTTGTAACTCAATCTCCATTTGGATTTTGAGGAAAGTGATGTAGATGAAAAACACTTTAAATGTCATCTAGAATGTAGAAAAAAATTAAAAAAATAAACGAGGTAGCCGTATACCATTTTTGGCAAGATCGGGACACGTAAAACCCTAAAAACCCTAAATAATGGCAAATATTTGTAATTCAATCTCCATTTGGATTTTGAGGAAAGTGATGTAGATGAAAAACACTTTAAATGTCATTTAGAATGTAGAAAAAAATTAAAAATAAATAAATGAGGTAGCCGTATACCATTTTTGGCAAGATCGGGACACATAAAACCCTAAAAACCCTAAATAATGGCACATATTTGTAACTCAATCTCCATTTGGATTTTGAGGAAACTCATGTAGATGAAAAACACTTTAAATGTCATTTAGAATGTAGAAAAAAATTAAAAAAAATAAACGAGGTAGCCGTAAACCATTTTTGGCAAGATCGGGACACATAAAACCTAAAAACCCTAAATAATGGCACATATTTGTAACTCAATCTCCATTTGGATTTTGAGGAAACTCATGTAGATGAAAAACACTTTAAATGTCATCTAGAATGTATAAAAAAATAAAATAAATAAACGGTGTAGCCGTATACCATTTTTTATTTTATTATATGGTGTTTCGTGTCTAAATACACGATATTTCTTGAGGCATTTCGTATGAACAATACACGAAAGTAATCAGGGTGCATCTCGTGTATTGTTCATACGATATAATTACCAGAAACAAATACTATATCGTGTTTGTATACACGATATGTACCATAGTATCTCGGGTATATACACACGAGATACACTGGCCCTACATCAAAAACGATATTCACGCAGACACGGCCCAGCCGAGAGAGAAACACCGTTCTTTGCTTTGTACACCCATGCAGCTGTGACACCATTGTCCTATTCTTAACACCCATAAATTTATGCCCATTATTTTCATTAATTCTCATATCATCTAACACCATAGTATGGATTCTCCACAACATTCTCCAAGTTTTTATGATCATATTGATCTTGAGCTTGTGGAATATATTTTTGAAGAAGAAGGTTTGCCACCAAATTCTCCACATCAAAATCAAAATCCAAGCAGCAATGAAGTAAGTTTTTAAAGTTATATTTGGTGTTTTGATCAAAGTCGCAATAAAAATCCAATCTTGAAACGAAATTGTTTTTCAAGATTGGATTTTTAAATTCTGATATTACTCTATTTCGTGTTAGATTATACGAGTTTTATGCTATTTGTCGTGTTTTTATACACGAGTTATGGTGTATTATCTCGTATTGTATAACACGAGATAAATGGGTTTAAGTCGGGTACATTTACACGAGATGTTCCAGGAACATCTCGTATAATGCTACACGAAATGTCATACAGCCTGTTGCTTATTGTGCAATTTTCTAATTGATGTTGTAGGGACCGGATGTCAGTGATCAATTCGATACATCCCTATTATTTTCAAATAGGGATGATCTTGTTAAACACGTACGGGATATCGCGGCCCGTCAAAATATAACCCTTTCTATAGTGGATTCGAGGAAGACAAGTGGCAAGATCCTAGGCTACGCGAAGATTGTATGCCATTTTGGTGGCAAGTACAGGTCCGGAAAAACTAAAGATGTGAGGTTGACTAGCACGAAGAAGATTGGGTGCAATTTTGAAATCCGGGCCAAAGATAGGGGTGATGGGGTATGGGGTTACGTTGTGAAGCATGGTTCTCATAATCACGACTTTCCAACGTATCCCGAAGGTCATCCGTTGGGTAAATTGACTAGTTCGAATATGAGGAGGTGTGTAGCGCAAGTCGGTCTTCGGTGCGTCCAAATAACATTCTAACAATGTTAAAGAGGAAGGATGAGAAGAACGTGAGTACTCAGAAACACGTCCACAATGCCCTCACAAAATGCAAGTCACAAGAACGACAAGGGAGATCCTCGCTTCAACGGTTCATAAAAGCACTCGAGGATAAGAAATATACCTTCTTCATGAGGAAAGCTAACGAGAGTGACATGATCGGTGACATATTCTTCTCTCACCCACGAGCATCGGATATGCTTAAGCTGTTTTCCATATGTAGTACAAGGTAAATTTTTGATTTTTTTGAATCGTTTTTTGACTACATTTTCCACAAGTCGTATGCATTTTTTTGAATTGCAATTTTATTCATTTCTAACTTTATTTTTTATTGATATAAGGTGATTGCACTTACAACACCAACTGCTATGGAATGGCATTACTTGAGATTATAGGATTTACTTCAACGGGGAAGAATTTCACAATTGCTATGCGTTCCTCCAAAATGAGAAGGCGATAATTACACGTGGGCACTCAAGAATTTGCAAAGTCTTTTTCATACTCCCCACATGCCAAGCTGTTTTCTTAAGCGATCGTGACTTGGCTTTCATTAATGCTTTGTCAAATGGTATTTCCGAGACCGCACACCATTTGTGTCGAAGGCATATCGAAGTCAATGTTAAAAAGAGAGCGTTGGCTAAAGCGGTAGCAATGAGTTTGCACTATCATTCATGAGGAGATTTAATAAAGCAATATCAGCCGCTACTCGCGAAGAGTGGGACACCCGTTGGCAATCGTTTTGCGATCATTTCGAGATCTTATCCTGATTTATTGACCTACCTCCGCGAGACTTGGATTGCTCCATACTCTACGAATATTTTGTCGATGCACACGGATCGATTCTTGCACTTCGGAACCCACACCACGAACGGGTGAGAGTGAGCATAACGGAGTTGAAGAAGGCCTTGGGGAGTGCTTCTTCTACTTTTGACACATTATTCAAAAAGGCTCATGAGATTATGGAAATCCAAATAACAACAATCAAAGCTACTATGGAGCAATCAAAGAGTAGAATTCCAAATGATATGAAGACATGTGATACGTATCAAGACATATTGGGTCGAGTGTCAAAGACGACTTTGGACATCATCAAAGAAGAGCGGAGTCGTTGTGGGGATAATGTCATGGATCCTTCAGTTGTGGGTGTTACACGAGGCGAACACATGGACTTCCATGTAGTCACGAGATTGCATGCATACAAAACTGCTGGGGTGGATTGAGTTGTCCTCGATTCATGATTTTTGGAAGAAGTTGGACATTGAAGTAGAATCTTGTCCCAGCTGGACCTGATTTTGAAGTTGTGTTGAATGAAGCTGCGTAACGCACCTGGACTGTAAAGAGAAGGTTATTTCAAACGATAAATGAAGGATTACATCCACAAACCGGAGATGCTTCGAGCCGGATCATATTTCAAAGGCAAATAAACCCGGACCACCGGTTGTAGAGTCTTGTCGAGATTGGGAGCGTGCACGACGGACATTTTGGAGTCCCCACTACACCACCCTCCACTAGCGGCGGAGTCTAGATCTTCATTTATTGCATCAATCCAATCGGGTTTGATGTCGAGATCGGCTTCAAACACTACACCATCTAGCCCTACCACTCCTACATCTCTTCCACCACTAGCCGCCGGGTCGTGGGAGAGGTCGAGGTCGAAGTCGAGGTCGAGGTCGGGGACGGGGACGGGGACGGGGCGGGGTCGTGGAAATGGACAAGTCAATGATATACATACTTCTGTCCATAGGATGTTGCTTACCCCTCTCATTGTCCCATTTATTGATGGCTTCACAATGTGATGGGTGATGGAAATTGTGGATATAGAGCGTGGCAGCGCAAATATACGGAACGAGAGGAGATGTGGCAAAGAGTGCGCTCGAGATTGTGCCAAGGAGTCGCTTCATCGCCGCGAGCTTTATGAGAGAGTTATGCCTTGGCGAGATATGGACGAGCTCTATAGTCGCATTACTCACTATGCCTCCCCTTGTACGGAATATTATTGGTTGATACTCCCGAGAGATAGGGCACATCATAGCCACGGTGTATAATGTGGTGTTTGTCTCGTACTCGCAAGCCGGCGGCTTCACATGCCTACCGGTGGCGTACCACAAGAGCAGGACCGCACGAACACACTTGTGTTGGGACATGTGGGAAACCATTTTATATTGGTATGATACTTTAATGCGTTATATTTAACTCTCTTATTTAAATTTGTTACATTTAACTATATTTTCTAACTTTGTTATCTTTGACTATTTTATTACTTTTGTTTGCACATGTCGGATAGTGATTACCCGATACCATCGGTAGCACTATATTGGGGGAGAAACGTGATCCAAGCGCAAGTAACACGATCATGCCATACAGAACTCGGATAGAAACATTCAACCGACTCTCAATTATGGCGAACGAAGCACGAATTGCAGAAAATAGGCCATAGTTTATGTGTATAGCGTATTGATTATTTTTTGTATGAAGTTTTGGAATATGTTTGGAATATGTTTGGGATATGTTTGGGATATGTTCATTTTGGTTGTTTATGTTTTGGAATATGTTTGGGATATGTTCATTTTGGTTTGTAAATATTGTTGGTATTTGTTTCAGTTTGTGTTTCAGGAGATGTTGCTCTCAGACTACCATATCGTGTGATTATACACGATATGTCATATATAACTCGTATATATATACACGACTTATTTCATTTTTGTCGTATGAAAATTACACGAAATACAATAACTACCCAGTAATGTATCTCGTGTGTATTTATACGAGATAAAAGAAAACATGTCGTGTGTATATATACGAGATGAGTAAAATCATTTCGTGTATAAGCACACGAAATGTCATTCTGAGAGCAACAAGTGAAACACAAACCGAAACAAATACCAACAATATTTACAAACCAAAATGAACATATCCCAAACATATTCCAAAACATAAACAACCAAAATGAACATATTTCCAAACATATCCCAAACATATTCCAAACATATTCCATAAACAAACATTGTATCCAAAATTTACATATCTCAAAACATATTCCAAAAACAAACATTGTATCCAAAATTTACATATTCTCAAACATATTCCAAAACAAACATTGTATCCAAAATTTACAAACCAACATAAACAACCAAAATGAACATAATCATGAAGCGTCTCCGATCGGCTCGATGGCCCGTCTAATCTTATCTTTGACGGCGCGAGATAAAGCTGTCATCCGTGAGCGGTGAAACTAGTATGCCTCGTGCCTCTACAATCCTAGGCGGTGGTGGAACGTTAACTAGGGCATCATGATTCGGATTAGTAATCCGAACATGAGTCCTAGCCGGGAACCTTGCATATACGTGGAAATAACGGGATCGAGATGTGCTCACGGACGGGCCCCATCTACGCGATGGATCGAAACCCCCAAGCCGTCCTCTAACCAATCCTCCCATACATCATCACGCCCTCCATAGGACTTCTTGTACCCCTTTTGACTGCTATCAATGAACAATTTTGGGGGAGCAAGATATGGGGTCTCTGGGGATTTTCTGCTGGATCCCAAGGCGGCGTGTAACACGGTCGAGCAAATACGCCTCCGTGATATCTGGAAGCGTATAACCCCACGAAAGTATGAGGCCAGAGTAAAAGCGCCTGCAGGGTGGTGCCGTAGGGAGTCCAACAAACCTAAAAATGAATTTGTTAGACACCGTCAACGAAATAATAATTTGTAAAACTTTAAATATAACTAACTCACCCTATCAACCGTCATCGTGTCCGGGGTATGCAGAAACTTCAATAGATGGGGCATATCCCTACCGGCCGTATCGATGCGTACCCATCTACGAGCCCTCGGGCGGCCCTCCGTCCATAACGGGTCAATCTCTCTCCGAAAACCGGAAAGTGCTCGTATATCCAGGCACAAATGTATGAAATAAATAAGTTAACAATGTTATAACCATAAATGCATGTTGTAATTATTAAATGATTGTTAAATATTACCTCCAAAAGACTCAAACAACCGCCAATCTGCTTGCATCCGTATCTAGATGCCTTCCCCAACTCCGGTATAGATATGCCAACCCAGTGTCCCCCAGGATAGAGCCCCACTCTGTCAATATCCACGCACAATGAAAGGTAGTCGGAGGGCATCTTATCACGAGTCTTGTCCACGAACAGGCGTGGAGCCCGGGAGGAACATGATGTACGTAGCGGCGCGCTCATCGTCGATCATGTCGGAAGGGGACTCGAAAGGAACGGCGGAGGCCATCTAAAGAGTAGGTCGTCCCCTTCCGACATGTCTCGGCGTGCCACGATAGCGGCTACGTCGGGCTGCGGAACCGCCTTCCCAGCGGGGCCGCTGAGCAGTGATGCCTACAAATTGAAAATGAAATAATTAATAACTTTGATAAAATTTATGAAATTTATAAAAAATAGACAACAAACAAGAATATACCTAGGATATGAGTGACGTCATGCATAGTGATCGTCATCTCACCCCACGGCATGTGGAAGGTATTAGTCTCGGGAGACCACGTTCCACTGGCTTGCCGTTAGGAGCGCCATGCTAGGCGGCGAATGGTAGCATCATGAAGAAAATGGAGGCCGGTACCCTCAACACGAGCCCACCAAGCTCTATCATCCTCCGGTAAGAAGCGTGGGATAACACTGTTGATTCCAAACAAAAAATTATAATTAATACTCCCTCTGTTTCAAGATTCGAGATGACATTTCGTATGCCAATACCCGAAATGTTGGTGACATTTCGTATGTGTTCATACGAATGGTGACCAACATTTCGTGTATTAACATACGAAATGTAAGCTGATGAATCGGTTACATTTCGTATACCAATACCCGACATGTTGATGACCATTCGTATGGACACATACGAAATATCACCAACATTTCGTATGTTGGCATACGAAATGTCATCTGAATCTTGATAATGTTTTGCAAATGGCTATTTAATAATAAACAAAATCATATACTTACTTATCTAAAATCTGCTTTGCCTTGTTTGGCGCTTCAACAAACTCACAAGTGGCGTTCTCCCATATCTTACGGGCTCGATGATGACCCAAACTCGTGCAACAAGCTGAACCTCCTCCGGCCGCCGCGGGGTTACTCTTCAGCTGCCACTCGTCATCCTTGGCCCCTTTCCCCTTTCTGCCCCGTGCCTCCCGCCTCTTGCGAGGCCTCACAGATACACTCTCCTCCGCCTCCTCCTCCGCCTCCTCCTCCGCCTCCTCCTCCGCCTCCTCCTCACTAGTAGATAAATGTGCCTCCTCCTGCACAGATGCACCTCGGGACAGAGTACGTGAAGATGAATCCTCACTAGAATAACTACTCTCACTACTATCACTCTCCTCAACCACATCCGGCTCAGCAATCACGACATTCTTGTCGTTCTTCTTTGGACCGTTTATGCACGCCTTAGGCTGCAGTGCCTCCTCGGCCTTCCTCTTTCTATTAGAGGCCGTCGCGGGGGTTACGTCCCTACAAAAAATTAAATAAGAGACAGTTAATATTCAAGATTCAGATGACATTTCGTGTGACAATACCCGAAATGTTGGCAACATTTCGTATGTGTTCATACGAATGGTGACCAACCTTTCGTGTATTGGCATACGAAATGTAAACTGATTCATCAGTTTGCATTTCGTATGCCAATACCCGAAATGTTGGTGACCATTCGTATGAACACATACGAAATGTTACCAACATTTCGGGTATTATACGAAAATGTAAAGCTGATGAATCAGTTTACATTTCGTATGCCAATACCCGATATGTTGGTAACCATTCGTATGTGTTCATACGAAACGCACGCCGACAACTTCAAATTTTAGGCACACAAATTCGTATCCGATTCAAACAAAAAACCCAAATTAATGTTACGAAATAGCAATTAGAACCATTTAGGATACGTTTAAACAACATTAAGCATTATATAATCCATTTTAGGCATACATTTGTTGTAGGGTTTTCAAATTGAAATTTTAGGTTAAAATTAATTACTTTCTTTGGAGCGGCGGAAGAGGCGGACTTTCCACCGGTAGGGAGGTTTGTCTTCATCGTCGGCGGTGGTGGTGGCGTCGTTCGTCGAGTGAGAGAGAGAAGAGAAACCGTTTGTTTTTCTTAGGTTTTGGTTTTTGAGAGCGAGAGCGAGAGGGAAGAGAGACCGGCGGATGGTGTTTGAAATGGAGAGGGAGGGGAAGAATTTTTTTTTAAAAATATTTATATGGGGGCATTTTAGTAATTTCATCGTGCCTTGTAAAAATGCTGCCTTGCATATAGTAGTACCCTTCAAAAAAAATGATGTTAAAACTGGATGTAAAAATTCGGGACCGGAGGGAGTAATAAATAAATAAATAAATGTAGTTTATTATGGAAGTGAAGCATATCGTGGAAAGTTGAGAATCGTGGAAGATGGAGGGGCTAAAGCTAAAACACCAACAAAGCCATACTCCAAAATTAACCAACAGTTTCAGTTTCAGTTTCAGTTTCCACAACTCAACTAACTGGATAGGATTCTTGCAATTGAGAGAGAGAGAGAGAGAGGGAGGGAGGGAGGAAATGGCGCGAGTGCAAATGCAAATGCTATGGAGAAGCTGCTGCATAACCTCTTGCGCCACCAAAAACACTCAACAACAGCAATCTAGGAATGGCATCGGAAGAAATTCAAGAGTTTTGGTCCTTGGAGGTACAGGCCGAGTTGGTGGCTCCACCGCCATTGCTCTCTCCAAGCTCTCTCCAAGCCTTCATATCATTGTTGCCGGCCGGAACAGGTTCACTTTCCCTTTTCTCTTTGCCTCCCAATAAATATTGTTTATGACACCCAATTTAAAGTTGTAGACCTATCCCAATTTAAACTCATCAGGGTCTTGTTTTCTTTTTTATTTTGATTGGTAGTATGTATTTGTAGTGTACTAAATTCCATTGATATGCATGTTAGTCTAAAATTGTTACTCTCTCGGCCCCATAAAGATGATCCCATTTGTTATATTTATTTGTCCCAAATAGGTAGTCCCATTTTCTAAATTGTTAGGTAAAAAATCAATGAAATTCCGAAATTGCCAACCAAGAAAGAAGGGGGGGGGGGAGAGAGAGAGAGAGAGAGAGTATAATGGAGTAATAAGTAAACCTTATTGAGGTTAGCTGTAGAAATGAAAATAGGTTGTTAAAATGTTTGTCAAATGGGACTATCATTATGGGACGTAGGGAGTGCTTTCTTGGTTGACTTTCCTCCATGTTTTTGACAGGGAAAAAGGTGCTGCCATGGTGTCTATGCTCGGGGAGAACTCAGAATTTGCAGAAGTGGATATTAATGACGTTAAAGCATTGGACTCTGCTTTGGCCGGTGAGTTAGTTGTTCAATTGATATTCAATCCGTTTAGAAAATAACGAATCTTAGTTCTGCATCCATACTTGTGGGAAATGAAGTGTTTTTACCATTCAAGTATTGTGAAGATTTGAAAATTCAGATTTTCATTAATGAGTCCATAGACTTCATGTTAGCCAATCCAAAATTATGTTGGGACTCATGCTTTGTCGTTGCTGTTGTACTATGCAGATGCGGATCTCGTAGTGCATGCTGCAGGGCCTTTCCAGCAAACAGAGAATTGCATTGTGCTGGAAGCTGCTATAAGGGCCAAGGTGAGAACAAGGTAAATAGCATGGTTTGATTTCCAAGATTCCCAGATCAGTAGCATCTATGCTAACTTATACACATTTTCTATCTTATACTCCCTTGATCCTATAAAAATGTTTCCATTTGCCATTTTTGTTTGTCCCAAAAAGATAATCCCATTTCCAAAATTGTTCGGTTAAAATCATTTAACTTCCAAAATTGCCAACGAAAGAAAAAGTGGAAGAGAGGAGAGGATAAGAGCCAACCAGGGAAGAAGAGGGAGTAATGGAGTGATAACTAAATCTCGTTAAGGTTAGAGATGTAAATGAAAATAGGTTGTTAAAATGTTATTATGGGACGGAGGGAGTTGGCTTAAAAGAATAATTTTGGCTTGCATAACTGTTTTTCTCCCAACAGACGGCATATCTCGATGTGTGTGATGATACAAACTATGCTTGGCGTGCAAAGTCATTTAAGGATAAAGCGGTGGCAGCAAATATTCCAGCCATAACGACAGGAGGAATCTATCCTGGAGTGAGCAATGGTGCCAACTCTATTCATCCTTGTTTTACTCTCACATACAAGAAATCCCTTCAAAAACAAAAGGCAAGATCTATGGTACAAATGAACTTAGAATTGATGTACTAAAACTAAAAGTCAACACAGTTATAATCTAGCTTCTCAGGTCACTGGGGCAAGGTATATTGTGCCCCTGCTGTACCAAGTAATGTGAAATTCAATACAATTCAGTGGATATATATTTAGGTAAAAAATACTTAGCTTTTCATATGTGCCTCTTTTGATCCAAAGTTTGACCCTTTGTATTCTTGTTATCACAGTAATGGCAGCAGAGCTAGTTCGTACTGCGAGAACTGAAGGCAAGGGTGAGCCAGAGCGACTGAGGTAATTGCCTTTACAAATTCAATGACATTATTTCACTATTTTATAAACTTTTTCTTCTGTAAGTTGTTTCCTTCATCTATATTTTGTCTCGGTTGAGCACTTTGTATTTGTAAACAAAGTAAATTATAGAGTTGAAAAGTGTGATGTATATACTTGGTACAACTTTTTAACATTGGTTGGCGTGTTGTTGTATAGCACCGAAATTTCTTTGCTTTATTTTTGCTACATTTAGTGACTGCCTTTAAGATGGAGGAATGTTTGATTTAAATTAATTATGCTCCTTTATTCAAGCTATTGTTTTTTTATTATTAATGATAGATAAATTGCCAATTAAGGCTACATCAATTGGCCTATAAATATATTCAAGCTATTGGAAAAAAATCCTGTCTTTTGTAGAGGGATGGATGACGTGTATTTACAGTAGATATTACTTCGAAGCTCAATTAGTCTACTTCGCAATATGAGGCTCACTTTATTTAGATTTTAGTTACTACCTCCGTCCCAAAATGAATGTACAAAAAAATTTCAATTTTGCTCTTGAATTTTAGAAATCATCCCCTATTGATTAGTGAAGGATCATGTCAGGCTTTATCCCTTCTTGCATGTTAGATTCTGGTTAGTTTCCATCAATGTTGGGTCCTTGAAGCTGTTAATATATCTTTCTATTTCGATCTCACAATCTTTAAGGAACTTACTTGGTGTTATCCCTGTTTCAGATTCTACTACTACACAGCAGGCTCGGGTGGTGCTGGCCCGACAATATTAGCCACTAGCTTCTTACTTCTTGGAGAGGAAGCAATTGCATATAACAAGGGTCAGTTTTTAAGGTCAACTGTAAAGTTTCTCTTCCTTTTATGTGCTTCTCATAGTGTTTATCCACTGACCATTTCAATAGGGAAAAAAATAAAACTAAAGCCTTACAGTGGGATGCTAAACATTGACTTTGGTAAAGGGATCCGGAAGAAAGATGTTTATCTCTTGTAAGTTTATTTACTTCAAATTTACTCTCTTATTAGTGAATCAATCATTCAGTACTGATCAGCATATGACATCCTTAATTTGTTATAGTGCCTCAGTCTGCAATATGAACTTGAGCTCATAATGTATTGACAGCAAGCTTGACAATCAACATTCTCATATTTCTTTCTACCAATGTACTCCCTCCATGCTTAAATGAGTATCCATTTTTCAAATAATTTTTACCCCTAAAATGAGTGTCCATTTTTGGTGAAGTGACTAAAGTTACCTTATGAACTATCATAATCTAATTTGCATTTGCACTTGCACCGACTTAATAGTTTGTATGCTTATTAAGGGTATTTATTTATACTCCCTCCGTTCCACCCGACTTAGGACAATTTTCCATTTTGGGCGTCCCACTCGACTTAGGGCGTCCCAAAATGACAAGTTTATATTATTTTTATATTCAATGGGAGACCCACTTGTCATACTCACAACAACTATCCTCTTACTATTCCTCCCACTCATTCTCTCTCCTATTTTACTTTTCATACTCGTAATACCTCCTCCACTCATTCTTTCTCCTCTTATTATATTAGTATTTCTTTATCACCGTGTCGGAAGAGAAAATCCTAAGTCGGATGGGACGGAGGGAGTATGTGCTACTAAAAGTACACAAAAGATATCCTTAATTTCCTTGAATACCTGAAATAGACACACAAGGAAATATCCTTGCCTATCCCAAGCCAGAAAAATGGAGGGTTGGGGTTAGCATGTGACAACCAACATAAAATTTTGTCATAATATCATGGGATGAATCGAAACCTGAAATCGACACACACTTGGGGATGGAGGAAGTATCTACTTTTGAGATCATTTAATCAATCGCCCTAGTAAAAGCCATTGATATGTCCTATCTTGTGAGCAGCAAGCTGCTGTTCTATCCAAAAACATACTCCCTCCGTCCCTAAATGTTTGTCCCATTTCCCCTTTTCCTTTGTCCCAAAAAGTTAGTCTCATTTTCAAAATTAAAGCTTCAAAATCACTAAATTTTCAAAACTTGTAATATTTAGGGACGGAGTATTACATAACGGCGTTGTATATTATCAATAATTTTCAAAGCGTTCGTAAAAATAACCAAAATTAAAGCTTCAAAATCACTAAATTAAAATGTTTGAAAAGTCAAATGGGACAAACATTTAGGGACGGAGGAAGTACTGTATTTAACTAAATAACCATCACTTCATATTCAGGAACTTGCCAGAAGTGACTACCGCCCATGAGATCCTAGGAGTGCCAACTGTCAGTGCTCGATTTGGAACCTCACCATTTTTCTGGAATTGGGGAATGGAAATCATGACAAATCTTCTTCCACCGGTAAGTTCTCCATGCTGAAAGTTGCAAACTCTATTATACAAACCAGTGTTTGATGTTGGGAATATTCTGCAAAGGTAAGAGTAGCCATAAGTGATGACGACACTGGAGAATCATACTATGTTTACTCCCTCCGTCACAGCCAAAAGTTCAAAAATTTCCCAAAAGGTTGTCCCATTTAAGGTTCAAAATCCAAAAATGGAAAGTTTTTTTACTTCTTTACTTGTGGGCCCCACATGTCTACTCACAACAATTATCCACTAACTATTCTCTACCCCACTTTCTCTCTCCTACCTCATATTTTGTATTCAACACTTGCACCACTTACACTTTCTTCTTAATTCTTGAGCCAACTTATTTTTGTGAACCTTCTGTTGGGACGGAGGGAGTATGAGTTAGCATGGTTAAATCCACTTTTGGAATAACAAGTTTCCTTAAATTTCTCTGTGGTCCTAGATATTAAAAAATCTCATTCTGGCTTACCAACTTTCATTTGCGTTCTATAGGCTATTCCATCCACTTCCGTGATGATTTCCGCCCAAAGCATGCATGTGTTTCTTTCTATAGCACCCATTAGTTTGTTCATTTTAGGGTCCATAGAAATTTGTAGAAACTTGTTAGCACTAACGTTAATATAACCCCAAGGTACTTTGAACAATAAATTTAGGTTAATTTAATTATCACAAAGAAAATTTAAATCTTGTTATTGATACACCATTATACTCCATATTATCAATAACATTTTTTTAGATGTCCATTAGGATAATTAAATTTACGTAAACTTATTGCTTAAAGTACCTTTATGTTGACAACAAAAAAAGTAGGAAAATCATTTCGGGACGGAGGGAGTATTATCAATTTATTTGACTTCCTTTCTAATCATTCAGGAATATTTAAGAGACAGAAGCAAAGTCCAACAGCTGGTTCAATGGTTTGACCCAGTAGTCCGAGCTGTAGATGGAATTGCCGGAGAACGTGTATCCATGAGAGTATGATATGCTGCAGTGCCTACTTATAACTACATTTATTTCACCCACTTTTCTGCTGCTCTTCTTTTGTTATGTTGTTTGGAATAAAATTCATGCTCATTCCATTCCGTCTACGCAGGTTGATTTGGAGTGTTCAAATGGCAGCCATAAAATCGGTGTATTCAGTCACAAAAAGCTCTCTGTGTATGCCCCTTAATTCCTGAGAATCTTTTTTGTAGACAAAATTCCATCGCGTAGTTTTCATTAGTCCTCTACTACCTATTACTATAGTAAATGCCAAGTTGCGGAAAAAAAAATACTCCAGTAAGGACGGGCCATTGAAATGAGTATACTATATGTTTCTGATTCATGTCTTTCAGGTCAGTAGGAATGTCAATAGCTGCATTTGCGCTTGCTATTCTTGAAGGAAGCACACAACCTGGCGTATGGTTTCCGGAGGAGGTATATATAAATTATATATATGCAACAGCTATGCTATAATTACACGAAAAGCTTATATTTATGATGGCTAAAACTTAAATCTTGATTCAAATGAATGTTCGTATAGCCTGAAGGGGTTGATATTGAGGCACGGGAAGTCCTTCTTGAACGTGCTGCTCAAGGAACTATAAATTTCGTTATGAACAAGTAATACCCCCCCCCCCCCTCAACGATAACGCTCTTTTCACTTCTCTATCTTTTTTGTTTTACTTTGATCTGGCTAAATCTTGTTCAATCTTTCTTTTTAAAAGGTCTCCATGGATGGTGGAAACAAATCCGAAAGAGCTTGGATTAGGTATTTACGTTTAAAATGTCGTGAACGGGCATAATTATCTTCTCCAGTTTCGTCTTTGTGTACTGGAGGTAACATATTTGCATTCTTTGCATTTTGAATGCTCGGGTTATAACTTGAGTATAGCTTCTGAGACAGTCTTTCTACTTTGTTCATATATTTCAGCGACAGGAACGCAAAAAATTCCAGATTTGCTGGAGATCGAGTCGTCGTCAGATTATGTGCATTAATGTAGTACATTTTTCTGGGATTTTATCGTGCAATGGTAAATGTAGTCAGTGTGTGTGTAACACTAATAAACCTGTCTCTTCTTCTATTCAAATCACTCACATTGTAAAGAAAATACAATGCAAAATGTCTGTACTGTACACTCTGAACATCATAAATAAAAAAACAAAACATTCATTCCATTTCATCTGTCTGTCTATTCCAGCCTGAATTTCCTTCAGAAAATCCAACCGGACGAAGATTTCAAGTACCATGAATCTGTATCGGGTCAGAACACATCCGTTGCACTTGTACATGTTGCTGTAGCTGCACTTCTACATCGATTGCACTTGTACATGTTACTTGTGGCGTATCACATCAAACACATTGCTCACTCCTATATAAACAGCTATCTACACCACACACAAGCTGTCAGCAAGTTGAAACCCCGTTATCTCTCCGTTCTTGATTGGTTCTTTAGCTGTGTTAATCATGGATGCTCAATAGCATTGCTGATATTTAGACTGATAGTGATCAGGGGTACCTTACCTGCTCGTTCGGGTCCTTTCGGGACCTTTAGACTGATAGTAGTTACTATATTGTCCCCAAACCTCTTCCCATTGTGGCCTCCTGCCACTTTGCTCAAACGGATAATTCTGGGCGTCCCCACGCATTCTGGATGTACCACTTCGAGTGAATCTAGTCGGTTCTTTTCTCTTCTCCTCTTCAAGGTCATACCGTGATCGCTGCAAAAATATACATAGTTGGGAAAGTTAATATGGAAGCTCAAAACTGTTCTGAATAGCATCAATAAAATGCGAAGTACAAAGTTCATCCAGTTATTCAAAAGAGCATGTTTTCACCCTTCAGTCCCCTCAAACGCTCCTTCCATTTTAGCATGTTCCACGAGTCATTCTTGGCGTGAGAGAGAAAGAGAGAGAGAGAGAGAGCAAGATGACTGAATCTTATAAATTTTTCATAACCGATAGGAAACCCATCAGTGGCCACATTGAACCCACCTAAGGTTACTAACTACAAAGACTGCCAACCAATGGGAAAACATCTCATCATGGCATATTGAACCCAGCTATGGTATACCACCATTATTGGGATATGTCATCTGTTCCTTGCTAAGCCAGCTTGAATCGAACCTAGAATGTGGGTTTTCTTTTACCAGAACCAGGCCCAACATCAAGAGCTTGGAGGAAGATCTTTAAGACAGCTTCTTTTTCAGTTAATTTTTTTCTTTCTTTTTTCAACAATAGATTTTAACTTAGTTAGAAGTTGGGTTGGAGTGAATTGAAGTCAACATATTCCGAATATATTCTATAAAATGAGCCCTTAGTCCACAAGAACACAATTGGTCAAAGGGAAACAAGAGTCACTAGCGTCAGAAAGCAGAAGCAGCTGCACTTCTTACAAACACACGGACTTTTTTTTCTTGGAGCATCAAGGAATCAATTCTATCTAGGGGCTGATTGCAGCAGGCAAAGCTCATTAAGCCACATGCACCAATCAATTCTATATATATATATATATATATATATATATATATATATATATATACATATATATATATATATATATATAGAGAGAGAGAGAGAGAGAGAGAGAGAGAGATTAGACCTTGGTGGGGTTTGAAAGTACTGCATATGCTTCCCCAATCATTTTAAAAAGCCTATCGGTATCTTTGTGAACCTCTTCTGCTATTTCCCTCCAGAGCCCGTCATCTCCAGTCTCACTTCTAGCCAGTGATTGGCCAGCCTACATCATAAAAGAACATTTAGGAAGACTGATATAACAGCCATGTTGATAAAGATGTAGATTTAAGAAGCTGAAGACCTTGTCTGGATGATGCTTGAGTGCAGCCTTACGGTATGCCTTCTTGATTTCAGAGGCAGCAGCAGATGGTTCAACTCCCCTGAAAATTTGACAAGCAATAAGGCCACTTAAAAGGAAATCTAACTAGCATCTAATATGGACAAGCACAAATATCATACACATGTTTTTTACCAGTATACTTTTTTAGCTTTCGTAGCAAAAACTTTCTTAAATCCTCGAGTTTACTGTGATTTTGTGGAATATCACCCATTTCTGAAAGCTTCTGCTTTCGCCACTGCTCATGTGTAAAGAAATATTGGGGGTGATAACAATAATGCCTTACTTTAGGCTTTTATCACACATTTTCACATCCTTTTCCTTATCTAGTACTCCCCCCATCCCAGAAAAAGGAAAGTCCATCTTTCCGTTTGGCTTCACCAAAAAAAACCCAGCTCCATTTCTAAGAATAGGCAGTAGTTTTAGTGCAATTTCAAGAAGGTGCAAGCAAGTAAAGATATATCCTTAGTAAAAGTTTGACTTATCAAATGTTTTTTTGGGAAGGAAGGAGGGGTATTAGCCAAGCAAACACAAAAGTATAACATAAAATACACTTGTATGGAAGTGAGCTACAAATTTGTTGTGTAGCTAATTAATTTGTGCAAAAGGTATGGTCGCTATACTTGTGTGGTACTAAACGTCCTGGATAGGAAAAAAATGCGAATGAAATATCTGACTGAAGTGAACTGGTTTGATGGATAATTCTTGGTCTCTCTCAATACCTCTCTGAATTCCCCAATAAAATTTTTGAAGTCTTTGTTCATTGTTTTTGTTTTTTAGTTTTTGCGAGACTGAAGACTAACACATGGCAAATGGTTTTACAATGTAGATAAGTAAGATTGAACGGCTTGGACTTTCAAATACAGTAAACTGCAGGATTAAAGAAAGGAATGATTCAATGTATGCACTTTATTATTGTGAATGAAAAAATAACTTACAAGATGAGGTACATATTCAATGGGACTTCCTTCCTGTCTTCTTCTTCCACGATAGATAGCCGTTGTTGATTTTTCTTTAGCTCATTCAGATAGCTCAACTTATCAGATGATCCAGGCTGATTGACCTTCTCCTCCACTTTCTTAGTGAGAAGAGTCACTAGTCTTCGATAGTCTGTAGCTGCTTGTCCGTAATCTCTAATCATCTCAAACAAGCCAGCACGTCTAGAAATTGCCTGCATTAGCATCAAGATGAACAAACGAAAATATTTCACCACCAAGGACACGGCACTTCAACAAAGAAATCTTAATCCTCTAGATTGAGTCTCACTCAACTTAATGGACATAGTGCCATAGATACTTAGAGAGTCCTATCAGTATCTGAGAGATTCATTTTATCAGATATCCAGAGAATAAGGAATCCGTCCTGTAGCCTCACAACAAAACTATGAAATGCAAGATTTTTAAATTGATATTTCTTTTTAGTTTTTTCCACATGAAGCTCTGGTGGGCAATAACGAGACTGGAGTTCGTCTGTATGAAGAAAACCCGTACTAATATGATAAATAACCTCCTTCTAATGCAATCAACTTTTTATAATCAGATGTCTACTACCATGCAGCGAAAAGTTCTTGCCAACAATTTTAAGCTTCGGGGTTCAACTCTGGAACATAAAGCATTTAGAGATTGAAAGAATATGGATATCACAGCAAATAAAATAATATTTCAAGGATCTAACAAGACTGGAGTTCTTTTTCTACTCGTATTAATCAATCTTGACTGGTATTTCAAGGATCTTTTCGTACGAGTGAGATTGCAAATAAATATTGAGAACAATCCCAACAAAGAACTCACCAGGAGGATGAATATCTCAGAACCGTGATTTCGGTTTTTTTATTTTTGAGGGTGGGGGGAGGGGGGAATAACACACTGTTCAAATTCCGCTTGCTAGAAGTCCATGGTAGAAAGAATATCATCACACTATTAGAAAATCCCAAGAATGATTCTACTGTGTTTCCAGTGTATCTCTGATCTTAAGTTTAATATGATGAAAAGTGACATAACCCCAGCTCGAGATATTGATCAGGAGAACAGTTAGCTCTTTATAGTGATGACACCTTAAGGGGGGGGGGGGAGTGCCAGATTTCCTCTCAGTTTCTGGACATCTTTGTGCATAGTATATTGTGATTATTGGCTTTAGACTGGAAGTGCTTCTGCTTTGGAACCAGATTTATAATTTTATACAGATTTTGCCATGTTAAAAATAATAAATTATAAACAAAAACTTGGTACCCTTCCTTCAGAAAGATTCTGGATGCTAGAACACAAGAGAAAATCAACTTTTGCTTTCCATATAATTAAGAGTTAGGACCCTTTGTAATAAGACAAACCTTCAGATAATTTTCATCAAGGGCAATAGCTAGGCTGCAATCTGCAATGGCATCAGTGATTTGACCCATAGCTCGGTATGCTGCAGCACGGTTGCAAAAACAAATTGCTGCAAATGGACGTGATTCAACAGTGCATGCCAGAGCAGCGGTATAATGGTCAACTGCTTCTGCATGTTTCCCTGACTGAAATGCTTCATTTCCTGCAGCCTGCACAGGTAATAATCGCAAAACAAAATTTATTTATCACAAATTTAAACGGATAGATCTGGTTTAGTATTGAATGAAGTGTTTTTGCAATTTAGCTTTATATCTGAAAGCTTTAAAATGAAGTTGCAAGTAGAATATCAAATTTGACGGGATCTATCTGGTTTTGCATTGAGAGGACTTATTTTGGAATGAAAATGTCAAAACACTCAGGCTATTCGTATATATGTACTCCCTCTGTCCCTATATGAATCTCAAAATTTCATTTTAAGGGACATTTCGAAAATGTTTACTTTTAATACAAGTAAATGGCAAAGATGCATAAATATTCTTGTTATGCACTTTCTAAACACTTAATTTTGCAAGTATAAAAAGACTAGTGGAAAATTTGGTAAAATTTTACAAAAATGACATTCGTTTTTGGGACAAAAATTTCTTGGAAATGGACATTCGTTTAGGGGAAGGGGAGCCTTGGCGCAATGGTTGAGGTGTTGTTGTGTGACCTTGAGGTCACAGATTCAAGTCCTGGAAGCAGCCTCTTAGGTAAGGTTTGCCTACATTTCACCCTTGTGGTGGGGACCCTTCCTCGGACCCTCGCTAAGTGGGGATGCTTTGGTGCACCGGGATGGCCTTTTTTTTTGGACATTCGTTTAGGGACGGACGGAGTACTAATTAAGTAAAAACCAAGGTAAAAGTAGAACATCAAATAGACATACCTTACGAGATAAAAGCTCTCGGACTGTGTCAGCTAAAGGTATCACTGACTCCTCTGCTATGCTTTCTCTCCTGCCAATATGCATCAGAACATTCAAATTTCATAAACACTTGCTTACTCAATATTTACAAGATGAATGGTAAAAGAAGCAAAAATAAGAAGAAATGGAATACCTTCTCATGAGAGTATCTGAATCCTCTTGTTTCTTTAGAAAATCAACAGCTTCCTCAAGCCTTCCTAAATAGAAGTATGATTTAACAATCAGCCCCAACCTCCAGAGCTTAACGGAAGAGCTATTAGGTAGGTCAGAACCATCCCCAGATGATGAATTTGTTTCACCCTCATACACGGAAGAGTTCATCTCAGCAGAAGTAAGAGTCTGCTCACACAGCTGTATCACTTGCTCATATTTCCGTAGCTGCAAGAGTAGACTATTTTTATCAAAACCAATGTGAATTTAGAGTATACAAAAAATTCATACGAAAATTAGTAGATGGTCAAAAAACCAGACTATTCTGATTGCTTAGTACACAAACCATGAGAAGTGCATCTGCCTTCATTTCAAGCAGTTTCTCTGAATAAGAGCTTATCCGCAAAGCTTCATCAATAAATTTCAAAGCGCTTTCTACATCTTCCGGTGTTTTTCTCCGCAAAAGCTCAGTCGATTGAATTATGCTGTCTGACACTTTCTGAATGACAGGAAAAAACAAATGACCATTCATTATGCCTTGAGGATTTTGCATAAAGAAAAAGAACAAAATTGAAGAAATAAACCAATTCTAGGAAAGCCTAGCCAAAAGACAGGTCTTTGAATGTGAGTTACACAAATATGAAGCTGCAAAATATCCTGGATTAACAATTAAGGGAGATTAATAAGCTGGGACTAAAGCCCAACATTACCCAAAAAAAAAAATAGTATTCAAATTCCGCGACCACCCCACCTTTTAACCATAGACATTAATCTTGAAGGTATACAAAACATGATTCATGAGCTGATGCATTTTGAGAGTCGATCTAAAGTTTTGCTAGGGTCTGTTTTAGTTTTCAGCTCATGTCTTATTGACCATTATGAGTAGGATACCTCTGATTACGCAAAAAAAAAAATTGTGAACATGCAATATAGTGGTGGTATTCAATCACACAGCTTTACCAAGTTCAGAGATTTCTTGACCTCACCTCTTCACACAGTTATTTTGATGGGAAAGCCGGGTTTCATAACATGTAGAAGGAAGAAAATTAAAGATCGATTTAACTGGAGCATTTGTCCCATCTGCTAGGAAACGGGCATACATGACTATTTTTGCCATTCAATTCTATCCTAAGGAAGGTTGTCCAAGAAAGTGTACCCGTCTTAGACTCAAAGTAACAGTAAAGAAGAGTTAAGCAAGACATGCTACACATTACTTAAAAAAATCCTAGATTCTCAAGGCTAGGATCATATCCATGTTAATAAAAAAAATAGCCTCAGCTGCAATCTTTAAACAGATCTGTTTGAAATAATCATTTCGACCAAAAGCAGAAAAACTTCACATGAGCACCAAGTTGTCAACAACTATTGTTGAATCATTCTGAATCCATATGAGAAACGCGTTTCGCCAATTTATCATGGATATTCTAATAACCAAACAACATATCCCTTTGTCCCAAATTGAATGTCCTTTTTGTCCCAAAATGAATGACCTTTTGAAACTTTTCCTTCAAATAACTGTCCTAAATGATTATTTTTTCAATTTTTTTTCGTAGTTCATTATATTTTTACAAAACTAAAAGTTTGGATGTGAATAGCAAGAATATTTATGATTTTTTTTTATTAAAAATCATACTTTTCAAAATGACCGCCAAATGGACATTCATTTTGGGACGGAGGGAGTAAGATATTATGAATTAAAAAAAAAAAGAAGAAAAAAAAAAGAACGAAAGTAAATATGTATATAAGCACATTTGCAGGATAGACTTCAAGAGAAGAGCAGTTATAATAATAGTGGGACAATAAAAAAAAATTATTTTACCTGTGCCTTCTCTAGACCCTCAGAAGCTTCTACTAATATTTTTCTGTCTGCACAAAAGTCACTTCCTGCCTGCAAGCACCTCATGAAATGCAGCAAAGCATCTTCAACTTCCCCAAGGGCAAGGTAACAACTGAATAGACAAAAAATATTTCACACGTCACTAAAGTAAATTTTTTCTATATTTACTGAAAACAGTTTTAGCAAAAAGTAAAAGTGGACACCACACTGCCACTCAATAGTCAGTAACATTGAATTGAATGGATGTAATGTAATACCATATGCATATTAATGTCTCATATAAAAATATTTGTATGAACGGATGGTTTTTCTTCTGCTAACCAGATAAAGATTTGTGAATTCTCAGTATGGCAAGACATCACATCTGATTAGAAATATCATGCCCAAGTGGAGAATCACACTTGTGAACCACGTTATGCCATCGTGTTCCCAAAGCCGTGATTAAATTTCCATAACAAAGAGGCACCGGTAAGATAACTATTTAGGTAAACTAAATCTCGTGTACATAAGATGGTTTTGTCAAGAACTGCCTATATAATACTTTCAATAGCATAGGAATATATTTTTTATATCATATCTTATCATTTCATTCATCCTCTTAAAATCAAATATAGTGATGGCATGTAGTTTCCAACTAATCCGCTAGTTTAGGAATATCCATTATAAGACATGAAAAGATAAAAAGAGCAGAGTCATCCGTAAGTTTTCCCTTAGTTTCTATCTATGAAACCATTATTTGCTGTTGAGTGAAAACAGTAATCCTTTGGAAGTTCATAGTGATCATAGTACCGATCAGTATGCAGGGCACAAATGTGAAGTTTTCACATATTTGTACTGGACTATGCACTGTTCAAAATGTTTTAGGCCAAACTTCAAATGTATAATATATAAGTTGCATTGACCTGTAAAATTAATAACAAAATCAGTTCCATCAACTTGGTTTGACTTAATATATTTTATGAAATTATCAAGAGAATTTATCTCAAATTACAAAGGATACATTTTCAACTCTACAGGAGAGGGGGAACAGTCGAAGTACTATCAGATACTTTTAAAAAATATTGTTCAAAGTTATGCAACGATTCCCAAAGTGTATGCTTCAAAGTTTCAAAACAAAAGCTCCTACAGTTGCATTTTCTACGCTTGACATTAGGAAAGTCACCTGCTTGGAAAAAAGTAGACTTTACAAACTCCACCGCGCTTCAACCATGTTTGTTTTATTAAAAATAAATTGGATTAGAAAGGTTTTTATATGAAAGAGAGACCAAGGACTCTACCCAGATAGAAAAATCAAAAGCAATAACAAACAAGAACCTAGAAAAAGAGGTGGAATAAGTAGCCAAAATCACTGAACCCTTGCATTCTAATCCCAACCCAGATATATGATCAAGAGACCTTTAAAAGCTGCCATCGTAAAAGCACACATAGATGAGGGAAAGAGACCCTTTCCCCCTCAAACAAAAGAATGAAAGGGACTTATCACTTATCCCTGAAATTCTAAAATTCATCTCCATCAATGAAAACTAGAGATTCCAAAAATACTGCACAACCAAAGACATTCCGCTTCCGTGTCTCCCCCGAAACCACAAAAAAGATGCAAGAAAAAACCCATTATCAGATGCAGGAAACACTAACAGTTCCTGCAGAATACCGAACAACTAAAACAAAAAAATACCGAATAACTAAAAATAATAAGCAAATAACTAACAATGTAGTCTCAAAGGTATAGGCTATAGCGAATGCATGAGAAGGTGCTCGCGGCCTCACTCTCCTTGTGACACACAAAAGACATCTAACTTTCACCTACACTAGATCAGGTACCACCATACAACTTTAATCTGAACTGAATGTATCTATCACTACTTATATCATGTTTTTACAATTATAACCACATCTCTTTGTCTCCCTCCAGCTGCAACTTTCATCTCCCTCTTCATTAATTAAAAGGCAAATTTAGAAATAAAATAATTTCTCAATCAGCGTGCCGAATCAAAATAGGAAATTTAATTTGGGGGTGGAGGGAGTGTAAAGCGACAATAGAATAATGAATCTTAAGAGATCGGCAGATAATGATGCTTACTTGGCAGCTCTAACTTGCGCCTTGAGAAAGTTGGGATCTAATGCAGCTGCCATCAAACAGTCTTTCAGCCCTTCCCTCATTCTTCCTAGGGACATACGAGTTGCTGCACGGTTGCTATAACAAAGCATCAAAGCCCTAAGGCAACTTCTAGATGTCTCACTTTGAGAAACAGAGTTCACCCCCTGTGTATAATAGTCCTCCGCTTTAGAAAGATCCCCACTTCCGTAGGCTTGGTTTCCCCTGAATAAATCAACAACACCAATTCAAACCAAACATTCTAGGTAGTGGAAAATTAGATACAAGGACAATATATTGTAGACAAGTGAAAACTGTGTAGTAATACAATCATAAGACAGCTACAAATTTAGATTTCAGAAAGATATTTCAAGATGGTATCAGTTGAAAATACACACCTTAATCTCCACTTCTCGCAGGCTTCCTGAGCTGCAGTGCTTGCGGCAGAAGTTGGGTTAATTTTTTCCTTGCCCTGTTCTTTAACTGGCTCTGACTTATCTCTGTGTCTGCTTAGAAAAGTAGACACATCACCTTTCTTACCCTGCCTAGGAGACAGAAGTGTAGCGCTTCCAGAAACTGGAAGAAAATCCACTGACGCCGATGCATACGAGATCTTAGGGATTGGAGTCGAACTCAATGAATCATGACCTATTTTCGGACGATGTTTCTTTTTATGATGGCGTGTTTCTGTCAATGGTTGACCCTGAATAGAGGATGGTGCAGCAAATGTGAAGTTCCTTCCGCCAATATCTTCAGCATTAGAGGAAAATCTAAAGTGTGGCATATCATCACTATCTTGCCTCTCAGTGGTTGCTGTGGAGTTCAATTCAGCATCCCCGGCAGTAACAAAAGTATCACTGCTATAATCTAGATTTTCAGCTGCAGACTTAAAGCTTTCAGTTTCAGCCCCTGAAACAGACTCTTCATAGGGACCTTCAGCACCAACTCCTTTATTGAAAATACTCTCAGAAACCTCCTCTTCTTTTCCCGAATACATTCCGTGACCTTCATTGATATCCAAGCGATGTGTAGCAGTAATCAGGTCTTCATCCGTTGCCACAGAAGTTTCTCTTGAGTAGGTATTGTCACCCAGTGCCTCCTGATATGGTGAAACATCCATAGGCGAGTATGCTTCAAAAGATTCAGAGTTTTCCATTGAACTTTCTCTTGATACGAACTCTTGTCCAAGCTTGAAAGGATCTACGGTGGGTTTTCGCAACTTCCCTTTCTTTTTCTTCAACCTAGGGTCCTTAGAAGCTCCTTTCTTAGCATCCACTTTACTACTTACACCAGAAAACAAGTTACTTTTAATGTTCGGCGTTTTGAATTCCACATGTGAGGTTCCCACACTATCCAGTCTGCTGGTAAATGAAAATTCCACCTTCTTTTGAGGTCTATTCATGGATGTCACATCAAAATCATTCCGCACTGGTTGATAATTGTTGGACGAAATGTTTCCAGGGTCACTGAATTTTGTTTTACTAGAATCATTAGAAGGCGTATCATCAGAAGGCTGACCCATCTGAAATTGATCAGATGCATCTCCAGCTCCAATTCCAACTTTCAATTTCCACAACTCATCTGATATTAAATTTTCTGCTTTCTCACCTACAATAACATTTGTTCTTCTGCTACTTCCAGAAGCCAAGCTGCTCTTCTCCGCTTTATTTGACGAATCTTTCAGATTCAAATTCATCATCTTGATAGGAAGTACAGTCTCCGGCTTTCCAGATAAAGAATCTTTAAAGCTGCCACTGCTTCCAAATACAAAACTCTTTGCATTATCAGCATTACGAACATTGGTTGCTCTATTAACATCCCTTGGATCACCAATATTCATCTTCTTCATCTCATTCGGCAGTTCCATCGCAATTCCACTGCTAAAACGGTTTGCTGCATTACTTGTACTTAACCTAGAATTCCCACCCGAATCTTTAATCGAACTACCTACATTATCCGTCTTGACATCAATATTCAACTTCCTAATATCATTAGGCAGTTCAGAAACCACACTTGAATTAAACAATGCATCATTGTTTACATTCTCACTTCCAATATTCAATTTTCTCAACTCATCCACAACCCCACTAGAACTACCCATCTGAGAACTCGAATTCGAATTAGCTTCAAATATAAACGTCTTACCATTACCAACATTACCGGTATTCGTATTACCAAGAATCGAAGTAGAAGCAGCCCCAAAAGAAGAAGGTTGAAATGGGTTGGACCCAAGATCAGCCACACGGGTACCCGAACCCGAACCCGTAACCGGACCAAAAAGAAATGTGTTGGACGGCCTGGGATGGTGAGAAGCCGATTGCTTTCTCACCTTCACAAGGCGTGCCCGGGAAGAGGGGGCCGGCGCCGCAACAGGTTTCCCAGAAGCCAAAGGCGGCGAATTGAATCCGAAGTTGGAGTCAGAAGAAGGTGCAGAGTTCGAATTGTTGGAAGAATTCATGATGTGTATTGATTGATTTTAAGATAGTTGTTGGAAGAAAAGAGGGAAATTTTGAAAGGGGGGGGGGACTTACCGTTGGAAATGTAAATTGGAGACTATGAACACCGCCGGTAACATGGCGGAGGAGACGGAGACATTAAATCTGATGACGGTGGGAGATGATTCTGGGTACTACGATCAATCTCGGCATAGAATGAAATGAAAGAATGAATGAATGGAGAGAGAGAGAAGGGCAATTTTGGATTTTCAGTGTCAGGAGAAAATGGCTTACCGGCTCGGTCCTACAAAATTTTATTGTCATCCTTTAAATGACTATTTTTTTATAATAAATTATTTTGAAATAAAAGTATACTCCCTCTGTCCCGCTACAAATCGCACACTTTCTATTTTGGGCGTTCCATTACAAATCGCACACTTCCTAAAATGACAAAGAATCTTTACTATTCCCTCCACTCATTCTCTCTCCTACATTATTTTAATACTCACAACACCATTATAATTTAATACTCCCTCCGTCCTGCCCGAAAGGGCACAAATTTCCTTTTTGGCCGTCCCATTTAAAAGGGCACAATCCCAAAAAGAAAAGTTTTTATTATTTTTATACTCTTTCTACCCCACTCATTCTTTCTCCTACTTTACTTTTACACTCACAACATTCTCTCTACTAACTATTCCTCCCACTCATTCTCTCTCCTATTTAATTTTTCATACTCACAACATTTAACCTTTTTCTTTTTCTTACATCACTTTCCTTATTCATTTCTTAATTTCCGTGCTAGGAGGCAAAATTGCCCTTTCGGGCGAGACGGAGGGAGTATTCCCTCCACTCATTCTCTCTCCTATTTTACTTTTATACTCACAACATTTATATCATTATTTTTTTCCTTAATTCCCGCGCAAACAGTAACAGTGCGGTTACTAGCGGGACGGAGGGAGTATTTATTTATAAAATATAAATAATTTAAAATAATTTCTTAACAAAAAATATTCACTATTCATTATACTCTTTACTTGTAAAAAAATTACTATTTATTATATACTTGTTAAAAAACTTGGAGATTAGAAAGTAAAGAACAAAATATTTTATATTGTTATCATTATATTTTATAAAAATACATAATTATCATTACAATATTCTTAAAATAAAAAGTGGACATTCATTTTATTCATTTTGTGATAAATTAATATTAAATTGTGGTTAAGGTTTGATTTTTGAAAATTTTAAATATCCTTAGTCCTACAAATATTAGAACCTTTAAATAGTCAGAGAAAACTGTTGTTTCCAGTTGGGTTTTATTGGACTTGGTTGCAAAGGAAAATGATTGACCATTGATGGTTACGAGGGCCTTTTAGCTAAGGCTTAGAGTTGCGACTTCAAAGTTAAACCCTAATTCGTCAAATTCCCCCCTGATGCTATACTTACTACAAGTGTCCTTTGGCTTCAAAGCCACTGCCTAGTCCTCTATTACGACCTTCTGAAGCTCGTAAGGTTAATCCCAAATATTTTAATTATAAGTTCTAAAACACTGGTGGTCGTACTAAGCCTTCAATAGCAATTCAAGAAAAATGTGGATTCGAGACTGATGTTTTTCGTTTCCTCGATTAGTTGAAATCATTTTGTGATACTTTTGGAGGTATTGTGGGATGGGTAGCGGTATTTCTGTGGGCTCCTCAGCTAATGGTAAAAAGGAGTGAAAACCAAGAAAAAATGATTATTATGCACTTGACGATGGTTACGACTTTGAAAATGATTATTGTAATGTAATCTTGAAAATATGTACACCTCTATTTATCGAAATAATAAGCATTTCAAAGTAGATCCAAGAAGAAGGGAAGTAAATGTGAATAATCTCGTTGTATGTTTTCTTTTTCTTTTTCTTTTTCTCTTTCTTTTAATTATTATTTGAGGTAATGCTTTATGTCACTCTCCTTGTAATTTTTTTTTATTGTTTTTCTTTTAATAAATTTTAAGAGGCATTGCCCTTTTTAATTAAAAAAAATGTTTGAATTTTTTAAACTCTTTATCCCAGCTCAAATTTAAAAAATAATCGGTGTACAAAAAATTAAGGATTGATATATACGAAATATATTGTTACTCCGTAATTAATTTGGTGTAAGTATCGATAGTATAAATGAGGGTGGTCCTTCTAATGTTCAATGAACAGTTTCAACGACGGAAAATCCCATTTTGCCCTCACTATTTTGTCCCTTTCCCATTTTATCTTTAAAAAAAAATTAAACTAAAAAAAAATTAAAAAAAACGTGACCTTGGACACGGGCATGTGCTAGTGGATAATAAATAAGGGTTGTATTAGTAGGGTTGAAAATATTAAGTGAATTAGTTGATGTAAATCGTGGGATGTGTCCGAAAAGGCTCCTAAAACTTATGATATAAATATTTTCACAAGGATTCCAAGGGGGGATCGAATCCTTGACCTCTCGATAGGGAAGCCGATTAGCATACCACAAAACTAGAAGGCCTTAGGTATTTAAAATAGAAATTTTGCAATGAGAAGGAATGGATGAAGCATTAAAATTAGAACTAAATCCCAATTTTTATTCTGGAATATGTTACCTAAATTTCAATCCAATTTTGTAATATACTCCCTCCGTCCCTCATAAAAATGCACTTTTTCATTTTGCACGGTAATTAAGAAAAAGTGTAGGTGGTGTAATAGTTGTGAGTATGAAAAGTGAAGTAGGAGAGAGAAAGTGGGGTAGGAAATAGTAAGTTGATTGGTGTTGTGAGTGTAAAAGTAAAGTAGAAGAGAGAATGGGGGAGAAATAGTAAAGATTTTGTCATTTTAGGAAAGTGCATTTTTATGTAGAACGTCCAAAATGGCAAAAGTGCATTCTTATATATGGGACGGAGGGAGTAGATTTAATGGTTCAATTTGATTTTTGTTGTCATACGATTTCATCTAATAATTTGGTTAAATGATTCAGTTTGTTTGACTTTCAAGTTTTGATAAGCACGAAATGAGATCCAACATTATTAACTACTTCACCTAAAAATATCTATAGGCTTGTTTATTTTAGTTAAGTTATTCTTTAATAACGTTAATAAGTTAAATGTGACATAAAGTATATTAAGGGGTCGTTTGTTTTTTTTTTTTACCTCTTATTAAGAGGTTTTACCTTTGAATAAGTGGTTGTTTAGCAATTCAACTTGTTTGGTTTTTTTTTTTTTTTCAGCCTTATAACCTTTGAATTGCCTCTTATTTTTAAGTGGTGAAACTATTGCTGAATCCCTCTGAAATGTGACCGTGAGAAATGATATATTGGAATAACATATTCTATTTTCAAAAATACCCTTCTTATACACATTTTTATATTTCATCTATTTTTACTTCTAAGTATTACTGTTAACGTAATTATTTTTTTTAACCAAGTCAAATATCCAAGTTTCCATGAATGTTTCAGCAGTTTACATTCTCTAAAGTAGAAAACACAAAATAAAAAAAAATGTCGATACTGTTCCCAACTTGTGATGGAAAATTTTCACAATAATTTCATACTTTTTTTACAGATTTTTCAAACAATTTCTTATCAACTAAACACAAAAAAAAAAACTTTGGCAAAATAAAATTTTCACAATAATTTCTTACCTGTTCGTTGTTTACCGCGAGAAAATTATTGTCGCCAGAAAAAAATCGAGTAGGGGTCTTTTAGGTTAGTCTTGACGATTGACAAGGCTTTTGTATTTTTGACGATTGACGAGGCTTTTGTATTTATAAGGGGTATATTTGAGATGTGATAAAAGTGAACGCGTCTTTTTTTTTAGCCGTGTTAATAATACCACCCCTTAGTAGGGATAAATAAGCAGGGATAAGTCCCTTATCCTTTCCACCCTTCTAATTTATCCGAAAGCTTAAAATGTACCAAACACTATCTTTCGTATTATTTATCCTATCCGGTGCTTTAATCGTCCTACCAAACGGTCTCATAGAGTCAAATCTAGCTCCGTTTATTTCGCGTAAAATGAATTACGGAAAATGATTTCCTATAAAATATTTTTCGAAAAATGAAAATATTTTTCGGAAAACGAGATAAACATTTTTGTGGCTGTTTGGTAAGAAAAAAAATTTCAGGAAAATTTTTCATGTGTTCAATGAAAATATTTTTCGATAAAAACACAATTTGAGATAAATCGAGTGGGGTGGGGGGGGCAGAGGTGATGGTGGTGAGTGGAGTGGGGGGCAGGGGTGGTGGTGGTGACTGGAATGGGGTGGGGAGTTAAAAATAAATTTTAAATGATTAAATTTTTTTGACCAGAGGGGGTGGTGGTGAGTGGGGTGGGGGGGGGGGGAGGGGCGGGGTTGGGGTGGGGGCAGAGAGAATTGTAAAATCTAATTTTAATATAAATAATTTTTTATGAGGGGATGGGGTACGTGGTGGTTGATGTGGGGTGGGTAACGTGGGGGTGTATGAAAAGTTAGGTGTGTAAGGGTGTTACCAATTTTCGAAAAATATTTTACTTAGAAAAAATTCGTAAGTCATTTTACGGCGAAAAGGGGGAAAAACATTATCTCCATTTTTCGATGCTTATCAAACCCCAAAAAATAGAAAAAACGTTTTTCAAAAAACATTTTATTTTATGACAAACAAACGGAGCCTTACAATTAAATTACAATGTGTAAAGATTAAATTACAATGTGTAAAGTCTGGAATTCGACCTCTTTCCATAGCTTCTAAGACATCTTTATAAAACCTAAAGCCTCCTGGTCTTGTGGTATGCTAATCGGCCTCTCTTCCGAAAGGTCAAGGGTTCGATTCTTCCTGGGGGATTCTTGTGGAAATATTTATATCATGAGTTTCAGGAGTCTTTGGAGTCCCCCGGGACACATCCGAACAGTAAAGGAAGCAGCATTTGCATTGCTGGGCTTGCAACCTCAGCGTGGGGATGCCATCCTGACTGCATCGGACACATCCCGCAATTTACCTCCCCCAGCACTCTGAGGGGCCGGAGCTGGGGGTACAGGATTAGTCCGGCATAAATTGGATACCTGGATATAAAAAAAATAAGACATCTTTATAAATAAAGGAGTAAGGAAAGAACCACTATTGACTCTTAAATTTAAAAAGGTTATTACAGGACGGAGGGATTAAATCCAAATATGACCATATTGAGAATGCAATTATAGACAAAGTACTTTTGCAATCTTTTTATCAAATAAATAAATGTATTCTTAAGTATCTAAAATAGCAACATACTTTTTGTTTAATTTTCAAATAATGCAACAAACTTCTATTTTTACCAATAGAGTTAAAAATCCTAATCGAATGTTGTTATAGCAAATGCGGTGTTAAAATTCTAACGAAATGCTAATGTAAAAACTATTTTCCGTTACCTCCATCATCTTTGAAACTCCTCACCAAACTCACAAACCCGAGGGGAGGACAAGGTGGCAACTTGGGGCGGTGAAGTGTCGGGTTAGGGGTCAAATGAGGAGAGTGAACGAGGTGATGAAGGATCAGCGGCGGATTCACTTAGAGGCCAAAGTGGGTCATGGCCCACACTCAGTTTTTTTTTTTAAATAAAATTTAATGTTCTGGTCAAAGAAGTCAAGCAAATTAGAAACACACAAAATCAAACCCAAGCCATGAACAAACTAAGCAGAAAACAATTCTGCGCTCTGTGCTCATCTTCACCTACACAATCGACAGATGCGTTCATCGAAATTCGTCGATCTGAGCCGGATGCCTTCTTGTTCGCTCTCTCTTTCTCCCTCGTTATCTTTCGGTCCTTCTTCTCCGGTTCTCCTACTGCTCTCTCCTTAAACCTCCAAAATTTTCATTCTTCTTGATTTGATTACTGCTCAAAACGCCAAGGTAATTCAAAATTCATTTCAATTTTGCTTTTTGATTGTGTATTACATCGATTACAATGAGTAATTTTAGATATATTTGGTGATAAAATTTTAGAGATTTGATCATCAATTTATAACTATCTAGGGTTTCTTTTGGGGTTTTTTTTTTTTTAATGCTACTCAAGTTTCTAATTTTGATGTTCAATTTTGTGATTTTAGGGTTACTTAGAGTTGATTGTTAGGGGTAACTGAGCTTCAAACATCCTTCAGATTCTGAAAAAAAAAAAGTACATCTCATCCTATTAGAAATACACCTTATTATTTTTAGAATTTATTTTTCCCTTTTTTGTAGAATTTCTATATTACCTATTTTATGTGATAATATGTGCTATAACATTCTGATTTCTATAGACTTTATCAATTTTTTGTGTTCAAATCTTTGCTATAACATTTTATTTTGTTTATTTTGTCATTCTTATTATTACAATAGTAATCGAGGCGATGAAAAGTTTTTTCAAGCCGATTAATTGTGAAGAGCAATCACAGTCATTTGTTCAAGCATCTGAATTTCAAGTTCAATTAGCTGTTTGTCACAAGCCAAAGTTCAGCGAGTATTAGCTCCAACTCCTAATATCCAAGTCAATCAAGTTTCAAATGACACAAATGAATTTCTTGACAACAACCGTGCTCCAAATATCAATAGTAGTGGAATCCATTGATAACCCGTATGGCGCCCGCCATTGACATTTCTAACACTAATATATTCATGACATCTAAGAGCATCTCCACTCATGACTTTAGCAAAAGTCATGAGCCTCCGTGGAACCTTTTACTCCCCCAACCATGACAACTTAAAAGTCATGAATGACTTTTAGCAAAATTGTGTTGCCAGTTGCCGAGCTTCACGGCACAAAGAAAAAAAAAATGAAGCCTTTGATCGACACGTGTCATATTTTTGATTTTTTTTTTTTTTTTTTTTTTTTTACAAAAATTACAATTAACATATAAAAAATAATAAAAATGCAAGAATATTAAAAAAACTACAATTTATTAGTAAAAAATAGGAGAGAGAAATTGATGACTTTTGTCATGAATGGAGATAAAATTGTTTAAAGTTGTATTTTTGATAACTGATGACGTGGAGCTGAGGTGGAGGAGAGAGGGATGGGGATGAAGTTTCATTGTTAATTATGCTCTAACAATCTCATTTTTGCCCGTCTTTTCTCTCTCTCTATCTCTCTCTCTCTCTCTCTCTCTCTCTCTCACACATACACACACACAATGGCGTCTTCCTTCCTAATGAACAAATTGTCTGAGCGCACACACAAGCTTCAAATTCATGCTCAACCTCTTCTCTTTCTGCTCTGGATTGATCTGCTTCATACATCAATTGCAGGTCACTCTCTCCTTTCAATCTCTACTCGTAAACAAATATGCTTACAAACTGTTCGACCTTTTGTCCAAATGAACTAGGATGCCTATTCTTGTTCCCACTATTCTTTCTTAGCTCAGTTCGCTACAAGTATAATCACTGATCAAACATCGATTTTGTGGTCTATTACAGGTGCACAATCGATCGGTGTTTGTTTTGGAGGATACGCCAATAATTTACCTACAAAAACCGAAACAATTGACCTCTACAAGCAAAACCAAATCAGCAGAATGCGAATTTACGACCCCGATCCAACACAGACCCTCCAAGCCCTCCGAGGATCCAACATAGGTTTAATCCTCGGTGTTACAAACGAAGACCTCCAAAACCTCGCATCAAACAACCAGACAGCAAAACAATGGGTCCAAAATAATGTCCTAGATTACATCCCTTCAGTCAATTTCCGGTACATTGCTGTTGGAAATGAAGTTCAACCCTCCGATGAAAGAATTCGGTTCATTCTCCCAGCCATGATTAACATTCACAGTGCAATTTCATCAGCTGGACACCAAGACAAGATCAAGGTATCAACTTCAATAGATTTGAGACTACTAGATTATGACTATAACCGTCCGTCCCAAGCCTCGTTTAGTCAAGATGCAAAACCATACATTGAACCAATCATATCGTTCCTGGTCAACGTCAGCTCGCCTCTTCTTGTAAATGTCTACCCTTATTTCACCTACATATACAACGCGCAAAGGATTCAACTTTCCTACGCCTTGTTTACTTCCCCAGGTGTTCAAGTGCAAGATGGGCAATTTGGGTATCAGAATTTATTTGATGCGTTATTGGATGCAATGTACACTGCAGTTGAGAAGGCAAGAGGAGGAGAGGGATTGGAGATTGTTGTGTCGGAAAGTGGGTGGCCATCGGAAAATGGGACTTGGGCTACAGTTGAAAATGCGAGAACTTACTACCGGAATTTGATTGATCACGTGAAAGAAGGGACTCCAAAGAGACCTGGAAAGGCTATAGAAACATATTTGTTTGCTATTTTTGATGAGAATTTGAAGCCTGGAGATGGGACTGAGAGACATTTCGGACTCTTCTTTCCTAATAAGCAGCCTAAATATCAACTTGATTTCAGCTAGAAGTGATGATGGTTTATAATTTTATATGCACTCCCTGAAGAGAAGAAGTCAATGTTTTGTTAGGAGTTTAGTTGGAGTTTGCATTAGGTATGCTTGCAACCTCTCGCCGGACTTCGCCGGTGATGCTCCAAACATAGGTGAACCTGGATTTTAATCAGGAGGTGTCTTAGCTTAATTTGATCGTTATTTTTAGATTTTAATTTTAATCTCAATGTGTTTCTCTTAGTATCTAGTTTTAAGGGAATTTATGAAAATGTTGTTAACAAAAAAATAAAAAAATCTAGAAGATAAGGTTGCAACTGTGAGCTAGTTTCTCTCTTTTCTGTTATGTAGTGAAGGCTATTTAAATGAGCCTAAGTTGTTAAATAAAATCACTGAATCATTCTCCTATTGTTGAGTTCTTCTATGCTTAAGTCTCTTGATTCCTAACATTCTGGTATCAGAGCCTCTCATATAGGGGCCTGATTGTGTGTGTAGTTAGGAACTGCAGTATCCAGGGGCGGAGCCAGGAATTGGCCGAGGGGGGGGGCAAGATTACACGGGGGTTGCCCCCGGAAAAAAATTTCGGGTCGGACAAGTAAAAAATGGGTCGGATTCATGAAATACAATGTATTTTAGTTAACAAAAATGATAAAAGTAAATAATTCAAAGAACAATTGAAATAATGTTGAAGTATTTAACGCAAACAATTTATTAAAATATATTACTCGTACAAAAAAGAAATTCAAATTTGCTAATTAAACTTGGGATAATAGGAAGAAAGACCAAAAACAAAAAAAATGGGAAAAGCTTAACGAATTAATTAAGATTGAAAAAATGTGAGGAAATTAAGAGAAAGAATAGCAAAGATGGAAGACAAATAAAATTAATTGAAAATGTAGATAGCAGGGTTCGAACATGGATTTGAAAGGAAACACCAAAACCAAAGGCTTTAACTCCACCCCTTCTACCACTGAACCACACCACTCACTGGTGTTAATCTTGAAGTTAATTATATATATACATATATAACAAAAATATGGTGGGGGCAAAAAAAAAAAAATTCCACTGCATTTCCGCCGCTGGGGGGGCGAGTGCCCCCGCCTGCCCCCCCTGGATCCGCCCCTGGCAGTATCCTAACAGGAGAGTAAGAGTGAAACACCTGGTGAGAAAGTGTTAAGAGTGAAACACTTGGGTGATTGTGCAATGGCAGCCGAGGGAAACAATTTTATTCAGCCAAGCATTCCTAAGTTCGATGGGGACTACGACCATCGGAGTATGCTCATGGAGAATTTTCTTCGATCAAAAGAATACTGGAGTCTCATCGAGACTGGATGCACAGAGCCCGCTGATGGAGCAATAATGACTGCAGCACAAACAAAGGCGTTGGATTAGCTGAAGCTGAAAGACTTGAAAGGTGAAAAATTATCTCTTCCAATCTATTGAAAAATCCATATTGAATACTATTCTTCGGAAGAACACATCTAAGCAAATATGGGATTCAATGAAAAAGAAGTTTCAAGGGAATATGAGAGTTCAGCGAGCCCAACTTCAAGCACTTCGCAGAGATTTTGAAATCTTAGAAATGAAGGTTGGTGAATCAGTTACATACTACTTCTCAAGAGTGATGTTGGTGGCCATTGACATGCGCAATTCTGGAGAGAATATGCCGGACGGAAAGATTGTTGAGAAAATTTTGTGCACTCTTACAGAGAAGTCTAATTATATTGTCTGTTCCATAGAGGAGCCAAAAGATATTGACACTCTAACTGTGGATGAACTGCAAAGCTCTTTAATTGTGCATGAACAGAAATTTCGGAGGTCTAATGGAGAAGAGCAGGTCCTGAAAATTTCTATGGAAGAAGGGAGAAATTGTGGTGATAGTGGGCGAGGTCGAGGCACGTTTCGGGGTAGATGAAGAGGAAGAGGCAGGCAGTCTTACAACAAGGCAACAGTGGAGTGTTATAAGTGTCACAAACTTGGACACTTTCAATATGAGTGTCCAAGCTGGGATAAACAAGCAAATTATGCTGAGGTAGAAGAGGAAGAGATGTTGCTTATGGCTTATGTGGAAGAAGGTGGAGTTGAGAGAGAAGACGTATGGTTTTTAGACTCAGGGTGTAGTAATCACATGAGTGGTGACAAGAGCTTGTTTTATGAACTTGATGAAAGTTTCAAGCATAAAGTAAAGCTAGGAAATAACACCAAAATGGAGGTTACAGGAAGAGACAAGGTGAGACTACAAGTAAGAGGTGTTATTCATGTTGTTAGTGAAGTTTACTATGTGCTTGAACTGAAAAATAATTTGTTGAGTATTGGACAACTACAAGAAAGGGGACTAGCTATTCTTATCCAAAATGACAAACTTAAGGTGTATCATCCAGAAAGAGGACTGATCATTACTTCAGAGATGACAACAAATTGGATGTTTGTGATGCTTGCAATTTCTCTACCTCAAAAGGCTTCTCCTCATCAATCAAACTGTCTTTATACATCTACACATGATGTGGCACATTTATGGCATTGTCGCTATGGGCACTTGAGCTACAAGGGACTAAGGACTTTATTTTACAAAAAGATGGTAGAAGGTATGCCACAGTTCAAGCCTCCATCAAGAGTGTGTGAAAATTGTCTCATGGGGAAGCAACACAGAGATCCAATTCCAAAGAAAAGCAGCTGGAGGGCTACGGAAAAGCTACAACTTATACATGCTGATCTTTGCGGACCGATCACTCCTATCTCACATAGCAAAAAGAGGTACTGAACATACCAAAAGTGCCGAGTTGGGCCAAGCAAGTAAAGCCCAATTACATCCAGCTTTGATTATCACATTCTCAATAGGGCTGGCCCAGTCAGAGAATGACCCAAAGCCCATCTCAAGCGTCAGTCGACTAAGCCCATGGTCCGACCTACAGGTCCCGACCTAACTTAGTCCGACCTCATGATCCATGCTACAATTCGGGTACGAACCATGCTCTACCCGACAGTCAGGTCGACCATTCCATGAGTGGCGACCTCGACCTGAATTAACAAGTGACGACTTGATACTCGCTGGCTTATTTAGTTGAACCATTCACGTAACCACATCCCTACAAATCAGCGACAGTTACTAACACGTTCACATGACTGAATAACCGCTGCTATAATCTCGGAGGACATGTCTCCTGACCAAAAATACATTACTCTTGCCTATAAATACTTCTTCACTACCAACGGTGCAAAGGTAACTGCCATTTTGTTATCAGAATTCATTATTCTATACATTTTGAGCTATAAACAACTGTGATCTTACTCTCACGCCCGAGCGTCCTCGCCGGAGACACATCCGGCTAGTCGTGGTTCTGCTGTGTCAAGGAGCCAGTGATCACCCCGCCACGTGGAGGAAGATTGATAAGCACATTTCTGCAAAGATCAGTTTGGTTCCATTGCTTAGGAAACGTGCTTCAACTTGACCTCGAAATTTTTAACAACCTGCAACAATGGTGACTTCGGACGGACACGTATCTGAGGCTTCACTTGGGCATGAAGAAGTGAACAACAACAACACTAATGCAAATGCAAATGCTGAAAACTTGAGTTTGCCTCCTCCCCCACCAAATCGTCCTCATGGTAGAGCCACACGCTCTACCAGTATCGTTGATGGCAGGGGTTTGCCCGACACAAGGAGAGGCAAAAGGCACATGGATGGGCAAGGAGCTCCACCCCTCCTAAACGTCCAGTTCGCTCGAGGTGAACGTTGGGCCCAGGCGTGTCCCTCCTCCACCAACCCTATGAGCAAGAAAGAGATGATGTTAGAGAGGGCCCGGATTTTGGCCGACCTAATAGCTATGGAAGAGGCAGAGCAGCCGACGTGCGCTACGAAAGAGTGGATCGTACTCGTGTCTCTAATGGACAACAAAGGCTAGGAGTATGAGGCCAAATGAAGGTGTGGGACAGAATGGTGACAACAGGATAGTTCGGCGAGCTCCTACAATCGTGCATGTGCCGAGTAACGACACGAGGCCACCCTCGCGAGAAATAGAGAGCGGGAGGCTCGGTCGACTTAAGGACACGCTTAATGCCCAATAGAAAGCATGTTTCTCCGGCGCGAACTCGTAGATCGGGGTCTCAAAGAGACGAAATGGGCGCAGTCGCCTATAAGAGAGGACGGCGCAGGTCGCCATCTGGGCCGAGAGGCGCAGGTCGCCTCAAAGAAGTAATGTGCATAGATCCCCGCTCGATCGGAGAGGGCCAATTCCCACAGAGACAGGAGGAGTAGGCGGGTGACTCCCCACAGGAGTGAAGGCCGGAGGTCGAATGTCGCTCCTCCGGGAGATGAGAGACCCGACGCCGAGAGAATGGTTGTTGATGAAAAAGAAATTTGAAGCGATAGGAAGAGGAGAAGAAAAAGAGACGGGAAAGGTTGAACGAATTGACTTTGCTCTTCGACCTTTTTCCAAAGAAATCGAAGATAGTCGACCTCCTCCTACTTTCGGGTTGCCTCTTACGGAGAAGTACTGGGTCGACAAATGCCAGGAGCCACATATCCCATCCGGAAGCCACTATGTGTTTTGTCGCCAATGAGGATGACAACATGTGCAAAGCTCTCCTAAGCACACTTCTTTGGGCAAAATTTTTAACTTGGTTCAATGGTTTGGTCATTTGGTAGTATCACCACTTGGGCATGCTTCGAACAAAATTCTTAGATCGCTTCTTGCAGGAGCTCGAAAGATAACCGTCACCGATCCGAATAACTTGGTACGGGGTAAGAATGAAAGCTCGATGAGCTATTTCACCAAGTTCAAAGAGATGGTTGATAAGATAGAGGAAGACCTCGCTGTACAGGAGGTAATCAATTGCTTCCGAAGTGGCATTTCCTCGAAGACATGGACTACGAGCTCACAGCCCGAACGGTCACAACTCGACAGGAGTTGTTTGAAAAGGTGTATAACGTCGCTCTTGCTGAGGAAAGGAAAGAAAAGAAGAATGGTAAGAGCCCCAAGGTTGAAGTCGCTGACGAAAAAGAAGACTCCAACAAAAATGGGGGGGAACAATCAAAATGGAAAGAACGAGAACTAGGGCGACGGAAGGTGCCCGAAGCTTTCACTCCTCACGGTGAGTCGAACGGAGATTTTGAACGTTGTTGAACCGGCTCCTCCGGCCCCAATGAATCCGAGCAACAAGTTTAGGAGGGACAACGGCAAATCTGCGACTACCACAAAGACACTGGGTCATCTCACGCAGGATTGCTTGGGATTAAAGCGTATTATCCAGAGAATGGTCGACTGGGGAGACTCGAAGCTTATGTGAAGAGACCTCAAGGCTGGGGGAGGTGAGCGGCCCGACAGGTGGACAACAAGGACCTAGGCGGCCCTGGGGCGAACCCGGGTCATCAGCGAACAAGCAAGCAACACGGCCATCAAGCATAAGATATTCCAGCTCACTAAGGCCCCACATGTGCCTCCAAGGAGAGAAGTAAGAGATGAGGCGATCAGCTTCTACCCCCACGAATTGGCAACAAATATGGCGGCTAGGGAGCAAGTTCTCGTCATCCCAGGCCTCATTGATGGATGTACGACGAGCAGACTCTTAGTCGACACGGGGGCCTGCAAGGATATTTTGTTTTACAAAACTTTCAAGGAGATGGGTCTTAATGATGAGCAGTTGGAGAGATATGATGGCAGGTTGGAGGGCTTCACCAACCACCGAGTTGATGCTAAAGGCCAGATAGTGCTCGACGTCGACCTAGGCCAGCACCCCCTCAGGATTGTCTCGAAGGTACAATTTATCGTAATTGATGTAAATAGTGACTATGCCGCCATACTTGGAATTCCTGGACAGGTCGCTCTTGGAATGGTAGCATCAATTCCTCACCAGCGAGTAAAGTTCCCCACACCTTTGGAGTGGGTTGCGTACTGAGGCACGGCTCGTGCTTATCTGGATCATGTTACGAGAGAAAGAAAGAAAAGGGAGCTGGAGATTGAGGCTGGCGATGGTTACTTGAAGGCTGTCTCGCCGATCCAAAACTACCCGATCTGTCAACAATCACCGACGTGGTAGAGTCGACCTATCGCTCAAATGACGAGGTCATGCTTGAGCCGACACGTCACTCTAACACCACCGAGGTCGATTCGGATGCGATTATGGTCGATCAAGTCATCATAGGTGACCTATGCCTCCGGATAGACAATAACTCGGGGCCCCTACCAACAAGGTGGCGAGACAAGCTTGATGATATGATAGGCGAGGAGGCTCCACACTTAGGAGCCGAGGAAAGACAAAAGGTCGAGGAGATCATAGTGGAGACTCTACAATTCGAGAGATGGACCGAGCTAGAAGGCGTCGATGAGCTGGAGTCGGTCATTACCAACTCTTCCTACCCCGACCAAAAATTCAAATTGGAAAGCGATTATCGGTTGAGGAGCGAGCGAAATTATCAAGCTACTCAAAGAAAGCGGTGATGTCTTCGCATGGAGAGTAGAGGACATGAGGGAATCAAGGGGAGGTCGGCTGTTCATCGGCTCGAAGTCAACCCGACCATTAAGCCTAGACCCCGAGAATTGAGAAGCTTTGCTCGCGACAAGGAGGAAGCTATAAAAGCGAGGTACAAAACTTTTGAGTGCGGGGATAATCAAAGAGGCCACTCATACAACGTGGTTGGCCAACGTGGTCATGGTGAAGAAATCAAATGGCAAATGGCGGATGTGTGTCGACTTCACTACTCTTAATCTAGCTTGCCCCGAAGGACGGTTATCCCCTTCCAAGGATCGACAAGCTAGTTGATTCTATTCTGTCACTCCACCCTCGGTTTCCTCGACGCTTACTCGAGCTACCACCGGATAAAGATGCACGAGGATGACATAGTGAAAACGGCATTTCAAATTTGGAGGCATCTCTTGCTACAATATGATGCCTTTTGGATTGAAGAATGCGGGAGCGACCTATCGAGAGGATGGTGAACAAAGTCTTTGCCTCACAGTTGGTCGAAATATGGAGGCCTACGTTGACGACATGGTCATTAAAACTAAGGCGGGAGTCACGTGGTCGACCTAAAGGAGACATTCGCCAATTTACGAGCAAACGACATGAAGCTCAACCCCGGTAAATGTGTGTTTGGAGTGGCGGTGGCAAGTTCTTGGGATTCATGGTATCTCAAAGGGGCATAGAAGCTAATCCGAGGAGAAGATAAAGGCTTTAGTCGACATGAAGGCTCCCCACTATCAAAGAGATGCGGCGACTTAATGGAAGGGTAGCGGCTCTTGGTCGCTTCATATCAAAGTCGGCGAAAGGTCTCTCCCCTTCTTCAAAGCATTGAGGGGACGAAAAATTTTGAATGGACGACCGAATGTCATTCGTCGTTCAACGGCTAAAGGATTACCTCGCTACTCCACCCCTGCTAAGTAGCCCGACCTTTGGAGAAACTTTATTTGTGTATCTATCCGTAGGAGACAAGTCGATTGCGCGTATTGATTAGAAGGATGAAGGGCTTCGTAAGCACATGTACTATATCGCAAAGCTTTATCGATGTGGAAAGTAGGTATTACAATCGAGAAGGTCGCCTATGCTCTAGTCGTGGCTTCAAGGAAGGCTGCGAGCTTATTTTCTAGCTCATCCAATCGTGGTTCTTACCAATGCTCCTTTAAGAAAAATCTTGCTCAAGCCGGAGAGTTCAGGTCGACTACTCAATTGGTCAATTGCCTCTCACCGAATTTGACATTGAGTATCGACCTCGAAAGGCGTTGAAGGCTCAAGCTCGTGACTTCTTGGTCGAGCTTACGTTCACCAAGGAAGATGACGAGCGGCGAGCTCCAAAAGAAAAGGGCAAAGGGAAAGAGCCGAGTCACAAGTCGCCATCACTCTACCCGTCGATTGTTGGAAGGTCTATTCGGGCAGGGTCGGCAACCAAAAATGTCGGTGGAGTGGAATTGTCTTGGTCGAGCCGAGTGCAGGGCATTTACGAGGAATCGCTAAGGTTCAAATTTGGCTTCCAACAACCAAGTGAATATGAAGCCTTGATTGCGGCTATCGAGTATGCCAAGTGTTTTGGAGCGACTAAGATCATAGCTTATTGTGATTCGCGGTTGATAGTCAGCCAGTCGGAGCGAGTACGAAGTGCTTAGTTCTACTCTCATCAAATCTTTGCGACTGGTGAAGGAACTAATAAAGGACTTAGAATTACGGGAGATTCAAAGGATTGGAAGAGAAGATAACGAGCTAGGCGATCTCCTTTCGAAACGCTACTTCGGATGAGCCACATGGCGAGCCTATCTCCTTCCTCGAAAATCCGACATGAGAGGGTAAAAATTCGGTGCATAGATGATCCCTCAAGAAATTGGACTCGGGAGAAGTGTTGGATCGAGGAAATGAAAGCATACTTAGAAAGTGGCGAGCTGCCGTAGGACGAGAAGAAGGCTCGAGCTATCAAAAAGAAAGCTCCAGAGATATGTCATTCAAGGAGGCGAACTGCTCGCGAGATCTTATACTCGGCCATTGCTAAAGTGCATCCATCCCCAAGAGGTCGCCCTATTGATACACGAAGTGCATAGTGGAATTTGTGGTGGACACCGGCCGGGACTGCTGCCGACAAGTTAATCACATTGGGATACTACGGCCACACATGAGAGGCGACACTCACAACTTTGTTCAAGAATGTGATCAATGCCAAAGATTTGCCAACCTTCCCGTGTGCCTACAAATGAGCGAGACTCACTGTGATCGCAGCTGGCCATTTGACATGTGGGCGTCGACTTGATTGGACCCTTCCCTCCCGCCCGAGGAAACTGCAAGTACGTGATAGTGGCCATAGATTACTTCACCAAATGGGTTGAGGCCAAACCACTAGCTCGCATCACAGAGGAGAATGCTATCAACTTCATACACGACTTCATTTGGTGTCGGTTTGGTTTTCCTCGAGCTATAGTGTCTGACAATGGGTTACAGTTCTCCCAGACTTTCGAAGCAGAGATGAAGCGAGTGGGAATCAAACATTGGAAATCTTCTGTCGCCTATCCTCAAGGAAATGGGCAAGCTGAAGCAGCAAATAAACTTGTTCTGTCTTCGCTCAAAACTGGACTCGTAGGTCGACGAAACAATTGGTTGGACGAACTCCCCCTTGCTCTTTGGGCAGTTCGTACAACCACTCGGGGGCCTACGGGGGAAACCCCTTTTGCTCTCACATATGGGTCAGAAGCCATGGCGCCTGCTGAGCTCAGATTCCCTACTGCCAGAGTAACTTTCTTTAATCAGGAGCAAAATGATACCAACAGATTGATCGACCTGGATCTGATCGACGAGAAGCGAGAAACAGCCTACCTCCGAATGGTCAACTACAAACAGCGAACTAAAAGTTACCATGACAAGAGGGTCAAATCAAGGTCGTTCCAAGTTGGGGATTACGTATTGAGAAAGATTGAGGCAACGGGCAGAAGGACCCAGCAGAATAAACTATCTCCTAATTGGGAAGGCCCATATGTGGTTACTCGAGTCGTCAAGGAAGGGACCTACATGATAGCTCATCCCGGAGGTGACGAGTTGAAACATCCTTGGCATGCTACTCACCTCATCAAATACTACTTCTAGTTTTCGGTTTCAAAGTTCAAACTTGTGTTAGCTCTTGTTTCAAGTTGATGTAAACATGTTTCCTACTTCAATAAAAAGCGCAGTTTATTCGATCAAACATAGTGTTTCTCCAATCCCAATAAGCTCGACTCTTAGTCAGTTTGTCATAATAAGCTCGATTCTTAATCAGCTTAGTTAATTTAACAAGTCCGACTCTTAGTCGACTTCGTTCTAACAAACTCGACTCTTAGTCAGTTTGTCATAATAAGCTCGATTCTTAATCAGCTTAGTTAATTTAACAAGTCCGACTCTTAGTCGACTTCGTTCTAACAAACTCGAATCCTAGTCAGTTTGTTCTAATTAGCTCGATTCTTAATCAGCTTAGTTAATTTAACAAGTCCGACTCTTAGTCGACTTCGTTCTAACAAACTCGAATCCTAGTCAGTTTGTTCTAATTAGCTCGATTCTTAATCAGCTTTATCCATTAAACAGGTCCGACTCTTAGTCGACTCCATTTTAACTAACTCGATTCTTAATCAGTTTGTTCTAATTAGCTAGACCCTAGGTCGCCTTGATAGTGTGAGCGGAGTTCGACTCATGGTCAACCTCATTCACAAAAAGATAAGCAAGTCTGAGGTCGACTAAGTAAATAAAGATCAAGTCACCTTTAAGCTCAAGTTGACTCATTTACCCTATCTATATCTAGCTCGACACTTACTTCAACAAGCATACAACATGCAATCAAGAAAGGTTGGCTACGATTAAATATGAACAAGTCTCCCAAAAGTGGGCTAAGACTTAAAACATGATAACTTGTTTCTATGCCTCCCAAAAACTGGGCCAAGGCATTCAGATAATGGTAAAAACAAAAAAGCAAAAATGTTTGGAACTTGTTCAATTACAGCAACCATAAAAGCCAAAGTCTATTCATGGGGAGTGCCTTCCACTTGGCCAGTGATGGATGCTTGGCGCTTCGGTTGTTCACCTACAGTAGACGGCTCACCGAGAACATTCTCTGTTTGATAGACAACCTTCCTTGAGTCGCTGATCGTATACTTTGGAGTCTCATCATCGAAGCCTGGATCTGCATAATCTTCTAGCTCGGCAAGAATAGTGTCAAAGTTAACTTGCTCTACTGCAGGAGGATCCCATGGTGCGGCTTCAGCCTCTTCATCATCCTTGGCTATGAGCTCCTTGTCATTATCAGTATAGGGCACCAAGGAGTGGCCCCTGTCAGGCCGCAGATTGTAAGGATCTTCGCACGCCCATTGAGCCAGCCTTCTCAATTGAAATGTCAACCGAAGGATCCACGATGATACGCCGAGCCATATGGCTTAGACCAGCTTTGAAAAATACTTGGGCCTCCTTGGTGACATGCATATGAAGCTCGTCACTGTCTTTGTAAGCTTTTATGGCATCCTCCTTAGCGCTCTTCACAGCACCAGCCAGGTCGACCTCCCATTGAGCCCTAGCAGTATTCAACTCTTCTTGTTTCCTAGCCAAGGTCACGGGAACCTCCTCCAACTGTTGCTTGGCCGGTTCAAGTCGGCTACCATTTTCTTATTCTCCTCCTTGAGACAAGCGAGTTATTTGTTAGCTCCACCCAGGCTCTTCCAGGCCTCCTCCTTCAATTTGATCTCATTATCTTTCACAAGCTTAGCTTCATAAGAGCTATCCAAGTCCGAGTTCTCTTCCTTCAATTTGTCGAACTCTCCCTTCAACTTGGTGTAGTCCTCTTTCGGCTCGAGTATGATCACCTTCCCGGCTTTCCCGGTTCCTCGTTTTGCGAGCCAACATAGTCTTGGCCGGCTTCTCCTGCTCCTCTGCCGCCTTCCGGTAAGTGGTGGCTAAATCAATCATGGCAAGACTACGAAATGACGAGTATATATAAGAGGTCGGATCAAGTGAGGAGAAAGGAAGGAAAAGCAACAGAAGATTTAAAAAATTAAAAGCATAAGGGTCACCTCGGAGGAAGCGGACCAACCCTAGCTCGACGGGCTTACGGTGTCAATGGCTTGCGAGTAAACTCTCTGATCGGGTCTTGGTCGGCCCCCTCGGACGACCACTGACCATATTCCGATTCAGGATATTCTCTCGCCAAGGCTGACCACAGTCAAAGGAGTCACTTCACTCGGTTTTACCCGGCTCAATCAATTCGTCATAAGAAACTTGGACGAGAGGATTGGGGGCCCAAAGTTTCAGTGCCCGCAGCTCACCGGCATTGACTTGATCGAAGGTCGAGGTCGCTCCCCGGGGCCCGATCTTGATTACCTTCTTTGATAGGGGCACCATCGTCTTCATCTTCATCCTCATCCAAAGAGATGACGTGAGATTTTCTTTTGGAGCGACCTTGGCTTTGGATTTGTTTTCAACTTGGCTTGAGCTCGGGTCTGGCGCGGCGAGCCTCCTCCTCGGGCTCTACATTTGGCTCCACCCCATCCATGTCGCGACATGGGCCTCTTTCGAGCCTTGGGCATTATTGCCCTCAACATTTTCCCCCACCGGGTCTTCAGCAGCTCTTCCAAATTATCCTCTCTTTGGGATATCGGCGGCGGGATTCACATCGGCTGTCGTTAGAATCTCATGACGAAGGACGCCCTCTCTCTCGATGATTTTTAGCATTGGGCGCCCGCATGACTTCTCTTGCTCTTCCCGACATCAACAACTCGACCCATGTTTGCTTCTTGCTCGGGAGTTAAAGCGCACCAAAGTAGAAACAATAAAAAATTAGGTCGACATAAGTAATTTCCACATACGAGCAAATGGTTCTATGTACGAATTAAACATATGCGAGCTAATTATTCTACATACGAGCAGAATGTTCTATGTACGAATTCAAAGTGCAAGTAAGCAAACAGCGAGTTAAATTGTACGCTAATTAATGAGTTCAACACCCGAGCAATTAGTCTAAATATGAGCAAGACATTTACTTATCAACAAAGACGAGGTGTTAAGGGACATGGAATGGTCGAGTTCTTACCCCGAAGTGTTCCACTTTTTCTCTACGGTGATCAACACCTTTCTTACGATAATGGCATTCTCTCTTGAACTGAGTCGAGCTCCCTCAGGTGACCCAATCTGGATATCTTTGGCATCTAACCACGGAACCGTAGGTACAACCTCCCACTCCCTACCATCAATCCAGCACGGATAAAGTTATTCTTGTTGGTTCCCGGGGCATGCCAACTAATAGGCCCCTTTTTGGTAAACTCCATCGGCTTCCTACGCGAGATCATCGTGCCAATAGGGATCCCGATAATTCTCCTCGCTCACACCGGTTGTATCGGCGCGGGCGAGGAAATTCCCATCCTCTTCTACTTTCCACTTTGCAACTACATAGGAGTTCCATCCGCCGGCCTTACCGGGGAGATTGGCGAAACGATTTGGGAATTTTTGGCTTGGAGGGAGTACTTATCCCCTATCTTTGTCAAACTTAATGTTGAAAAACTCCTTGAACACCCTCATACAAGGCTCGTATCCTAAAAATCTACAAACCATAATGAAACAAACCAATACCTGCGGTGTTGGCCCTAGTTGAAGTGGCAAGGCATTTGTGCATTCTAAGAACTCATTTATAAAGGGGTCCAGGGGTAATCTTAAACCAGCTTCAAATTGGCCATAATAGAAAGCCACCCTTGTGGGATCCTCCTCGTCTGTATCCTCAAGCTGATTGAAGTAATCATTTCTGCTATACAAGGTGACATCGAATTCTTTCCTATCAACCTCGCAAAATTCATGTATCATACTCAAACGAGATGGAAAATTGCTTCCCTAAGTGCCTTTGGAGGAACGTAACCTGTTCATTCCTGCCGGCACCACGGTGGTCTCAGCATCCACGATGCGTGGGCTTGGCGAGGTCGATGCATGAACTTCACCTTGGGTCTCCATATCTGTACAAGAAGAGGGGGAAACAGGGGAATCAGTTCTACATGAAGTCTCAGGAGCTCTAATAGACGTGCTAAGGGGCGACCTAGATTCCCCAGGAAATCCAATTCTGTTCCTAAGGAAGGAAGGTTTGTTGGGGCCCTGAAGGTAAAAAATGGCAATATGGTCGAGGAGCTCATGAAAAAGATGGAAAGACTCAATTCTTGGGTCATTCGTCCCTAAAGTACCTAAGTTCTCTCCTACGGGCAAAGCCAATTCAGTAAATTGCAAACCCCATCGGGTTAAAATTGAAGTACATTCCTCCATGGTCATCTCCCTCCACTCTCCGTTTAAATGTTTATAAACCCTACGATTGACTTTACAGTACCCATACCAAGCTCCGGGTTCTGTACTAAAGGTTCTAGCCATGGCGGAATCAAAGAAATTACAGAAATTAAAGCCCTAATTTTAAAGAATAAGGGGAATACCTTTAGCAGTGAAGGGAAAACGGAACTATGGAGGGCTAAACACCAAGTTATAGCAGGAGTCAACTTCCTTTATCACCGCCTAATCACGCACAGAGTTCAGGGAAGGCGAAAGTTGTAAATGGGGAAGGATTCTTGATTTTATAGTTCCCTGAATTGGAAAGGGCAAAAAGAAATTCGAAATTAATTTTCCTAATTAATGGTGGAAACAGTTTCCTAGACGGACTCTCAAACGTCAAAAGTGTAATCATTACGAAAACCGGCGCTCCTACATCTCCACCGTCCATCACCTACGAACAGGATGTTGCCACGTCATCATGGTCGACCTACTTCCAAGACTAACATCGACCTGCGAGTAAAGCAATTTTCGTCACGGAAATCTTCTTAACTTCCAAGTCGACGAAGTCAACTCGAAAGTTGGGGGCCACTGAACATACCAAAAGTGCCGAGTTGGGCCAAGCAAGTAAAGCCCAATTACATCCAGCTTTGATTATCACATTCTCAATAGGGTGGCCCGGTCGAGAGAATGACCCAAAGCCCATCTCAGCGTCGATCGACTAAGCCCGTAGTCCGACCTACGTGTCCCGACCTAACTTAGTCCGACCTCACGATCCATGCTACAATTCGGGTACGAACCATGCTCTGCACCCGACGGTCAGTCGACCATTCCATGAGTGGCGACCTCGACACGAATTAACAAGTGACGACTTGATACTCGCTGGCTTATTTAGTTGAACCATTCACGTAACCACATCCCTACAAATCAGGGACAGTTACTAACACGTTCACATGACTGAATAACCGCTGCTATAATCTCGGAGGACATGTCTCCTGACCAAAAATACATTACTCTTGCCTATAAATACTTCTTCACTACCAACGGTGCAAAGGTAACTGCCATTTTGTTATCAGAATTCATTATTCTATACATTTTGAGCTATAAACAACTGTGATCTTACTCTCACGCCCGAGCGTCCTCGCCGGAGACACATCCGGCTAGTCGTGGGTTCTGTTTTCAGGTCAAGGAGCCAGGTGATCAGTCCTGCCACGTGGAGGAAGATTGATAAGCACATTTCCTGCAGCATCAGGTACCTTATATGCTTTATTGACGATTTTTCTAGAAAAGCATGGACATATTTTTTTGTGGAAAAGTCTGAAGCATTAAGCATGTTTAAACGTTTTAAAAATTTTGTTGAGAAAGAAGTGGGTGGGTATATTAAATGTTTGAGAACAGATCGAGGAGGAGAATTCACCTCTCTTGAATTCAAAGAGTTCTGCAGCGAGCATGGCATCCAGAGGCAACTGACGGCAGCCTTTACTCCGCAACAAAACGGAGTAGCCGAGCGAAAAAATCGAATTGTGATGAATATGGTACGATGTATGTTAACTGAAAAGAAGGTTCCCAAGATTTTTTGGCCCGAGGCAGTGAATTGGACAATCTATGTTCTGAATAGATGTCAAACATTTGCTGTGAAAAATCAAACTCCACAAGAAGCCTGGAGTGGAATTAAACCATGTGTAGAGCATTTCAAGATTTTTGGATGTGTGGCTCATGTACATATCCCGGATGTGAAAAGAACAAAGTTGGAGGAAAAAAGCTTTCCATGTGTCTTGTTAGGTGTTAGTGAAGAATCCAAGGCATACCGTCTCTATGATCCAGCTGCAAAGAAAGTGATAGTTAGCAGAGATGTGGTGTTTGAAGAGGACAAATCTTGGAACTGGGATGCGAGCTTTCAAGAACTTGTGATCGCTGATTTGGAATGGGATGATGGGGAAATAAATGAAGCTATAAATGAAGACAACTCAGGCGCTGATCGTGAGGGAGAGGAAGCTACATCCATTACAGAAGGTAATGAAGAATCAGTCCACCATTTTCAAGAAGAAGGTGATGATGGAGAATCATCAAATTCAGAGGAAGGAAGAGTCAGAAGACCTCCAGTATGGATGAGTGATTATATAAGTGGGGAGGGACTTTCAGAAGAAGAAGATTTAAGTGTGAACTGGGCTCTGATCTCTTTAGCAGACCCAATTCAGTTTGAGGAAGCAGTAAAACATGATAATTGGAGGGTGGCTATGGATATGGAAATCAAGGCAATAGAAAAAAACAATACTTGGGAGCTTACAGACCTACCAACTGGTGCAAAAAGGATAGGCTTGAAATGGGTGTACAAGACTAAACTCAAGGAGGATGGGGAGTTGGACAAATTTAAAGCTCGATTGGTAGCAAAAGGCTATGTGCAGAAGCAAGGTATTGATTACACAAAAGTATATGCACCAGTTGCAAGGATGGATACTGTGAGGATGATAGTAGCTTTAGCAGCTCAAAGAGAATGGAATCTCTATCAACTTGATGTCAAATCAGCATTCTTGCATGGGGAACTCAAGGAAGAGGTCTACGTAGAACAACCAAAAGGTTATGAGATGAAGAGTTGTCCTCAGAAAGTGTACAAGTTAAAAAAGGCTCTCTATGGACTGAAACAAGCTCCACGAGCCTGATTTAGTCGCATTGAAATGCACTTTGTTAGTCAAGGGTTCGAGAAATGTTATAGTGAGCAAACTCTATTCATTAAGACGAAGAAGGAAGGTAAAATTCTCATTGTCAGTTTATATGTAGATGATTTAATATTTGCTGGCAATGATGCATTAATGTTTACTGAATTTAAGAGTTCTACGCTGAAAGAGTTTGACATGACTGATTTGGGAAGAATGAGATTTTTTTCTCGGAATAGAGGTGTTGTAGAGGCCAGAAGGGATTTACATGTGTCAAAGGATATACGCACTTGAGGTGTTGAAGAAATTCAGAATGGAAAAATGCAATTTAGTTCATAATCCTATTGTTCTAGGTTGCAAGTTATTTCAAGATGAAAATGGAGCTCAGGTGGATGAGACTTTATACAAGCAGATGGTGGGATCTCTCATGTATTTAACAGCTACAAGGCCAGATTTAATGCATGTGGTGAGTTTGGTGAGTAGGTACTCCTCAAAACCAACAGTGTTACACATGGCAGCAGTCAAGAGGATTATGAGGTACTTAAAAGGTACAATTGAGTTTGGGGTCTTTTATAAGAAAGGAGGAAATGAGAGTCTGATTGGGTATGCAGATAGCAATTATGCAGGGGACTTGAATGATCGCAAAAGTACATCAGGCTATGTGTTCATGCTAGGTTCAAGTGCTATTGCTTGGTCTTCGAGAAAACAACCAATTGTCACATTATCAACCACGGAAGCGGAGTTTGTCGCTGCAGCTTTTTGTGCTAGTCAAGCTGTATGGATGAGAAGAATTTTTGAGAAATTAAGTCTGAAGCAAAGTAAGAGCATTACTATCTTTTGTGATAACAGTTCCACTATCAAATTATCAAAGAATCCAGTGCTTCATGGTCGAAGCAAGCATATTGATGTACGTTTTCATTTCCTTCGCGATTTAACTCGAGATGGTGTTATTGAGCTGGTACAATGTGGGACTCGAGATCAGTTGGCGGATGTGATGACAAAGCCTCTTACATTAGATGCTTTTCAGAAGTTTAGAAATCAACTAGGTGTTTGCCAAGTTCCTGGATTAAACTAGCTGGGAGCTAGTTTAAGGGAGGGAATGAAGAGAAGAAGTCAATGTTTTGTTAGGAGTTTAGTTGGAGTTTGCATTATGTTGAAATAAGTCCTAGTCTTCAGGATATTTAGTTATTCCTTTTGTTTAGTTTGTTGCTGATTATCTAGTAGATAAGGTTGCAACTGTGAGCTAGTTTCTCTCTTTTCTGTTATGTAGTGAAGGCTATTTAAATGAGCCTAAGTTGTTAAATAAAATCACTGAATCATTCTCCTATTGTCGAGTTCTTCTATGCTTAAGTCTCTTGATTCCTAACACTCCCTTTGTTCCACAAATGAAGTCACGTAGGAAAATGACATGTTTTTGAGGTATCTAGCTTGCTTGTACATTGCACCAGAATTATCTTAGAATGTTCCTATTAACAGCGTAAATGTCTAAGTTTCTTGATCTAAGTCTACAGAGGTTTATTACCGGAGTATAAGGTAAAGTAGCTTGAGGGGAAGACTCTAATGGCAGAGATGGCTCTGGATTTTCGCTATCATTTGCTTAAACAAAATCACACCATAAATCCCACACGGAAACATCCGCGATTGAAGTTCAAATACTCCCCGACACGGGATAATTTTCATGTCCATAGATAATCCTTAACTTTGAGGGAAGAATCAACAGAGAGCTAAATCAACACACCTTTTAAGAAACGAACAATTCAACTTAGAGTAAAATCCACGAGCTAGAGGAAAAATAAATGAATGGAAAATGAAAAAACTCAACAAATTTGCTCGATGTAAAAAGTACAAGTCAATGTTTTTCTAAGGGAAGTATTTGCCTAAATTCCATCGGGTTAGTTCAACAACAGCACTCATAACAACAAATGACTCCTTCAAAGGAGAGTTTTAAAGCATCTTGAACAGTAGTTGTCTAAAGACAGAAAGACTAACAAAAACTAACGGTATCTTGCTGACGATATGACACTAAGAAGGAGGGTAGGGGGCAAAGTGAAACTAATTCCTTAGGATGGACCAACGAATGACTTCCATCTCAACAAAGCCAGCACCAACGTATGATTCAAGATCCTGCACAATATTTCATCAACTATAATACAGAGAAAGAAAGTATATCGACAACAAGTGTAAGATAAGAGCAAATAGAGCAGCAAAACAGATGGACCCCAGATCAAGCAATAGAAAGTTTATAGGATCTCAAGATATTGGATTTAAAGCTCAAATTACATTATCTATGTGGATGGAGCCACACAATAAATTGTAACTGATATACTTCTGTCTAAGGGACATTTATAGCCACGGATTTTGAGAAAACTTGCTTGTATCCCTTGGGCATTCATCATGCATCATCGTTGCAAGCTGGTTAATATACAATATACTCCGTATTAGTAATTCCTAATCATCTTATTACCTACAACAGATATATTCAAGCAAGGAATCTGTATAAACATAATAAACAAAAGTACACGCTGTAGCGTTAACCTTCATAAAGATCTGCTAAACACGAGAGATATAAATGGGAATGTTGAAACAAACAAAAAAGGTATTCAATACTGTATAAGTTTTAACATTCCAGACACAACTTGGCTTCTTTTGGAACTCGGGCAAAAGTATCAACCTGCCAATAGAATGTAGAAATTTCTAGATAAATTTTGCTTGGAGCTCCCGCACAACCATCACACATCGTCATTGCAAGCTGATTGAATAAGGATAATATTAATAAGTTTGTCTCACCACTGGTGAGTTCATCTCAAAGAAGGTATTCATCTTTCAAATTCAGGACGGTCACATCATTGAAAAGAAGATAGTGTAGAAGAATGACCCGTTCATTAAGTAAAATCATACCACCAATTGTATGGATAACCCCAGGATTACGACAGATCAAGAGTACAAGCAGAACAACTAACTAAAACACAGAGATCATGAAATAGAGATAAAGAGGAGAAACCAAATCATGGTCAGACACATGTACACCTTAGGCATTCCATGGTATAAAATAAATATATCTTCATATAGATCTCAAAAATTAACCATTCAAAATTGTCACTTTACATCACGTAAATTCATGTCCATTATTGTTCTAAAGATAAGTTGACAGGCCTAAACGGGTACCATAGGTATTCAATAAATTTGAAAGCTTCAAATGTAAACAAATCCAGGTCATTCCACCTTTGCGTCTTGAACTTCATCTAGTCTTGTCAACGCCTACAAGAGGAGAAATGAAGCATGGACTACTTTATCAAACAAATAGTAGGCCAAAGAACTTGAAAGTTAAGCTTAAATCTAAGACCAGAAAAGAAACTGAAAATGACTTGTTAGACATTATTTACGGACCAAACTTCGCTGCCTATGAAAAGGTGAAGAAAATGATAGGGAAGAGAAAAACTAAGAATTTGCTACCTTAACCTAACATCTCAATTTCCTGATGTAAAGGGGATCAGGAAATTATAAGTAGTTGCTTTACACCACTAATGGATTTTATGATACACCACTAATGGATTTTATGACACATTCCAGTAAATACTAACTTACCAGAAAATGGGACGAAAGGACATGAAGGAAGACCCTACAACGTTTCGCTAGATACCTAGATCAAGAAGAAAACCCAGTGGTTAGGAAACCAATCCACCAGAACTACTTTGGCAAATTCAAGGAATATGATACATTGAAATAGATATCCAAAACCATAATTGTTCATGGCGAGAGAAGAGATCACGAAATGTATACGCTTACACGAAATATATATGCTTAAGATGATAAAAAAATCTCCAGCAAAACTTGGTCCCAAATAGTAACAAGAATCTGAGACATGATTTTGTTAAGGAGAGAGATGATTACAACCCAGTACATGAGGAATATGTCAATCCTAATCAATGACCTCACTATTTTTCATAAAACGAGAAAAAAACACATCCTAATCTATTATGCTACCAGCCATCACAAAGTACGAGTCACTTTTGGCAAGTCAAAAGAGCTTCTTTTGTTTCTAAGCGATGTAAGGCATTTGATTGGTTGGTCTTTGAGACCCCACAGTACTTTATTTGGTTTGGTCTATACTCATTACATGCTTGTCTTTACCCCCACCCTATGATTCCCCTTCCATGCAATCTGACCATCAAACATCAATCTGGAAGGTACCTTTAAGCTTGACACTCTAGATAGTGAATTCTCAGTTTTTACAGTCTTTCCATTATGTCCTATAGTGTTAAATGCACACAATTAGTCTATTTGTGTGCTTCTATTTACACACATTTATAAGTGCAGAGACTCAATCTTAATGTGTAGTGGTAATGACATGGAAAAGGACTTAAAAGTAGAATCCAGTATTACAGAGAGCCAATAAAATCAGAAAAGAAAATTTTCAACCTTGTTAACACCTTACATTCAACAATTCAATATCACATCTTAGAAGAACCACAAAATGCTAACATGTTGCTCATCAATCAAGCACAGAATTATGTGCAAGAATAAATTTTTGTTTTCCAGCGTATAGCTTATAGCATAACAATTGAGAGAAAGAGAGAGAGAGTAGGCTGGCAAAGTGAATTACCCTCAGGAAGCCAACCGTAACCAACACGAGAAAGAGTAAGCATAGAAGTCATCAACGCTGAAGCAGTCGCAGTGTGAAAAGGTTGCATCGATTCGAGACAAGCACTCATCTCAGATGGACAACTTCAAAACACACAAGCACTCCATTACATTTCTAGTATACAAATACATGTATATGATTCTAGCATATAATGAAAAGTATTGGCAACTCCCGAATTCCATTAATACTCTTTGTAGTTGCTAGTTTTAAAATTCCAAATCTTAAACCTTTAGGCTGTGTTTGGCAACTCCAATTCCAGGCTTTGGAATTGGAAGAACACATGAATCTTGTGAACTTCAAATTGCTCTTCCATTTACCAAATAAAAATCTTGGAATTGAGCATTCAAACACACCCTTATTCATATCTCAAAATATGAAGGAATTCTGAAACTCTACATAGTCATCTTCCTACTTTCACAACCTCCATTGCATTCTGGTTGACACTACGCTCTCCATCCCTCCACACTTTCATTTTCAACCTTTCAATGTGTACAGATTTTAGTGTACTTCATCCTTTCTTAAAGTAACAAAATATCATTTCACATATAGGACTGTTGGCGCTTGCTTAAAATTAATAAATTGCTTTTCTTTTACAAGTTACTTGAACAAAAGATTGACTTGATTTTTTCAGAAAATGGAAAATGATTGACCTAATTTGTGTGTGTTTAGTAATTGTTAGGTACCTGAAGATGCGATGGGAGGTAAGAGGCTTTCTGGTAGCGAATCGAAAAGTGGAACCGGAAGGAGCAGCTTTAGTACCAGAGGCGACCCTGGACGCCGCGTTACGAACGGAAGATGACCGGAAAACGGATCTGGCAGCAGAAGCAGCAGCGGCGGACGCCATTTTTGATGCAGAACGAAATTGAGGGTTTAGGTGGGTTCTCTTGAATGACTGAACAGCCTAAAACCCTTGTTTCCTGAGGCGGGCCGGGCTAGGCCAGGCCTGAAGTTAAGTTAGCGGACCACTGCGTGGAGCTCCGATTCATGTTCGGTTATATCATAACCCGTTAAAAAGAGAATAAATTATGAGCGTGCTAAGGGCAACTCCAATGGCAGTCAGTCCTGGTCCAAAGTAGGGTGTGCAAGAAAACTCGAAACACCGAAAAAATCGTGTCGAATCAAAAAAATTGAGCCGAAATTATCGAATAACCGACTAAAATCGAAATGTGCGGTTTCTTTTTAAGTAGAAACCGAACTTTTCGATACGGTACGATTTTTCTATTTGGCTATCGATATGAAAAATCGAACCCGTACCAATTATACTAAAACAATGTTGTTTTACTAGTATTTTTGGAAGTTTATATAATAATTTATATGCATTTCACATTTAATCACATATTTTACTTACTTATCTAATTATGCACACTAAAATAAAATATTCATTACTTGAAAAGTGGTTAATTAATAATTCATTAATTCGTTAACATGTTTTTAATTACATGTCTTTATTTCTCAACTCTTTATAAGTTCATGATTTTGCTTTATTTTTTTTTAATTTTTTTTTTAAATAGGCAATGTTGGAAAAGCATAAAAAGTATAACAATGGTAACGCCTTTAAAAACCAAAAAAAAAAAGGAACCGATTTACAACCGAAATCGAAAACCGAAACACCGAACCAAATGAAAACCGAACTCAAAACGGTTTTGATATTCAATAAACCGAAAGTATTCGGTACGGTATCGGTTTTATCTCAAAATCGAACCGAACCGTACCGCGCACACCCCTAGTCCTAAGGGTCCTAAAATCAAATTTTGACACCCATAGAGACTATTTGCATGGTCCTAAAAAATCATCTCCAATAATGGGTATCAAAAATTAGGTACCAAATTAGTTTTTTTAAAGTTAATAACTTTTATAATATTTTTAATGTGATAAATAATTTTGAAATATAATATTATTTTAATTAATTATTTTTTATCAAAAATTAAAATTTTATAAATAATTTCAAAATATAATAATTATTTAAACTAATTATTTTTCAATAAAAATCAAAATTGTTAAATAATTATTTAAAATTGAATAAATTTTAAATCAAAAACTAAATCACTACCTCCTGCAAAAAAATTTAATATCTCACCAATAATTTTAATGGGCCCCACGTTATTTAATAGGATTTTTATGGATAGGATTTTTTGCCATATGTCACATTCTTATTTGTCAATTGGATTATGGATAGAATTTTTATGATAACTTCTTACAATATACTGAGCAAAAATTGTCAATAAAAAGGGTCAAGAAGGAGTATATTCTGCACAATCTCCATCCCCCCCCCCCCAAAAAAAACCATCAGTTCATAATTTTCAATATTTCTATCATTTTGCTTTGCTTGATTAATGGATATGTTACGTAATTTAATGTCCAATCATGATCGAGAAGATAAAGCTAGGCGTCGTCGTTCGTTGGTAATGATGTCTGCATTCAATGCTGAGCAAGAAAGAGCTGATGAAGAATCGTCACAATGGGGCGGTTTTGTGCCTGGCCGGAGTTACATACGACGTCATAGAGAGAGTGCGTGTCACGACCCTAAACCTAGGCACTATTTTGATCACTTGTTGTGCATGTGTGTGTGGCGTGCGTTGCATTTCATTCCATGAGTTATATGATAATTGTGATCTTTATGTGTTTGTTTGATATTTTAATAATTTATTTGGCATTTTAAGTATGCTAATAAATTAACTTTAATTATTTAATGTCTACTTGAAACAAATAGGAAATTTTGTAGAGAATTTATAATATTTGAAAATTTAAATAAAAGCTTAGAAAAGGTTGAGGTACTAATGTGTAAAGATCGAAACTTGAGAAAGTTACTTGTAGTAGTTTCCTTCGTGGAGGAGCTTAAGGGAAAATATCCAATGTTTATCTTTCAATTATTTGATGAAGCTTCTTCATAATTTCATATCACAGCCAAGTATTGATCCCTCTGTTCCAAGAAATCAAATTAGGGTTCTTTCCTTTCAAAAATTCCTTCAAATTCATTTCTTGTTCGTTTGACGATCCGTCTTCATCTAAATGTTCGGAAAGCCGAGGGGATCATTTCTATCCGAATAAAGTTTTTCTCATTTTCAATTTATTTGAGGTAAGTTATTATGTTTTTCCTTCAATCCTTACTCATTCCATGTTTAAGGTTGATATTGTTGTTGTATAAATGTTGCTTGGCATTTTTGAACATTTTTCTTTGAGTTGGAAATGTATTGGAATGAGTTGAATTAAGGTTTGGTTATGGTGTTCTTGTTAAGGTGAAAGGATATGAATAATTTAAGGTTAATGTTATAATGGTTGCATGTCACTTTGGTACATTTTTCTTGGAGTTGGAATGAGTTGGAATGAATTTGTAATGAGTTGAAATGGTTTTGGGTTGAATATGGAAGTGTTGGTTTGGTATTGTTGCTTGAGGAGAATAAGAATAGGAGTAAAATTGAGTTTGTCAAGTTTTTGCTGATGTTCCAAACTTCAGGCTGGTTTTCTGCTGATGGGCACGACTCGTGCTCTCTGGCACGAGTCGTTCCCCTCTTTGGTCAGTCGTGTCACTAGTCGTGACAAATAATGTACTCGTGCTGAGTTGGGGCACGAGTCGTGCTGTAGGGCACGAATCGTGCCCTGCTCTTTTCCTTCTGTTTCAGTTTTCAAGCCAATTAAAGCCTAACTACCTAGTACATCTTTTAACACAATTTGACTCTAATTCTAGTACAACATATGAGCTATAGAATGAAGTCTTAACTTGTTCAAAATGATATGAGGAAGGTTATTAAATATTGTCTTGAAAATGGTTGAAATGCATTATAGAAACTTCACCAAAGTTGATCAAAACTTGGTAAATCAATCTTGAACCTTTTATGAATGGTACTCAATGTTGTATGTGAATATGTAGGTCTTGCTTGTGATAGATTATGCCAATACTTGGTTGCATATTCATGGTGTTGTGGTTCAATAGTGTTTGAAATGTAAGTTGCACTATTGTGATGGTTTGAACATGAGTAATATTACCATGTTGTTGTATTGATATCCCGATTGTGGATTTATTTTCAAGTAACTATCTATGTGCTTGAATATGTTTATCTGGTGATGTTTAGAGGTATAATGGAATTCAATCAGTTATGGAAAATGTTCTATAAGTTGATCGAATTACATTATACCTGCGAATGTCCCCTTCTGTGGCCACAGTTGGGGTGATAACTTCTGTATTTAGCCAAAAGCATTTACAGATAGCGAGTAATCTTATATGGTTCTCTGAAAAATGAGTCTTATAAGATGTGAATATGCTTAAGCAGTTCACAAAAGAGAGGAGTTTTACTCCCACGTTGTACGACATATTGTTCAGATGGGAAAGGTAAACTGAGGTAACGTAATGTGTTTACCGCTTTAACAATGTGTTCTGAGCAACCATGTTATGTGTTGCATTTTATATGGCATCTTGTTGCATCATAATAGCTTTCTAAGATTTATTCTCACCCCTTCTCCATTTACTTTTTTAGATCGCGCTGAGATAGGTGGACCAAACCAGTGAGGACGGAAAGGAGTTTGGACAGCTTTATTTTGGGATTGTCAGGGTATGTTTAGAGTTAGTTGGTTGGGAGTAGCATTTGGATATTACTCTTTTGGGGAAAACTTGTATATTGAACTATTTTGTAAATCACATTTTCTTTTGTGTTTATATTGTAACTAAAACAGGTTGTTGTCTTTTCAAAGTTTGTTTTATAACTTGCCTCCAAGTGGAGATGTATATATTTGGTTTTATGTTGGTTTATGAAAGTTGACATTGTACATTTCAAAGTGAAACAATTTTTTTTTAAAATTTAGGTGATTTTCTAGTAAGGGGACCCTCCCGCTCGGGGCACGAGCTAAGGTTCCGGGTCGGGGTCCTCACAGTTGGTATCAGAGCTCGATTTAGAAGTCAAGGGTAGATGTCTAGATTAAGGGGGAGTGTGTGATAACTGACGACGAGTTTTTGATGCAGGGGGATTTGAAAATGGCGGGAAATGATGATGATCAGAACAGAGCTCCAGAAAATGAGGGTAATGTTGGGGCAGGCGGTAATCAGAACGAAGAGATGATGAACTTGTTCAGAGTCTTCTTACAGAATATGGCAACTCGGGGACCAGCTCCGAATCAACCAGAGGGACGTCAAGGCCATGGGTTAGAAAAGTTTGTGAAGATGAATCCACCAAGTTTCAATGGAGATCCGGATCCTTTAAAAGCGGAAAGATGGCTAGAGGCAATGAACAAAATCTTTGCGGTTATGGAAAGTCCCGATGAAGAGAAGGTGAGATGTGCAGTCTTTAAACTTGAAGGTCCAACGAAGCATTGGTGGCAGATTTTGAAGGAAAGTTGGGAGCGGGATCATACGCCCCAAACTTGGGAGAATTTCACTCGAAAGTTCAAGGAACATTTTATTCCAATGGTGACCCATGACAAGAAGGAAGTGGAGTTCTTACGTTTAGAGCAGGGAACTATGACGGTGGCTCAGTACTCAGCCAAGTTTACTGAGTTGGCTAGGTATTGCACTCACTTGATACCGGATGAAGAACAAAGAGTTTATCGTTTTGTGAAAGGTTTGAGGCTGAAATACAGGAAGCAATTGTTGACTCATGACTTCACAGATTATCAAGCAGCGGTGAATAGGGCATACCGGATTGAGAATGACATTGAGGAGCACCGTGGGAGATCGGAAAGTGGTAGTGGAAGCAAACCAAAATATCAAGGACAAGGCTCCAGGCAGAACAGAGGACAACCAAGGTTTTCAGCTCCAGGGGTTATTCGAGGGGGAAATGTGGCAGCTCCTATGACGCGTCCAGTATCAAGTCAGTTTGGTATTGTTTGTAACTTTTGTAAGAAAGTGGGGCATTCCGAAGATAGATGTTGGAGCAAGCAAGGCAAGTGCATTGAGTGTGGAGCATTGGAACACTTTAGGAGAAATTTTCCAAGGTTGCAGTGGGGACAAGCTTTGGGTAGTGGACAACAAGGTGGCCAACCGAGGGGTGGTATAAAGAGGGATAATGAAGGGAAACCGAAGTAGAAAGTTCAAGGTCGAGTTTTTGCCTTGGGTCATGGAGAGGTAGATCCCACGGCAGTCATTAGAGGTATATTACCTGTTTCAAGAGTTAAGGCTCGTATTCTTATAGATCCCAATTTATCTCATTCATTTGTGGCATCACATTTTGCTTTTACTTTGCATAAATTGCCTAAGATTTTGCCTTATGTGTTGGAGGTTTCTACTCCTATGGGAGAGTGCCTTGAATCTTCTTTGGTTTACCATGGTTGTGATGTGGTTATATGTGAGGACCCCGACCCGGAACCTACACGTGTCCCGAGCTGGAGCGTCCTCAAACTAACCCAAATTTCCTAAACTTTTTAAAACTTTGATTTAACTTACAACTTAAACATACTGAACAAAACCATTTCCAATTAACTTCATTCCTCTCTACATGGAAAGAAGAGTTGAATCACTTTTAAAAGTAACAACCTACTTTAATTACAAAAGACTTTATTTATAATGTAGAAACTAAGTTTTATACCCACAAACTCCATAGAGGAATTATACCAAAATACTTTTTCTACGCCAACCTATATGTACCCCAACAATCCCAAAATACCACGTCCGAACTCCTTTCCGTCCTCACTTGGCCGGTCCGCCTGTCTCAGGATCTAAAAACATTAAAGGGAGAGGGGTGAGAATAAATCTCAGCAAGCTATTATGAATGCAGCAATATGCCAAATAAGATGCAACACATAACAAGTTGCATACAACACATTGGAAAAGCTGTAAACACCTTCCATTACCTTGGTTTACCTTTTCCCGTCTGAACAATAGTCGTACAACATTGGGTATAATAATACTCCAATCTTAGGTGAGCTGCTTAAGCAATACTCACATCTTATAAGACCCATTTTTCAGGGAACCATATAAGATAGTAGCAACTCTGTAAGGCTTTTGGCTCAATACAGATGTTATAACCCCGACCTGTGGCCACAGGAGGGGACGGTCATAGATATAACATAATCCGATCACATTAGGTCACACTTCCATAATTGATCGTATTATATTATACCCCCAACATCAGCTGATTAACACATTATCAAGCACATAATAGTTACTTGAAATATAATCCACCAAAGGGATAAGCAATATAGCCACATGGTAATATATACTCATGTTCAACCAATATCATAGTGCAACATTTATTTAACACACTATGCATAACACAATCAATGAATATATATTCAAGTAAGGTAACAAGGTATCATTAACCAACCCTATACAATCAATATACAACAATACATGGCCGCTATAAAGGTCCAAGCTCAATTTACCAAGTTGGAGTCACATTGGTTACGTTGCCAAACAAGGCTACCCAGCATTTTCTAGTGTCTTTATGACTACAGGTTAATTAGGTGAAAAAAATGGTGGATTAAAGTGAAGAAAGGAAGCAAAAGTGGAACGAAATGGAGCGGAGACCTTTTGAGAGTAAAAAGGACTTGTGCGGTATTTTAAGAAATCAAAGGTTCAATTTATTGGAGGACCTAAAGGGAATTACGGAAGAAAAATGGGTCAATGCTGAAAAACAGAGTGGGTGCGCACCCGGTCCTGGTGGGCGCGCGCCCGGTCCTAGTGGGTGCACACCCGATTCTGGTGGGCGCGCGCCTGAAAGTGACCAGAATGAAAGCGGGCGCGCACCCGGTCCTGGTGGGCGCGCACCTGGTATGTGCGAACAAAGGCATAAAAAGGGGGTTGCTAACTTCACCAAAACTCATTCTAAACCATTCTAATCCAAGTAAGATGGATTTATCCCACTTACAACTTAGTTATTCTACCCATTACACTACTATATTTCATTTTTAACATTCTTATCTCTACTTAAACCATATCATTTTACTCTTTATCACTTCCATGAACAATAACACCACATTTAGGTCATTACCATTTGATTTCCAACCCATTTCACTACCACATTTCAAGTTAACCCTTTCTAATCTAACTCAACCCATTTTCTTACACTCTTGATAAATTTCCATAAACATTAACCTCATTCCATTTCATTTACAAATCACTCAACTCTTATAAGGTTTCCAAAGCATAAAACAAACATTATAATAATAAGAACAACATTTAAGAGTTTATGAACATTTAGAAGAAGGAAAATCATAACAACTCACATTAGCAAATACAAGATGGAATGATGATTTTCTTGGTTTGATGAACTCCCCTAGATGCACCCATCACAAAAGTACTCTTGGATTGAAAAATGAAGAAGAAATGACTCCTCTAGGAACTTGAGAAGGTGAGGCTTCAAGGTTATGTTTCCATGGATTTTTTTTTTTGGAGAAGGAAGAAGAAGAAAATGAAGGAGAAGAATGAGGAGGATGGGGTATGGGAGGAGTATGGGAAAAGATAAGGGAGTATGGGAAGAGTGGGGGTTTATTTGACTAAAGGGAGGCAAGGTGAGGGAATTAAGGGGAGGTGATGGCCCCCCATTGTGAGCACCCCAACCCGGGACCTAACGCGTGTCCCGAGCTTGAGAAGCTCAAACTAAGAAAACCCATCTTAGATTTTTAAAACTTTTATTTGCCTTTACAAGAAAACCAATTCTCAATTTTCCATAAACAAAAATCAAATAATGATATCTCCACTTGGAGGAATTTAAACAAACACTTTAATAACCATACTTGATTAATTACATTGAAAACCCTAATTAACATTGTTTAGCAAAAGAGTTTTCCTTACAACTTATAAAAGAATAATACTTAAATATGACTCCCGATAACCTACTCATATACCTATCCAGACAAGTCCCAAAAAGCAAGAGTCCAAACTCTTTCCCGGCCTCACTGGTTCAGGTCACCTGTCTCAGCACAATCTAAAGCAGTAAAAGGGAAGGGGTGAGAATAAATCTCAATAAGCTATTATGAATGCAGCAATATGCCAAACAAGATGCAACACATAGCATGGTAGCACATAACACATTATGAAAGCGGTAAACACCTTACGTTACCTCATTTTACCTTTCCCGTCTGAACAATAAGTCGTACAACGTGGGAGTGAAACTCCTCTCTTTGGTGAACTGCCTCCAGCACATTCACCTCTTATAGGACTCATACTCCAGAGATCCATATAAGAAAAGATATCTATATCAGAGTATCCAACAATAATATCGCTACTGTAAAGCTTTAGGCTTAATACAGAAGCATTCCCCCTAATCACCAATCGCAACGGTCTGTAAAGCTTTTTGGGTCAATACAGTCGTTAGCACACCCACTCTGTGGCCACAGAGGGGAACGGTCACAGGTATAATGAACCTTCAATCACTTATAGAACAAATCAATAATTGATTGAATTCCATTATACCCCCAAATATCAACACGTTCAAGCACATAATAGATACTTGAAATAAATCCACAAAAGGGATAATAATATAACAACATGGTAATGTATACTCATGCTAATCCATACCATAGTGCAACAACCATTTAATACACTATGCATAATACCATCAATGAATATGAATTCAATTAAGGTAACAATATAACCACATAATCCACACCGGGATACAATATAATCAACATGTCATATAATCCACAACTGGGATACAATACAAACAACTTGCCAAATAATCCACAACTGGGATACCATATATTGATGTAACACATATATATTTCTAACCAACACAATAGTGTGATTATAGTCTCTACACTGTTCAACTAATCACCAAGGTATGGGAGCACGTAAGGCCACCCTAACCCATAAACCATTCTTACGAAGTCACTACTCAACCTTGAATAATATTCATAAAAGTGCAAGACCTACTTCCAACAATTCCATTTTGACCAAATAAGACATCATGGCCTAACCAAGGTATTCTACTTTAACTTAGGTTAAAAAGGATTTATTCATATCCGAAGTAGACTAGGTTTCACTGCTTTGAAAGGGTTAGGAACCATACTTAGTGGTCGTGGTTAAAATTCAGCAAGAAAGGAAACTGGTGAAATTCTGGTGACATGGGCGACCGCCCAAGTCACCATGGGCGACCGCCCAAGAAGGTTTCAAAAGGGTGTATGTTACTGCCGAGGTGGGCGGCCGCACAGGTAGGTATGGGCGACCGCCCAAGGGGTGGAAAAATAGAGAACTACTTGCTGGACAGATGGGCGGCCGCTCAGCCCCACATGGGCGACCGCCCAAGCCTCCAATTCACTATTCTGCAGGAGAACCAAACACTTAAACCAACAATTCATAACCAATAATAACCATTTACTCCTAATTCTTTCATACCTTTTCCCAAACAACTAAGATTACCCCACCCATTTTCATTTACTTAGTAAATTCTCACATTTCCTTATCACAATTACATCTTAACATTCTTTATTCAATTTAAATGTTACTTTCTTACTCTTTACTATTTTCCATGGACAATAACATTATACTTATTTCCCTAACCCATTCATCCACTCAAAGAAGGTTTCCTAAGCATCCAATAACCATTATAATAACAATAATCATACCAAATCATTCATGAACATTAAATAGGAGGGAAGATCCTAGTAACTCTCAACATTTAAAGTATACTAAATCCTTGTTCTACTTCTTTCTATCCAAAGGAAATAAATTCATAATATCTCCCAAAGCAAAGAAAAATGGATATAATCACATACAATAACTCCTTTAAAATCATGAACATCTTATACTCACTATACTCTCCTTCTTCCAACTTAGACCACCATATTCCAACCAAAATCAATTCAACCTTGACTAACCCATTTCAACTCAATTAATCATTTTTAAAATATCAAAATCATTTTCTTTCAACAATAGATTTAATACACATAAAGTGAACATTTATTAGAAAGAAGTCATAATAACTTACTTAACAAATATGGAATGGATTAAGGATCTTCTTAGCTTGATGTATTCCCCTTGCCTCTACGAACATGGAAGTACACCCGGATCATAAAATGGAGAAGGATTGGATTAACTACCATTTTTGGAAGGAATATATTGGAAGGAGGTTTCCATGGGGAATTTTTGCTAGGAGGAAGTAAGAGGAAATGAAGGAGGAAGATGAAGAATAAGAGATGGGGAGGTTAATAATGAAGGGTGAGGGAAAAAGGCATGAAGGAGTATGGGGAGAGATTCAAGGGTATGGCCCCCCCTCACTCCCAATTAAATGAGGCTTTCCCCAAACTACACTCAAACCCTTTACTTCTTTCCTTTACATAATAAGACCTAACTACTCACATTTTATTTATTTTATCCATTTCTATTATTATACTTCTCCCAAGATGCTTTATTTGATTTCCCAATTATCTCATCCTAATATAAGAAATCAAATATATAAAATGAACACATAATATTAATAATAATATTAAAAGAAATTAATATGATGCTAAAATAGGTGTCTAGGGTTAGGGTCGTTACACCCATCCCCAAATAAATCAAGGCTTTCCAAAATGAGCAACTAAGTCCTCCAAGTTCTAAAATGGTAAACTAAATCCTCCTACTCAAATACTTTACCCCACATACTTTACCTCCTTTCACATTTTATTTCTTTTCTATTATTATATTTTCCCCAAAATGCTTTATTTTATTTCTCTAGAAATCCTAAGGATTCTAAATTATTTCCCACCCATTTCATCTTGATATAAGAATTTAAAGACATAAAATGAGCACATAGAATTAACCTTAATATTAAAAGCATATAATATTATACTTAAACTAGTGCCTAGGGTTAGGGTCGTTACACTCACTCCCCCTTAAAGAAAATTCGTCCCGAATTTGACTGGTACTTACCTAAATGTTCAACCCGCCTTGGTTACTTATGTATAACTCAGACTCCAATTCCCAAATAGTCTCTTCAATGTTGTGATTTCTCTCCAAGATTTCTAATTCCATTAACAATACGGTATTACACCCTAATGTTCCAAGAATACCATGCAATTATCACTAACCCGAATTTTCACGACCTCAATAAAAATATAATTAACTAAAAGTATTACAACTTATGTCACCAAATACATTAAGATATTACATTTAAAACTTCGAATACTCTATAAGCTGCTCCAAGCCAGTCTATACGTCAAGTCACCAACTTTTTTTTAAAACTTCAAATGGATTAACAAACTTTGGCGCCAATTTACCTTAGGCCTTGCTTCACCAACCTCACTTCAACAAATTGGAGATCGATATTTTCTTCCCGGACCACACCTCATACAGTTTTAGCTCAATGCTAGAATGATAACTGCTATTATACGCACCCAACCACTGGTAACCATACTTCCTATAGACTACTAACATCCATTGTACATGCCCGTAGCATATCCTCAACAATAAGTAACGATTCCTCAATTTTTCGCAAGGTTAAACTTAATAGCATTCATACATTCCAAAAAGACCTTCCCCAATTGATGTCTATCCAATCCATTTAATACTATGGGGTTTATACAATCAAACTATCCCCTAATATATATGAGGACTTGATCAAAGAATCTCATCACTATACACATATATAATAAGTAGAAAATACAATCAACTTTCTATAAATAAAACAACATACTCCTTTTTACGCAAGGTAACCCAATCACAAAATCCATCTTTATAATACTCTCAAGTTCAACCTAGAACTCTAAATATTTTACTAAATCTTCTAACGTCAATATTCTATTTTCACATTTGTAACCAAACCACCTTATGTCTTTGACTTACTTGAAACGAGTTATTTCAATTATCTCGTCCGCAATTCTCATAATACAAACATTAAACAACTGCCCATGGAATAATAAATATGGACATGCTAATAAGACCCCGATTCCACGAACGGAATATTAATTGACCATATTTCGCAATTCAATGTTCCAATTATGTTCAGGTCCAGTGACAGATCAATATTCAAATCAAATGGTTGGCCGCCCACAACGGAGTCGGTCCAACTCCAATACGAAAACCGAGTCTACTGCGACCTCCACATTAATAACTCCACAATTTATCAAATCATTTCTCGGATCAAAACTTTAATACAATTAATCACTATAGGGAAACTAAGTTGCCTTTCTACTTGCTTCTGTACAAATTATATCTTTAGAATACCAAGTCTTTCTAAAATTTACAACATCTTTCAGAATTCCAAAGGATAGATAAAAAGAGATTCAATGAGACTCGAATGGTTTATTTATTTAAAACCGTCCCATACCAGTTTTAATTAACTAAACCACTCACAATTTTAAGAAATTTCAAAAGATCGATAAGCTAAACAAAACTAACTCGAGTGATCTAATTATCTACAACCGTCCCATACCAGCGGTAGATAATCAAATTACTCACCGATATTAATGTGCACAAAAATGGTTCACTGACCTTAATAAATCAAACTATCCCCGAAGGGCACAAATGCTCATACTGAAGTTCAATATACAATCCAAAGTTGTAAAGTACCTTTAAAACAATTTTAACATAATATTCTTGTTTGACCTCTATTTATAGTGTAGCCACCACTCATAATATTTATACTTAATGAAATCCTCTATAAGAAAACACAATCTCGTAATACTAATACTATTTTCTATAAATAACACTAAAAGATTCATTAAGATAATAAACTTGGTAAATCGTCCTCAATTCAATAATTCCTCAAGTTGAATATTCAACACTTTTACTTAATTTGAGTCATCTATTCCCTACCTTTGATATTGGTATTTTACTTAGTAACAACATATTGCATTCATTAAGTTTCTGATCAAATACCATAATTTCTAATTAAGAAAATATAATTGGAACTCACATAGATCAATCATCCCCAAATTGCAATTAAACATTAATAGTATAAACTAACTTACCTCTCAATAACCGTCAATAAACTCAAAATTCGTATAACGTCAATATCTTCCAAGCATCACACCAATCCCTTATATGAGTCACGCCACTAAGTCGACCTATAAGGTGTAATCATCCTAAAGTATCCTGCCTTCCAATAAGATTTATCCTCATTTTATATTCTCACTAATGATAATCGTTTCTCAAAACAACCATATACATATATTACCAATTTCCGAAGTTGATCCTATAAGTCACCAATAACTACATCTATTATACTTCTTCACATTTACCCTATTTACCTCTCCATAACTAATACACAACCACAAACCAAAACGGTCATATTAGATACAAATGTTGTCTTAAGTATATCCTTACAACAAATATTCACTGCAATTGTAACACCCCGAAAATTCAACTAATAATCATTGAGTATTCTACTAGTTTCTAAAATCAGTCATACCAATCATCAACAAGTGATAACGAATTCTTATTCTTCACAGTTACCAATTTGAGATCTCCATAATTTATAAATAACCACCAAGTATCATCTTTTCTAAATATGGTAACAATTCATTCTTACGGAAATTCGTTGAGCCTATTATCTTCTTTATCAAATAATTTCCCAAGTTGAGTCATCAATATCATTATTCCAGTTAGTGTCCTCTATCTAGGGATCCGAATACCAAAATAGTACCTTATATCAACTCAAAGCCTCAATATCCTGGCATGATACCTGATGGGAACCCATTTTGAAACTCTCATAGAAAACACCACTTAGTCAACTTATAGGGTGATATCACCTACAAGAATATCTGATTTCCTATTCAAATTAGTAGCAAGAATACAATCAATCTCTCATTAGAGAATATACTTATAGCACATAAGGCAATATATATGTCAGTTCTATAAGAACTCATACTCGCGATATCTTATAAACCATATAATCCCACTTAGACTATCACTTTCAATACTAGTCTCATATATCTAGTCTCCACCACGAGACACCAATGTATAAATACTCACGCAAGTTATACAACCATAAACCACTCTTAATTAGGCCATAGACCAACTCTAAACTAAGAGTTCACCAATTCATTTACCACCGGTACATGAGATAATTCAATTGTCTTTCGCTCAAATATAACACACAACCCAAATAACCTTCACATTCCTTAGGCCCTACTTTTGACATTTACGCATGTATGACATAATATCAATTAATGACTTATCCGCCTCAACTACACACGGAGGCAAATCAAACATAGATAAGGAGACTTGCTTCTTGCAACAGTCCTCCCCAAACACAACAACTACTCAAATATTTCAGGTCAATATAACAATAATTCACGGATTGGTATCTCTACCATATCCACCGACAATCCATGCCCACTTAATCACAATTACCATGATAATCAAGAATGATTCGAGGTACTCTCCCATAAGAGTAGAACCTCCAGCACATAAGGCAACTCTTAGGCCATTTATGCAAATAAAAGCGAAATGTAATGCCACATGAGAATGAAATGAACGGGAATTTAGAAAAGTATGACCCCTAACTCCGGAGACAGGTAATATACCTCAAATGATTGTGGAGGAATCTATCTCTCCATATTGCTCACAATTCCTTGATTCTTTGGTTGGTCATTATCATTTTCTGTCATTGAACAAATTCCTGCATTAAACTCTCGACGTCAGTTATCACACACTCTCACTCAGCTAGACTCTACCCGAGAACTCTAACCGAGCTCTGATACCAACTGTGAGGAACCCGACCCGGAACCTACACGTGTCCCGAGCTGGAGCGTCCTCAAACTAACCCAAATTTCCTAAACTTTTTAAAACTTTGATTTAACTTACAACTTAAACATACTGAACAAAACCATTTCCAATTAACTTCATTCCTCTCTACATGGAAAGAAGAGTTGAATCACTTTTAAAAGTAACAACCTACTTTAATTACAAAAGACTTTATTTATAATGTAGAAACTAAGTTTTATACCCACAAACTCCATAGAGGAATTATACCAAAATACTTTTTCTACGCCAACCTATATGTACCCCGGCAATCCCAAAATACCACGTCCGAACTCCTTTCCGTCCTCACTTGGCCGGTCCGCCTATCTCAGGATCTAAAAACATTAAAGGGAGAGGGGTGAGAATAAATCTCAGCAAGCTATTATGAATGCAGCAATATGCCAAATAAGATGCAACACATAACAAGTTGCATACAACACATTGGAAAAGCTGTAAACACCTTCCATTACCTTTGTTTACCTTTTCCCGTCTGAACAATAGTCGTACAACATTGGGTATAATAATACTCCAATCTTAGGTGAGCTGCTTAAGCAATACTCACATCTTATAAGACCCATTTTTCAGGGAACCATATAAGATAGTAGCAACTCTGTAAGGCTTTTGGCTCAATACAGATGCTATAACCCCGACCTGTGGCCACAGGAGGGGACGGTCACAGATATAACATAATCCGATCACATTAGGTCACACTTCCATAATTGATCGTATTATATTATACCCCCAACATCAGCTGATTAACACATTATCAAGCACATAATATTTACTTGAAATATAATCCACCAAAGGGATAAGCAATATAGCCACATGGTAATATATACTCATGTTCAACCAATATCATAGTGCAACAATTATTTAACACACTATGCATAACACAATCAATGAATATATATTCAAGTAAGGTAACAAGGTATCATTAACCAACCCTATACAATCAATATACAACAATACATGGCCGCTATAAAGGTCCAAGTTCAATTTACCAAGTTGGAGTCACATTGGTTACGTTGCCAAACAAGGCTACCCAGCATTTTCTAGTGTCTTTATGACTACTCCCTCCGTTCCAGAACAATGTTAACATACACTGTTTGCACATGTTTTAAGGAGGGAGTATTATATTGAAAGTGTTGTGAGTGTGAAAATAAAATAGGAGAGAGAATGAGTGGAGAGAATAGTAAATTATAATGGTGTTGTGAGTATTAAAATAATGTAGGAGAGAGAATGAGTGGAGGGAATAGTAAAGATTCCTTTCCATTTTAGGTAAGTTTTAAATGTGTGAAGTAAGTTTTCTAGTGTGAAGATTGTTATGAGTACATGTTAATTAGGTGAAAAAAATGGTGGATTAAAGTGAAGAAAGGAAGCAAAAGTGGAACGAAATGGAGCGGAGACCTTTTGAGAGTAAAAAGGACTTGTGCGGTATTTTAAGAAATCAAAGGTTCAATTTATTGGAGGACCTAAAGGGAATTATGGAAGAAAAATGGGTCAATGCTGAAAAACAGAGTGGGTGTGCACCCGGTCCTGGTGGGCGCGCGCCCGGTCCTAGTGGGCGCACACCCGGTCCTGGTGGGCGCGCGCCTGAAAGTGACCAGAATGAAAGCGGGCGCGCACCCGGTCCTGGTGGGCGCGCACTGCATGTGCGAACAAAGGCATAAAAAGGGGGTTGCTAACTTCACCAAAACTCATTCTAAACCATTCTAATCCAAGTAAGATGGATTTAACCCACTTACAACTTAGTTATTCTACCCATTACACTACTACATTTCATTTTTAACATTCTTATCTCTACTTAAACCATATCATTTTACTCTTTATCACTTCCATGAACAATAACACCACATTTAGGTCATTACCATTTGATTTCCAACCCATTTCACTACCACATTTCAAGTTAACCCTTTCTAATCTAACTCAACCCATTTTCTTACACTCTTGATAAATTTCCATGAACATTAACCTCATTCCATTTCATTTACAAATCACTCAACTCTTATAAGGTTTCCAAAGCATAAAACAAACATTATAATAATAAGAACAACATTTAAGAGTTTATGAACATTTAGAAGAAGGAAAATCATAACAACTCACATTAGCAAATACAAGATAGAATGATGATTTTTTGGTTTGATGAACTCCCCTAGATGCACCCATCACAAAAGTACTCTTGGATTGAAAAATGAAGAAGAAATGACTCCTCTAGGAACTTGAGAAGGTGAGGCTTCAAGGTTATGTTTCCATGGATTTTTTTTTTTGGAGAAGGAAGAAGAAGAAAATGAAGGAGAAGAATGAGGAGGATGGGGTATGGGAGGAGTATGGGGAAAGATAAGGGAGTATGGGAAGAGTGGGGGTTTATTTGACTAAAGTGAGGCAAGGTGAGGGAATTAAGGGGAGGTGATGGCCCCCCATCCCCAAATAAATCAAGGCTTTCCAAAATGAGCAACCAAGTCCTCCAAGTTTTAAAATGGTAAACTAAATCCTCCTACTCAAATACTTTACCCCACATACTTTACCTCCTTTCACATTTTATTCCTTTTCTATTATTATATTTTCCCCAAGATGCTTTATTTTATTTCTCTAGAAATCCTAAGAATTCTAAATTATTTCCCACCCATTTCATCTTGATATAAGAATTTAAAGACATAAAATGAGCACATAGAATTAACCTTAATATTAAAAGCATATAATATTATACTAAAACTAGTGCCTAGGGTTAGGGTCGTTACATTATATGTGGGCACGTATTGCCAGTTGATTTGGTAGAGTTACTAATTCGTGATTTTGATGTTATACTTGGCATGGATTGGTTTAGTAGTTGTCATGCATTGGTAGACTGTCGTAAGAAGCGAGTCTCCTTTTCTATGTCTGATTTGCCTATGTTTGTGTTTGAGGCGGATAAGTCCTTATTTGGTATTCATGTCATATCTGCATTAAAGGCTCAAAAATTGTTGTCTAAAGGGTGTGAAGGGTATTTGGCTTATGTGTTAGACTCGAGTAAGAAGTCACTTGAGTTATCTCATGTACCTGTTGTGAGTGAGTTTGTAGATGTGTTTTCAACGGAGTATTCCATGCCGCCGAATAGGGAAGTGGAATTTTGTATTGACTTAGTGCCAAGTACTACACCGATATCAAAAGCACCTTATAAAATGGCGCCGAGTGAGTTGAAGGAGTTGAAAATTCAGTTGTAAGAGTTGTTGGATAGAGGATTTATTCATCCGAGTGTTTCACCGTGGGCAGCACCGGTCTTGTTTGTAAGAAAGAAAGATGGCACGTTGAGATTATGTATCGAATATAGATTGTTGAATCAAGCTACCATCAAGAACAAGTATCCTCTTCCGCATATTGATGATTTGTTTGATCAACTCCAAGGTTCCGTGATCTATTCCAAGCTTGACTTGCGTAGTGGATACCATCAGTTGAAGATCTGACCGGATGATATCTCCAAGACAGCTTTCAGGACAAGGTATGGCCATTACGAGTTTGTTGTTATGCCTTTTGGGTTGACAAATGCACCGGCGGTGTTTATGGATATGATGAACAGAATTTTCAAGCCTTACCTTGATAGTTTTGTGGTAGTCTTTATTGATGATATCCTTGTTTATTCAAAGTCCCGAGAAGATCATGAGAACCATTTACGAATTGTTCTTCGGGAGAAGTAATTGTTTGGGAAGTTTAGCGAGTGTGAATTTTGGCTCGAGAAGATTTCATTTCTGGGTCACGTGGTTTCAAGTTCGAGTATTGCCGTTGATCCTTCGAAGATTGAGGCCGTGGTCAACTGGAAACAACCTTCGACAGTGACAGAAGTCCGCAGTTTTCTGGGTTTGGCAGGTTACTACCGAAGGTTTATTGAAGGGTTTTCGAAGATTGCAACACTGTTGACAAAGTTGACTCGGAAGGATGTATCATTTGTGTGGGATGCTAAGTGTGAAGCCAGTTTTGCAGAGTTGAAGAAGAGATTGACTACAACTCCGATCCTTACCTTACTAGATGGATGCGAGAACTTTGTGATCTTTAGTGACGCGTCAAAGGAAGGGTTGGGTTGTGTTCTTATGGAGAACTAGTGAGTAACCCGTCGATCCCCGACGGGGGATAAAACACTGAGGTAAAAGTTAAATGTAAATACAATTCAAAAAATTAATGAGATAGTTTTATGTAATATATTATAACTTGTCGAAAACTTCTTTGTACACAACATTTGTAGTCGTGTCATCTGACTGTTCATGATTATTACATATAAGCACTTTTAAGTCCTTTCCTTGTAGTTATTCTAGAAAAAGCAACATATAATTGTCCATGACTAAATACTGGTCTTGGAAGAAAAATGCCAACATGAGCGAACGACTGACCCTGACTTTTATTTATCGTCATTACAAAAGAAACGGTCAGTGGGAATTGTCTCCGTTGAAACCTAACCGGGAATTTTGTTGTATCAGAAGGTGACATAATCATCCTCGGTATCAACACCTTCTTACCAATATTCTTTCCGGACAACATTATCGCCTCGACAACGTGCTTACCTATATATATATATATTAAAATAACAGTATGTTTTATGTCAAATAATCAAATAATTAATTGTATAAATGTATAATTATATACTAACAAAATTGATTTGCTTGCCTATATATATATTAAAAACAAACAAATATTTTTTATACGATAAACTCAGGAATACAGAAAATTAGTAATTTATACCATTGATCAGAATACTAACAAAACAATAACGATAACAAAATCATACCATTGCTGATGTTAGATAAAAAAATATATAATTTTCTTATTCACACTAACTGACAATAGGCTTAGTTTGGGGAGTTAGGTGAGCTACGCTTTAAAGTTCAAAAATTAGCTCTATCATGCCACTTTCTAATTGAAATTTTTTGGACATTCATTTTAGGACGGAGGTAGTATTATACATAACAGAACAATGTTCACAAATCAACAAAAGGAAAAGTAAAAATTAGCAGTATGCCTCGTCGATATTCGGCGGGGCATAGTGAAATTAATTAAATTAACGTAATAGTTAGCATTAATTGAACGTTTAATTTAATTTTTATAGTAAAATAAAAAAAATTGTGCTTCAATCCATTTTCAGTTTTAACTAATTTACTGTATAAAATCAATCCCTATAAATTTTAAAAGTTACTAATAGAATTTCAAATAGATGATTGTGATTGGTGGATGATGGAAAGATTGACCAATGATATTGTGCCACTTGGAGTTTTCTAGGAGCTTGAAAAACTTTTGCTATTATACATAGTAGATTCACAAACTCTTTTTTTTTCCGAATTTGTGAGTGACTTCTTTATAATCTCTTTTGGCTTATTTTTATTAGAATTTGTTTTTTATATTTATGTTTGTGTTTATTATTTTGATTTTGATTTTAATTTTAATTTTAATTTTAACTTTTATTATATAAATTTTCATCTTTATTTTGATTTTATTTCTTGCTTTTTTCTATTTCTTGTATGTTTGTGAATGTTTCTTTCACTTTTTAATAATTAGAATTTTAATTTTTGATTTTTATTTGCATTTTATTTTTTCGTATGTTTTTATATTGATATTGATTTTCTTTTGTGAATTAGATTTTTTTTCTTTCTTAATTATTAATTTTTTTTTCATTTTGCTTTTGTTCTTTTTGTAAGATAATTATTTGTGCTTCAATCCATTTTCATTTTTAACTAATTTATTGTATAAAATCAACCCCTATAAATTTTAAAAGTTACTAATTGAATTTCAAGTGGATGATTGTGATTGGTGGATGATGAAAAGATTGGTCAATGATATTGTGCCACTTGAAGTTTTCTAGGAGCTTGAAAAACTTTTGCTATTATATATAGTAGATTCACAAACTCTTTTTTTTTTCCGGATTTGTGAGTGACTTCTTTATAATCTCTTTTGACTTATTTTGATTAGGATTTGTTTTTTATATTTATGTTTTTGTTTATTATTTTTTCTTTGATTTTGATTTTACTTTTAATTTTAACTTTTATTTTATAAATTTTCGTCTTTATTTTAATTTTATTTCTTGCTTTTTTCTATTTCTTTTATGTTTGTGAATGTTTATTTCACTTTTTAATTATTAGAATTTTAATTTTCGTTTTTTATTTGCATTTTATTTTTTCGTATGTTTTTATATTGATATTGATTTTCTTTTGGGCATTAGATTTTTTTCTTTCTTAATTTTTAAAGTTTTTTTCATTTTGCTTTTGCTCTTTTTGTAAGACAATTATTTGTGCTTCAATTCATTTTCATTTTTAACTAATTTATTGTATAAAATCAACCCCTATACATTCTAAAAATTACTAATTGAATTTCAAATGGATGATTGTGATTGGTGGATGATGGAAAGATTGGCCAATGATATTGTGTCACTTGAAATTTTCTAGGAGCTTGAAAAACTTTTGCTATTATATATAGTAGATTCACAAACTCTTTTTTTTTCGGATTTGTGAGTGACTTCTTTATAATCTCTTTTGGCTTATTTTGATTAGGAATTGTTTTTTATATTTATATTTATGTTTGTGTTTGTGTTTATTATTTTTATTTTGATTTTAATTTTAATTTTAGTTTTTATAAATTTTCGTCTTTATTTTAATTTTATTTCTTGCTTTTTTCTATTTCTTTTATGTTTGTGAATGTTTCGTTCACTTTTTAATTATTAGAATTTTAATTTTCAATTTTTATTTGCATTTTATTTTTTCGTTTGTTTTTATATTGATATTGATTTTCTTTTGTGCGTTAGATTTTTTTCTTTCTTAATTATTAAAGTTTTTTTCATTTTGCTTTTGCTCTTTTTGTAAGACAATTATTTGTGCTTCAATCCATTTTCATTTTTAACTAATTTATTGCATAAAATCAACCCCTATAAATTTTAAAAGTTACTAAATGAATTTCAAATGGATGATTGTGATTGGTGGATGATGGAAAGATTGGCCAATAATATTGTGCCACTTGGAGTTTTCTAGGAGCTTGAAAAACTTTTGCTATTATATACTATAGTAGATTCAAAAACTCCTTTTTTTCGGATTTGTAAGTGACTTCTTTATAATCTCTTTCGACTTATTTTGATTAGAATTTGTTTTTTATATTTATGTTTGTGTTTATTATTTTGATTTTGATTGTGATTTTAATTTTAATTTTAATTTTAACTTTTATTTTATAAATTTTCATCTTTATTTTGATTTTATTTCTTGCTTTTTTCTATTTCTTGTATGTTTGTGAATGTTTCTTTCACTTTTTAATAATTAGAATTTTAATTTTCGATTTTTATTTGCATTTTATTTTTTCGTATGTTTTTATATTGATATTGATATTCTTTTGTGCATTAGATTTTTTTATTTCTTAATTATTAATTTTTTTTTTCATTTTGCTTTTGTTCTTTTTGTAAGATAATTATTTGTGCTTCAATCCATTTTCATTTTTAACTAATTTATTGTATAAAATCAACCCCTATAAATTTTAAAAGTTACTAATTGAATTTCAAAATGGATGATTGTGATTGTTGGATGATAGAAAGATTGGCCAATGATATTGTGCCACTTGGAGTTTTCTAGGAGCGTGAAAATTTTTGCTATTATATATAGTAGATTCACAAACTCCTTTTTTTTTTTTTTTGATTTGTGAGGACTTCTTTATAATCTCTTTTGGCTTATTTTGATTATGATTTATTTTTTATATTTATGTTTGTGTTTATTATTTTGATTTTGATTCTGATTTTGATTTTGATTTTGATTTTAATTTTAATTTTAACTTTTATTTTATAAATTTTCGTCTTTATTTTGATTTTATTTCTTGTTTTATTTCTATTTCTTTTATGTTTGTGAACGTTTCTTTCACTTTTTAATTATTAGAATTTTAATTTTTGTTTTTTATTTGCATTTAATTTTTTCGTATGTTTTTATATTAATATTAATTTTCTTTTGTGCCTTAGATTTTTTTCTTTCTTAATTATTAAAGTTTTTTTCATTTTGCTTTTGCTCTTTTTGTAAGACAAATATTTGCGCTTCAATCCATTTTCATTTTTAACTAATTTATTGTATAAAATCAACCCCTAAAAATTTTAAAAGTTAGTAATTGAATTTCAAATGGATAATTGTGATTGGTGGATGATGGAAAGATTGACCAATGATATTGTGCCACTTGGAGTTTTCTAGAAGCTTGAAAAACTTTTGCTATTATATATAGTAGATTCACAAACTCTTTTTTTTTGTTTTTCGGATTTGTGAGGGACTTCTTTATAATCTCTTTTGGCTTATTTTGATTAGGATTTATTTTTTATATTTATGTTTGTGTTTATTATTTTGATTTTGATTTTAATTTTAACTTCTATTTTATAAATTTTCGTCTTTATTTTGATTTTATTTCTTGCTTTTTTTCTATTTCTTTTATGTTTGTGAATGTTTCTTTCACTTTTTAATTATTAGAATTTTAATTTTCGTTTTTTATTTGCATTTTATTTTTTCGTTTGTTTTTATATTGATATTGATTTTTCTTTTGTGCATTAGATTTTTTCATTTCTTAATTATTAAAGTTTTTTTCATTTTACTTTTGCTCTTTTTGTAAGACAATTATTTGTGCTTCAATCCATTTTCATTTTTAACTATTTATTGTATAAAATCAACCCCTATAAATTTAAAAGTTACTAATTGAATTTCAAGTGGATGATTGTGATTGGTGGATTATGGAAAGATTGGCCAATGATATTGTGCCACTTGGAGTTTTCTAGGAGCTTGAAAAACTTTTGCTATTATATATAGTAGATTCACAAACTCGTTTTTTTTTTCGGATTTGTGAGTGACTTCTTTATAATCTCTTTTGGCCTATTTTGATTAGGATTTTTTTTTTTATATTTACGTTTTTGTTTATTATTTTTTCTTTGATTTTGATTTTGATTTTAATTTTAACTTTTATTTTATAAATTTTCGTCTTTATTTTAATTTTATTTCTTGTTTTTTTTCTATTTCTTTTATGTTTGCGAATGTTTTTTTCACTTTTTAATTATTAGAATTTTAATTTTCGTTTTTTATTGCGTTTTGTAAGATAATTATTTGTGCTTCAATCCATTTTCATTTTTAACTAATTTATTGTATAAAATCAACCCCTATAAATTTTAAAAGTTACTAATTGAATTTCAAATGGATAATTGTGATTGGTGGATGATGGAAAAATTGGTCAATGATATTTTGCCACTTGGAGTTTTCTAGGAGCTTGAAAAACTTTTGCTATTATATATAGTAGATTAAAAAACTCCTTTTTTTTCGGATTTGTAAGTGACTTATTTATAATCTCTTTTGGCTAATTTTGATTAGAATTTATTTTTTATATTTATGTTTGTGTTTATTATTTTGATTTTGATTTTGATTTTGATTTTGATTTTGATTTTGATTTTGATTTTGATTTTGATTTTGATTTTGATTTTGATTTTGATTTTGATTTTGATTTTGATTTTGATTTTGATTTTGATTTTGATTTTAATTTTAATTTTAACTTTTATTTTATAAATTTTCATCTTTATTTTGATTTTATTTCTTTGTTTTTTCTATTTCTTGTATGTTTGTGAATGTTTCTTACACTTTTTAATAATTAGAATTTTAATTTTCGATTTTTATTTGCATTTTATTTTTTCGTATGTTTTTATATTGATATTGATTTTCTTTTGTGCATTAGATTTTTTTCTTTCTTAATTTTTTTTTTCATTTTGCTTTTGTTCTTTTTGTAAGATAATTATTTGTGCTTCAATCCATTTTCATTTTTAACTAATTTATTGTATAAAATTAACCCCTATAAATTTTAAAAGTTACTAATTGAATTTCAAATGAATGATTGTGATTGGTGGATGATAGAAAGATTGGCCAATGATATTGTGCCACTTGGAGTTTTCTATGAGCTTGAAAAATTTTTGCTATTATATACTCCCTCCGTCCCACAACAAGTGACACAGTTACTGTTTCGCACGGGAATTAAGGAAAAAGTGAAAAGGTTGATGTGCTGTGAGTGTAGATAGTTGAGTAGGAGAGAGAATGAGTGGAGAGAATAGTAAATTTGAAAAGTGTTGTGAGTATGACAAGTGGGTCCCATGAATAAAGAAGTATTAAAAAGTTTCCATTTTAGGAAGTGTGACTTATCAGTGGGACACCCAAAATGGTAAAGTGTGTCACTTGTTGTGGGACGGAGGGAGTATAGTAGATTCAAAAACTCCTTTTTTTCGAATTTGTAAGTGACTTCTTTATAATCTCTTTTGGCTTATTTTGATTAGAATTTGTTTTTTATATTTATGTTTGTGTTTATTATTTTGATTTTGATTTTGATTTTGATTTTGATTTTGATTTTGATTTTGATTTTGATTTTGATTTTGATTTTGATTTTGATTTTGATTTTGATTTTGATTTTGATTTTGATTTTGATTTTGATTTTGATTTTGATTTTGATTTTGATTTTGATTTTGATTTTGATTTTAATTTTAATTTTAACTTTTATTTTATAAATTTTCATCTTTATTTTGATTTTATTTCTTGCTTTTTTCTATTTCTTGTATGTTTGTGAATGTTTCTTTCGCTTTTTAATAATTAGAATTTTAATTTTCGATTTTTATTTACATTTTATTTTTCGTATGTTTTTATATTGATATTGATTTTCTTTTGTGCATTAGATTTTTTTCTTTCTTAATTATTAATTTTTTTTTCATTTTGCTTTTGTTCTTTTTGTAAGATAATTATTTGTGCTTCAATCCATTTTCATTTTTAACTAATTTATTGTATAAAATCAACCCCTATAAATTTTAAAAGTTACTAATTGAATTTCAAAATGGATGATTGTGATTGTTGGATGATGGAAAGATTGACCAATGATATTGTGCCACTTGGAATTTTCTAGGAGCTTGAAAAACTTTTGCTATTATATATAGTAGATGTGAACGTGATAGCTTATTCTTCGAGGAAATTAACACCAGCGGAGCAGAATTATCCTACTCACGACATGGAGTTGGCTGCAATTATCTTTGTGTTACATAAGTGGAAGCATTATCTCTACGGGGCTAAATTTGAGATTTTCACCGATCATAAGAGTTTGAAGTACTTGTTTACTCAGAAGGAATTGAATAACAGGCAGAGGCGATGGTTGGAATTATTGAAAGACTATGATTGCGTTAAATCTTACCATCCGGGGAAAGCTAATGTGGTTGCAGATGCGATTAGCCGAAAGGCTTATTTATCAACATTGATGTCCCGTGAGTCGCAAGATGAGATGTTGTTTCCGAATGTTAGAGCTATACCTACCTTGTATGGAGACCTTATGGAAGCTTAACAAAATGATTCTGAATTGAAGAAAATTTTGGGACAGTTACAAGATGGAAATGCCGGAGAGTTTGTATTGAATAAATATGGGATTTTGACTTTCAAGGGCAGAATTTGTGTACCGTCTTCCCAAGAGATCAAAAGGCAAGTTTTAGAAGTAGGCCATAAATCGAGATTTGCGATTCACCCCGGAAGTACGAAGATGTATCAAGATTTGAAGAGAGGTTATTGGTGGAATGGAATGAAGAGGGAAATTGCGAATTTTGTATCAAAGTGTTTGACCTGCCGGCAGATCAAAGCCGAGCATCAAAGACCTGCGGGGTTACTTCAACCGTTGGATATTCCGGAATTGAATTGGGAAGGTATTTCGATGGATTTTGTGACGGGACTACCTCCGACCTCGAAGAAGATGGATGCCATTTAGGTAATAGTGGATAGATTGACCAAGTCGGCTCATTTTCTACCTGTTTCAACGAAATATTCGATGGAAAAGTTAGCACAACTGTATATGCGAGAGATTGTTCGACTTCATGGAGTACCAGTCAACATTGTATTAGATCGGGATCCAAGATTCACATCGCTATTTTGGAAGGCTTTGCATGAGGCTTTGGGTTCCAAGTTAAGTTTTAGTACGGCATTTCATCCTCAGACAGATGGGCAGACAGAGAGAACTATCCAGATTCTTGAGGATATGTTACGTGCGTGTGTGATGGATTTCCACTCATCTTGTGAAGATCATTTACCTTTGGTTGAGTTTGCGTATAATAACTGTTAGTGTAAACTGCAGGTGATATCGTAGATGATTTCTCAAATTCCAGATGATATCACAGATGATTTCCTGTGCTGGAATTTACATAGTTGAACATTTCTTGTTTATTATTTAATGGACTAATGTGCTAATATAATCTGTATAGTGTATGGTTTATGTCCATATTACAGGTTGCAATATGATCAAAGAAAGAGCTAGACACGTGAGGAATTTGGAAGAAAAAGGTTTATGCATAAATAACATTTTATGCATAAAATCGTAACTTTGGCAACAACAAATTAAAATGTGTGGATACTTGGTCAAGGAGTTGTTGCTGAGTTAACGAAGAGTACAATGCTGATAAAGCTTGGGAGTACAAGGTGTTGAAACTTGGACTTGGAGATTAATCAACACGGTTGCTATTTTTGAGGAAGTGGGCGCTTGAATCAAGGAACAATCTCAACCTCTTCCCCACTCTTCCTCAGCGTGCAAATACAGCCCCAAGGCTGTTTATTGAGTAGCCTTCAAGTAAATTGAAGACTATAAATAAGCTAAGAAGGTTTCATTTGAAGACATACCAACACATGCCATTTATTCACACCTTCGAAAGCTTAGAGATAGAGTTCTTTGTTTGGTTCTTTTAATCCTTCCTCCCTTGTAATTTCGCACTTGATTACATTGGTATCAAGTTGTGTGAAGGCTAGGATAGGATTCCGTTCTTTATCTCTTGTTCCATAGAGCTCATATTGTTATAGCCATAGGGAACATTTTCGGCTTTGTAAATTCATTATAGTGATTATAAAGTCTTACCTAAGAGGCACTCTCAAGTTATATTTATATAACTTGAGAAAAACAATTTTGGTGTTATTATTCCGCTGCAATCTCTTTTACAAAATTGTTTTATTTTTGAAGTGTGTGTGTGCTATCCCAAGTGCTATCGTTGGTGCTGTTATCACCTTGGATATCACTTGTGATTCTGACCGTGACAATTTCAATAACATTTATCAGTCTAGCATTGAGATGGCACCGTATGAGGCGTTATATGGGAGAAAATGTCGATCTCCAATTTGTTGGGATGAGGTAGGTGAAGCAAGACTTTGGGGTCCAGATTTGGTACGGGATTCGACTGAAAAAATCAAAGTTATCCGAGGTTTGTTGGTCCATTTGAGGTTTTAGAGAAGATTGGTGATTTGGCTTATAGATTGGCTCTACCTCCATCTCTTTCGTCTCTTCATGACGTGCTCCATGAGTCTATGTTGAGGAAGTATTGCTATGATCCTTCGCATGTATTGAGTTCTCCTCCCGAGGATATTCGGGCTGATAAGACTTATGTGAAAGAGCCGTTGAGAATATTGGAATCACAAGTCCGAGAACTGCGAACCAAGAGTATTACGGTGGTGAAAAATTTGTGGAAGAATCATACCATTGAGGAAGCCACTTGGGAGTTGGAGTCCGAGATGCATGAGAAGTATCCGGGGTTATTTGAGCATTCAAGTAAGTAAATTTAAAATTCGGGGCAAATTTTCTTTAAGGGGGAGTGAGTGTCACGACCCTAAACCTAGGCATTATTTTGGTCACGTGTTGTGCATGTGTGTGTGGCGTGCGTTGCATTTCATTCCATGAGTTATATGATAATTGTGATCTTTATGTGTTAGTTTGATATTTTAATAATTTATTTGGCATTTTAAGTATGAATAAATTAACTTTAATTATTTAATGTCTACTTGAAACAAATAGGAAATTTTGTAGTGAATTTATAATATTTGAAAATTTAAATAAAAGCTTAGAAAAGGTTGAGGTGCTAATGTGTAAAGATCGGAACTTGAGAAAGTTACTTGTAGTAGTTTCCTTCATGGAGGAGCTTAAGGGAAAATATCCAATGTTTATCTTTCAATTATTTGATGAAGCTTCTTCATAATTTCATATCTCAACCAAGTATTGATCCCTCTGTTCCAAGAAATCAAATTAGGGTTCTTTCCTTCCAAAAATTCCTACAAATTCATTTCTTGTTCGTTTGGCGATTCGTCTTCATCTAAATGTTCGGGAAGCCGAGGGGATCATTTCTATCCGGATAAAGTTTTTCTCATTTTCGATTTATTTGAGGTAAGTTATTATGTTTTTCCTTCAATCCTTGCTTATTCCATGTTTAAGGTTGATATTGTTGTTGTATAAATGTTGCTTGGCATTTTGGAACATTTTTCTTTGAGTTGGAAATGTATTGAAAAGAGTTGAATTAAGGTTTGGTTATGGTGTTGTTGTTAAGGTGAAAGGATAGGAATAATTTAAGGTTAATGTCATAATGGTTGCATGTCACTTTGGTACATTTTTCTTGGAGTTGGAATGAGTTGGAATGAATTTGTAACGAGTTTAAATGGTTTTGGGTTGAATATGGAAGTGTTGGTTTGGTATTGTTGCTTGAGGAGAATAAGAATAGGAGTAAAATTGAGTTTGTCAAGTTTTTGCTGATGTTCCAAACTTCAGGCTGGTTTTCTGCTGATGGGCACGACTCGTGCTCTCTGGCATGAGTCGTTCCCCTCTTTGGTCAGTCGTGTCACTAGTCGTGACAAATAATGTACTCGTGCTGAGTTGGGGCACGAGTCGTGCCCTGCTATGTTCCTTCTGTTTCAGTTTTCAAGCCAATTAAAGCCTAACTACCTAGTACATCTTTTAACACAATTTGACTCTAGTCCTAGTACAACATATGAGATATACAATGAAGTCATAACTTGTTCAAAATGATATGAGGAAGGTTATTAAATATTGTCTTGAAAATGGTTGAAATGCATTATGAAAACTTCACCAAAGTTGATCAAAACTTGGTAAATCAATCTTGAACCTTTTATGAATGGTACTCAATGTTGTATGTGAATATGTAGGGCTTGTTTGTGATACATTGTGCCCATACTTGGTTGCATATTCATGGTGTTGTGGTTCAATAGTGTTTGAAATGTAAGTTGCACTATTGTGATGGTTTGAACATAAGTAATATTACCATGTTGTTGTATTGATATCCCGATTGTGGATTTATTTTCAAGTAACTATCTATATGCTTGAATATGTTTATCAGCTGATGTTTAGGGGTATAATGAAATTCAATCGGTTATGGAAAATGTTCTATAAGTTGATCGAATTACATTATACCTGCGACTGTCCCCTTCTGTGGCCACAGTTGGGGTGATAGCTTATGTATTTAGCCAAAAGCATTTACAGATAGCGAGTAATCTTATATGGTTCTCTAAAAAATGAGTCTTATAAGATGTGAATAGCAGTTCACAAAAGAGAGGAGTTTTACTCCCACGTTGTACTACATATTGTTCAGACGGGAAAGGTAAACTAAGGTAACATAACGTGTTTACCGCTTTAACAATGTGTTGTGAGCAACCATGTTATGTGTTGCATCTTATATGGCTTCTTGTTGCATCATAATAGCTTGCTGAGATTTATTCTCACCCCTTCTCCCTTTACTGTTTTAGATCGCGCTGAGACAGGTGGACTAAACCAGTGAGGACGAGAAGGAGTTTGGACAGCTTTCTTTTGGGATTGTAAGGGTATGTTTAGAGTTAGTTGGTTGGGAGTAGCATTTGGATATTACTCTTTTGGGGAAAACTTGTATATTGAACTATTTTGTAAAACACGTTTTCTTTTGTATTTATTTTGTAACTAAAATAGGTTGTTGTCTTTTCAAAGTTTGTTTTATAACTTGCCTCCAAGTGGAGATGTATATAGTTGGTTCTATGTTGGTTGATGAAAGTTGACTTTGTACATTTCAAAGTGAAACAAAAGTTTTTTTTTTTTTAAATTTAGGTGATTTTCTAGTAAGGGGACCCTCCCGCTTGGGGTACGAGCTAAGGTTCCAGGTCGGGGTCCCCACAGTGCGCATGCCTTGCTCCATGTCCAATACTTTGCCAATCCATGTACTTACTCACCGAGTACATTTCACCATCGCTTCAGAATGCATACGCATTTATGTGAAAAGATTATGAGTGGGATTACTAACTATGATGACTATTTCATTCAAAAGTGTGATGCCACCGGCCGACCTGGATTCTCTACGATACAGAAGGTGGCATGTGCTATAAGATAACTAGCATACGATATTGTGCGAGGTCCTGCCCGTGGGTGGCATCGGGAAGATCTAAGTTATATCATGATGGCATGTGTAATTTTGCACAACATGATACTCGAAGATGAACGTGAAGAAGATGAGTTGGTTGCCTTTGACCCAGATGAGATCCCAACTTGTCCAGCTAAAGCACAAATTTATGAGAGGCCATCGATGGAAACATATGTGCAACGCGATGGAATACGTGATATGCATGGATTCATGAGTAGGTAACAAGGCTTGAAGTGTCAGGTTATTTTGAGAAGCCTACAAAAAGATTTAGTACAACACTTATGGAACAAGAAAGTGGAAGAAGACGGGCATGACGACAATAACGATTATTAACATTTCACTATTGTTTATGCTTTATTATGTTATTGTGGTGTCATTTATGTTATTTTATTTCATGCATATGTAATGTGTTTTAGGTTTCTACTTTGTGGCTTTACTTATATTGTCTATTGTCTTTATCAAGTGAATGTACTGCCTTTTATCTCCTACAAGTAAATCTTTTAGAACAAACAACTAAATTTAAATTAAACAAACAACTGAATTTAAATTAAACAAACAACTGAATTCAATTAAACAACAACTAATTCTTAAAAGTAAGCACACTAATCAAAGAAATACATAACTAAAATAAAAATAAAAACACACACCTAATCATCATTTCCCAAGCCCCATTAAGTCTCATTCAATGATGAGAACAAATTTCTAGTCGTGTCCGAACTCGGACCAGACATTGAAGTAGCTTCGTCGGCCATTTCACGATCCATTATAACCTTTTGTTTCATCTCCCAATACTTTTTTTTCATTTGCGTGAATAAATTAGGATCAACTTGCATTGTAACAGCATCTCTAGATTGTTGCAAAGAAGATTCTGCTAATGCAAGTTCTCTTTCTCTCAAAGCAGCTATTTCCACATCCTGGCTTTTGTCCAAGCTAATAATTCTTCTATATATTTAGAACTTCCTGACTGGTCTTTCTTTTGCCTTGCTGCTTTTGCTGCCTTTTGTCCGATAGGCTGAGCGAACGAAGGAGTGCCTTCTTCAGATCCTGGTGTGCCATCGTCATCAAGACTAATTGGAGTTCCTAATGATGGAAGATTTTGAAACTTTGGCGAATCTTTCAATAAATTCCAATAGTGTTGTAACTTGAAAGGCTTATTAGTTACTTTGAAGTAGTTTGACTCAGCCAATAATATCTAAAATAATACAACATGAAAAAAAGTATGTCATCGAATATGAAAATATAATTTTCTTTTTAAATGCAAAAAAATAGACAGTAAAATTATCGTATCGGTGTAATTTTCACCACTTGATCGAGCGGCTTTAGCCAAGTTTAAAGATGCACTATAAATCATGCATTCTTTTGAATTTTTTTTCCAACGTGAGTTGCAACCTTTTTGATCTCGTTCACATCCCGTGCAATGTGAATCATAATAACTAGCCACTTTTTCCCACATAGTTGCATCTTTTTGGTTGACTCCAAACTCAGGATCACCGCCAACAATCAATTTAGCTTGACAGAGTAATTCATCTTCACATACTTTCCAACCCTCTGATCTTTTTGTTGTCATTTTTGAAGTTGTTTAAATTTTTTTATAAAATAAAAGGAAGTAGAATAAAGGCAGAAAGGAAATGAAAGAAAGAGAGTTGAGAAACTTGGTGTGTTCAAATGAAGTATAGGTTGAATATATAGCCAATTTTGCATGAATGAAAAAAAAACTTTGAAAAGCAGTAAAAAAGATCTACCAAAATAAATGAAATGGGTCAAGAAAGTTGAAAAAATGGCGTTGGAATTGACATGGGAGAAATAAAGTGGGGAACACACCCACGTGCTATTGTTTCCACCCTACTTTTCCTTCTACTCTCGCGCGTGACACACACCTCACAGTCCCAAGCAAAGTCTCATCTTTAGGACTTTGTTAAGGACTAAATCTAATTTTGGGACTTAATATTTTTACCATTGGAGATGGAAAGACTTTATCAAAAATAGGTTTTAGGACTACCATTGGACAGACCCGTCTCAATTATTATAGGGGTTATGTGCTAAATTTTATTATGAGACCCTTATAATATATATATATATACTAGTATTATGTGCCCGTGCCAATGGCACGGTGACAGTATGTAATTGATCAGTTCGGTAAATGCGACACGTACTGTGCGATGGCGAGATTGAAGAGAGGTTGATTCTCAACGTTCAATAAAGATCCTTAAAAGTATGAAAGAAAAGGGTTAATATTATTAATTTCACAAAAAATACAAACATTCCATTTGCATTCTACTTAGAAATTCATAACAGTTTATTCTGGGCGGTTGTTTGGCTTGATTCCTCGTTCTCATTTTCAAGGTGTTCTATTACTTGCCTGAGACGAAGACTGGCTACTGCTCCAGCTATCTGTGACTATCAACTTCCAACTGCAATGTCCTCAAACCCAAAATTAATCATATCTTAAGCTTCACCCAAACAATAGTTTCTGTAAATTCATCTATTGTCATTCTTGTAAATCCATTTTGGTTAGCCATTAAAATTGAATATTAGGGAAATTGTTTACCAAGTACAAGGTGTGAATTCTGCTCAGCTGTATACCTATCCACTCTACATGAACCTATGAGATGTTGATCTAGCAAATGGAGGACACATTACCAAGTACTCGGGTGAATTATGCCGGTCAATATTATCATCCAATCTGACACCCCCGTAGCAACCTAAATAAATATGATCCAAATAGATTAATGTGTCCTCACAAAACATCCAATTGATATTCAAGTCAACTTCCAGTGATTTTGAAATTAGAATGCATAAATGGTACACAAATTTTTATCAAAGATGATATCTTTACCACATATTCACGATTTGAGTTCCAAACTCAATATTCCTCCAACTTAAGCCTTTCTATTGGAGCAAAACCTCCCTATGTTTAGCATCACCAGAAGGGTTCACCTTGGGTTTTGGCACTGGTACCGTAGTAGTGTCTTATCTGCTAGATTTTTCTCTCCCATGTGTGCTATTAGACTATGAGCTAGTTGGCATGCTGGTAACTTTCTTGGCCTCAATTTCCATATCCACCTTTTTTCAGTCTAAACCAAAATCTCCTCTCTAGGCTTTGTAGCCCCAAACTAATTCGGCTTCTTGGTCTTATCCACAGTCTCAAGCACCAGTGCACTCTCACCCCTTGGAGGATCCAATACCAAACGATTTTGTTCCTAAATTGTATACTACCTCTATCCCAAAATGAATGTCCAATATTTTTTTTCCTACCCCGCTCAAAAATTCTACTTCACTTTCCATACTCACATCACATATTCCACTAATATTATGGAAGTAGTATACAATTTTTTTAGCAACCATTCTAAATTCCCAACTGAAGCTTTATTTCTATCTAAAGATAAATAAATAAAGATATATGTGTTACATTATCACCCCAGATTGTAACATAAGCTTTATTTTTCCTAATAACATCAACTCAACATTCTAAAACCCCAATTGAAGTCTTATTTCTTTGTACAGATAAGTCAAGAGAGAGAGAGAGAGAGAGAGAGAGAGAGCGAGAGAGAGAAAATGAAGTACATATTCAAAGCTTTTTAAACAAAAAATAATAGAGCACTCATAAAGTCCATACATATCACACAAATCTGAAGTTGATAATAATAACCATAACATTAAGGTTTTTAACAACTGGAAAGAGAAAAAAAGAGGTGTTTAAGATTTTTTTATCCAAATATAAAGAACAAAAGATTTTTCAGTCACAAAAAAGGAAATCATAACATCAATTAAAACATGGAATGGGAACAAAAATATAGCAGTTATGTAGATCTAATGCACACTCTGTATGCTTTTCAAACCAAAACTAATATATTACTCCATACTACTCCCTCTGTCCCAAAGGTAAACTGCATATGGTGTGGTGGACGTATTCCTGCTACCAGTTTTGGGTAGAAAGGAAAACTCCCGAATGGGCTTGATATTGAACAATCCAAAGTTTTGACTTAATTTTCTCTTCAAAGAGAGCACACACTACACATCAAATTCAGTTTTCTTAAAATAGGGGGAGATATGCAGTGCTTATAGTTCAACTTGAAACTGCATTCCGAACCAAAAGTCTCGCCTACATGGATGTCTGGGGTGTGTTTCAGTGATTCACATATCAATTTTATATCTATAACGATGCATTTCAAGAAAATTACCTTTCTGGGAAATGTGTATAATTAAGTGTTTTACCTTCTTTACACATGCATATATACATATTCACATAATTCAGGTTTGTGAATTGTTTCTGCGGTGATAGTTGAAAGACATTTTTTTGCTGATAAATGACATATGAATAGAAACATTATTTAAGTGATGATAGTTTCTGGAGATGTAGATAAAATACTAATAGTAACTTCAATTAGGAGATGCAACTGCATAAAGCATGAGAGGTTTTATAGAATATGGCCACCTTGGTTAAGAAAATAAAATGGAGGAGAAACTATTTATGGAAATTCAAGTGCTTTATTCTAATAGAATTGAAGAAGTTTTGACATATAAATTCTTAAAACTAATCAGATGGTTAACATATAATAGGTACAATAAACATGGAATCGGAGCTAACCTTCAAATATTTGATTCCTCGTTCAACAATCCATCAGCTATAAGAAGTAGCCGCACCCCAAATTCGTTGAGCCTATTTGTCTTCCCTTCTTTCTGTCGAGGCTAACTGTCTTTTTATCTCAAAGGCAAACACAAACCTTACTTCATATTTGATATTTTCTAACTAAGATGGGAAGCCCACCCTGGAACAACAAAGTTGGATCAAATAAAATTGCCAAGAAACTGAATAACAATTACAATAACATAAATTGAAAAATATGAGAAAATAACACACAAAATCAACAATAAAAAACCAAGAACTACTTGGTTAGGAGAAGAAGAAGAGAAATGCGCTTGTGCAGAAACAGAGGTTCTGTAACTACTGTGGTGGAAGTGAAAAAAAAAGGAACATGGGTAGTTTAGGTTGAATTCAGATTCAATCCTGGTCACTCTTTGTCTTTGTTGAAACTCAATCCTAACCGCTTTTTGTGTGGCGGTTAAAACCCAGATCTATTGTAATATATATATATATATATATATATAAAGGGGGGTATGACGGAGTTTTGAGGTTTTCGTTAAACCATTTAAAGATATTAATTTTGAAAAACAATCGTTTTTACATTCATTTTAAGCAATAGTATATTATCAATAATTCTCATATTTATTCTAAGTAATAATATACGATTATTATGAATATTAATTTTAAACAAAAATTTTAATTTGTACATACCTTGGACGAGTCGTTTAGTGGCTAGAGACGAGTCGTGCCGTAGGTTAATTCTAAGCAGAAGGTATATAAACACTCTTTTTTTTTTAATGTAAAGGCTCTAATATGAAGTGCAGAAGGTGGAAAAAGGATTTTAAGTAGTAGGACTAAGGGGTCGGAAGGATGTTTAAGCTGCCATGGGTTTTTTCTGAAAACTTTGGTATTATTGATCTTATGCTCTAATTGCTCGTAGTTACAATGAAGAAGAGGAGAAAAAAAGGGGGTATGGCGGATTTTTGAGGTTTCCGTTAAACCATTTAAAGATATTAATTTTGAAAAACAATCGTTTTTACATTCATTTTAAACAATAGTATATTATCAATAATTCTCATATTTATTCTAAGCAATAATATACGATTATTATGAATATTAATTTTAAACAAAAATTTTAATTTGTACATACCTTGGACGAGTCGTTTAGTGGCTAGAGACGAGTCGTGCCGTAGGTTGAGTTCTAAGCGGAAGGTATATAAACACTCTTTTTTTTTTTTATGTAAAGGCTCTAATATGAAGTGCAGAAGGTGGAAAAAGGATTTTAAGTAGTAGGACTAAGGGGTCGGAAGGATGTTTAAGCTGCTCTATTATACTAAAATCGTTTTCTTCTGTTTCAAATTGGTCAAATCCTATGATTATTTCTTTATCTTCGCTATCTGTATCATAGATTGGTTCTGTGTCATATTCTATATTCATAAAATTATATTCTGTTTCTGTTTCATTATCACTTTGTGTAGGGTCTTCTCTTCTAAAGTTTACGAACCTTAAGCTTTGCATTCCATTTGCATTTTCATATATATGACTTTGTTTTGGTACTAATACTTTACTGTCTGGTTCTTGTAGGTCATCCAAAGACCATTCCAGTCCTGCTAATTCCTCGGGGTTTATTTTAAGTGGTTCTATCATTTGTATTGATTTTGAGGCAATTGTGTTAACAATTTCGTCTATGTTTACTTTATATTTCATCCCTGATCTGTTGCTAGCTTTTCCTAGTGTTCCTACACTTATTACTATGTTATTACCTTCATAATTATCATATCCTTTTGTTTTTAAGGCAATTTTGATATTTTGTAAATCCTTTATGTCTTTTAATATTCCTGGTGTACAGTAAAATAAAGCTGTATTTTGGCTTAAGTCTATTTCCATTCCTGAAATAATAGCTTTTTTCAAATCTGTTTTTCATGATTTATCTAATAATAAGGCCAATAACTTTGTTCCTAAATTTTTTCTTCCTAATCCTTTTATTCCAATTACTACTAATCCTACATGTGCAAAATATTTTCCAGACTGTTTAATTTTTTGTATTGTTTCTGGTGAGAATAAATCTATTGTAACTGTTCCATCAACTACTCTTAGTCTTTCTTCTCTACTACTTCGTATTAAAACTGTATTAATGTTTAACATTCCTGTTTGGTATAATGTTCTTGGATTTAAAATATCTAATTGATGCTGGTTATATGAATCTAGGTTTCTGTTTACATCTATTTCTTCTTCTAACTGTACTATTTGTTGGTTACTGTTAGATCCTGATCCTCTTCTTAGTATCCTGTTTATAAAGTTATCTGTTGTAATAATATCTTGTAAATTACTTGTTGAATTTCTTGACTCCTGTACTGTCCTACTTCTTCCTAAAAAACTTATATTCTGTTGATCACTCATTTTCTTGGTACCCAATGTTTATAAGGTATAGGTTTTCTTTTAATTTTGACTTCTTCACCTAAGCTTAATTTATTTATTCCACTAATTATTTTATCCAAGTCGTTATCTAGAGTATTCGTACTTGGTTGAGGCGTGTCACTTTTGCTTAATAATATGTTTAATTTTTCAATTATCTGTAAAAGTAGACTTATAATAAAATTAAAGATAATAGGGTAATTTTTATCAGCTTTACTAGTTCCTGTATAAGTTGTAAATTCTGTAACTTCTTCTGTATTTTTCGCTGCCTTGTATTTCTTAGCTTCTCTTAAAGCCTGAACGTATTCTTTAGATGTTTCTAGTTCTAACTTTCTACAATGCTTTTTACTGTTGTTATAACCTCTTCTAATTTTTCAGCTTGTTTTTCTATTTTCTGTAAAAGTTCTTTGGCTTCTACTGTTTCTTTTGGCTTTCGAGTTTCTAACAAATAAATTAACTGCTGAAATTCTCTTTTACTGGGTAAATTGTTTCAGATGTCTCTTAAGTCTGTAAAAATTTGATTATTTAAATGTTTAATATAATCTAAATTTTCAACTACTTTTTTCAAAGTTTTTTGATTTTCAAGAGTTAAATTAAAGAGTTCGATTAAATTGAGCGATGATGAGATAGAGGAAGCAATAATTTTTGAGGGGGGAACCTAACCCTTCGTCTTTTCCTTAAATCCTTTAAACCTTCATTAAATAGTCATAAAGCCTTTATAATTAAAGCATATTAATTAACAACGCATAATAAATAAGCATAATAACACAATATTAACATAGCGTGAAACCAAAAATTTCCATCATATCATCCTAATAATGATATAAAAGAATGATTAATCCCTTGTCTTCACCTACACGGGTTCTTGATATACTTCTTCATTGTAACTACGAGCAATTAGAGCATAAGATCAATAATACCAAAGTTTTTAGAAAAAACCCATGGCAGCTTGGTATCGATAATAGTCAGCTCACAAAAATCACATATACATACATGAATAAAGAGGAAGAATGTATACATAATTGGATTAGCAGAAGAGGAAATAATTACATAAAATGTTTTAGTTGTGGTTATTTTCCTAGTATAGAAAAAAGGTCACAATGCAATGTATGCTTTAAAGAAATTTGTTATCTATGTTTATAAACATTATTCGAGCAAGAAATGACTACAGTAGAAGTATCAGCTAAAACAGTAAATATGTAATTAGTTACAAAAAAATTAGATAAATTAGAGGTAGCAACCGAATTACACAGTCTGAAAATAAGAAATATGGAAAAAATGATATTGCAAATAGAAAATACAGTATATAAGGGAAAACAAAAAATAACAGAAGAAGAACAATTAGATTATACAAATATGTCAACAGAACATACATTAATATAAACAAGAAATATAACTAACATGATAAATTTGCAATGCAGATTATGGCTAGATAACAATGAGTATTTAGATCTCATTGTTTTATTAGACACATGAGCTACAAAAAGCGTAATATCACATGATATGTTTCCAAGACAGTTTAAAAAGGAATTAACATATAAATTAGTAACCAGAACAATAGAAGATAGGTTAATGACAATAACACATTACATTGAACCTATAGGAATACAGTTTGTAGACTTTTCAGAAAATTATAGCTTCAAATATAACATACCACAGGTTAACATTAGTCCGGAATATGTAAAATCAAAAGACTTTATATTAGGCCTAAATTTCATATTAGGTTTACAAGGAGCTATAACAATTACAAAAAACTACATTACACTTAGTAAACATATTTATAGCATACCTACCCTACGATATAATCAAACATCAGAGTTTGCACAGAAGCGTGGTGGACTAGGAAGCTTAGAATTTTTAAAATCAAATCAAAATAAAAAATGTCATATAGAAAATGAAACCCTAAATCTACTCACAAATATGTTAACACAAAAATTAGAAAAAGTGACAGATATAACAAAAAGTATAAATCACCCTATAATTCTACATTTAAAAAAGATAGGACTAATATGAGATGATATTACAAACTCAAAGGTTACATACATGTGTAAATTTAAAATAAAAAATCCTGACATTACAATCAGAACAGCTAATATTGAATACAGTCCGTTAGATAAAGAGGAATTTAAAATACAAATCCCAGAAATGATAAAACAGAAATTAATTAGGAAATAAGAAAGCCCACATAGATCAGCAGCATTTCTAGTTAGAAACCATAGTGAAATAAAAAGAGGAAAAGCTAAAATAGTATACAATTATAAAAGACTTAATGACAATACAGAAGATGATGGATATAACATACCAAATAAAGATTCTTTGATAAACTTAATACAAAAGAAAAAGATATTCTCTAAATTTGATTTAAAATCAGAATATAATCAATTAAAGTTAGAGGAAAAATTTAAACCATGGACAACATTCACATGTTCTGAGGGACAATTCGAATGGAACGTTTTAAGTTTTGGTCTTAAGAACGCGCCCTCAATATTTCAAAGATTTATGGACAATATATTTCTAAAATATGATTTTTGCATGGTTTATATAGATGATATTTTAGTGGCAAGTGAAAGCATTAAGACAGAAAAAACAGACTATTCACATTACAGGAGGCCATCCTGGGAGGTAATTCGAAACCCCCTAGACAGAAAAGTTGGATCACAGCAAGTTGGGCCTAGCTCGACAAAATTCCGGGTATATATATATAAATATATATATATATATATATATATATATATATATATATATATATATATATATATATATATATTTTTAGTATTTTGATCTTATTGGTAATATTCTCATACTCCATCCAAGTAAATATATTTAAATTTAGTTTTGGTATCTTCATTTTATTTGAATATTTGTACAATTCACCTCCATCCCAAATCAGTAAAAGGAAAAAAAAAATATTGAACTCCTCTGTGGGAATTCGATCTTGGCACCTGAGCTATATATAATGAAAGTTATCCAACCAAGCCAGCAATAATACTTGTCATGGTGTCACATCCAAATTAATATATTTAGTACTAGCATTTTGGGGCTAGGTTTTAGAAGTGGAGGAAAATATGGGGCCCCATAAAATTATGTGCCCTGTGCAAATTGACTCCTTGCACACCCTCAAAATCGAGCTTGCCATTGGAGTTGCCCTAATATGCTAAAAACGAATTCTATGAAACACGTGTCCTATTATAAAAATATCTCATCCCTCTCATTTAAAGCCTCACATTTTATTAAATGAATTAAAATTTCATATTTCCTAAAATGCAAAATTTATTATTATTTTTCACTTTCACTATAGTATTTAAATTATGAATCCCATTTATAAATCATTTACGTATTTCATTTACAATCCATTTCCACACACAATATTTTTATATAGAAATAATACATTCTTAATTTTTGTGCCCACTATTTGGAAAAGCAAGATTTATTAACTAGAAAATCCAAATTTGGCAAAATAGATACTCCCCGTCCCAATTAAAGCTCCATCCTTTTTTTAAAGAAAAATTCAAAAAAAAAAGAAAAGAATTATTTATATTAATAAGTAATGTGAATAAGAAAGAGACTTTGATTGTATTAAGTGAGTGAAATTGATAAGTGAATCTCACAATTTAATAATATGAATATAATGAATGAATATGTTTAATATAATACTAATAAACTTTTGTCATATTAGAAAAAAATAAAGTTTGTAATAAAACACCTTTTGGATGAAAAATAAAGCTTAACTTAAATATTTTGTTATGGGACAAAGGGAGTTGATGATGCACATATTGGCCCAAATTCATTGAAAGGCCAATTACTCCATCGCCGCTAGTATACTCACCATACAGTGGCGGATCTAGACCCCCCTGAATTTTTCGTTTCAGGGGGGTCAAAATAGTAAATTTGAAAAATACAAAGGGTCATTTTGTAAAAATAACAAAAGTCAGGGGGGTCGATGAACCCCCCTCAACACCTCTGGATCCGCCACTGTCACCATACATGGTTCAGTTCATACTTTTGAATTAGCGACTTAAAACTGTCAACTAAATCGTTGAAATCGCCAAATCGTCAAACTGTGTACCGATGTATAAGGTTTGAATTCAGTCTTAGGTTATTAATCGGCGATCAAATCGACAGTTCGATCGGCCAATTTTCAAAAAATATTACCGTTTCTATTGGGTGTACCATAGTACGTGTGATAATCGGGTAGTGTGTAACGTATGTGTGTATTTGACGCGTGTGTAGTGTGTTATGTGGAATTTTTTCCCAAATAATCCCGTTTTACTTTTTTATTTACGAAAATGACTTACTGTTCAAACTATTGCCCAGAATGTCCTCTTTTTTGAAACTCGCTACACCGTGTAGCGAGTTTGACTAGGGTTGGTCAAAACTCGCTACACCGTGTAGCGAGTTTAGGGTAATTAATTACGGCCGTTGGGAAATTAATTAGGTTATTTAATTAAACTAAATGCGCTACACCGTGTAGCGAGTTTTGACCAGAATTAAGTCAAACTCGCTACACCGTGTAGCGAGTTCAATTTATTCCAAACCCCTACATAACCCCCTCCGTCCGTCCCAACAAAACTTACCATTCTCTTCCTTTCTCAGCCCAGTTCTCCCTTTTCTTTCTTTCTTAAGTCCATCTTTCATCTATCTCTCTCATAATGGATCCATCAAAACCCCGTTGGTATCGTGGACGAAAACCTCTTCCCGGTCTGACCCGGTCGAGCCTCCAATCGCCTATCTAATCTCTCTCAAATTGAGCGAGTTTCAATCTCCACCGTCTCCACCGCCTCAAACGAACGAGAGATCTCCACCGCGTCATATCATACCTGGTCCCGGTGAAGCACGATTAGCCATGCGTCGGCATCACACCGGAAAAGCTCATGTCTCTCAGGGACCCCCCGCTCAGTCGACCCAAGAGGCAATACGTAGAAAGCTTGAAGAGCCGGAGGACGATGATGAATTCCTGAGGCAAAGCTTGGCTTTACGCAATGGATTATCTCATGGAGAGGGTACATTTTATCCGTTGAAAATGATCAAGGAGAAATGCAAACAACATGAAAGGGTGGACCAGGTATAATATTTTACATTAATTATAGTTAAGGTTGAAATTTACAATTAATTGATCATAATATTTTTGTTCTATTAGGTTGTGGTTGTTGTCAAGAAGTGCACACCAACTGAGAATGGCTCTTTTCACGTGATTTTGAAGAATCCTACTGACACTATTGAAGCTTACTTAGGTGACAAAGTGTTTAAGCAAACTGAGGGCGGAAGTGACATTGGTGAAGGTCTTTGTTACGATACTTACTCGGGTATGAAATATTTTCCTTAACATTACACTCCCTAAATATATCCTTACCTTTTTGTTCTAAATGTTTTGTTTTGTTCATCTATTAGGTTGTTGTTTGGGCCATATCACGCTCAAAAAAACTACTTAACATTGTTCCTTCCAATGTTTGTAAGGTCTTCCACTAAGGATTGTTAATTTCATCTTTGGACATGTATTATTTGAATTTATGTCGAATTTAATATGTACACAATTTATGTACTATTTTTCTATGTGACCGGAATGTGGTCACTGAATTTATTTATTTATGTAAGATTTCCTATGTGGCCGGGATGTGGCCACTAACTTGACAATATTTATTTTTTGTGATTTTATGTAGATTTCCTATGTGGCCGGGATGTGGCCACTAACTCTAAAATATTTATTTTTTGTGATTTTATGTAAGATTTCCTATGTGGCCGGGATGTGGCCACTAACTTGAAAATATTTATTTTTTGTGATTTTATGTAAGATTTCCTATGTGGCCGGGATGTGGCCACTAACTTGACAATATTTTTTTTTTTTGTGATTTTATGTAGATTTCCTATGTGGTCGGGATGTGACCACCAATCCGGAGTTTGAAACACAGCACACAGAGAGTACTTTCAGGTTTTCTCCAACTGGTAACCGTGATGATGGGGTTGGTCCAAGTTCCCAAACTCTTGTATCAACTCAAACACCAAATTATGATGATGGGGCATTTGGCCATAATTATCATGTTCATGATGATGATCGGGCATTTGGGCATAATGATCACGTTAATGATGATTATGATGTTGACTGTGAAGGAGAGGAAGTGCACACTGATGTAGATGCAATGCTAGAGGATGATTATGATGAATATGAGGAGGGTAGTAGTGATTCTGATGTCGATTTGGGAGCCGGTGATGATGGGCCGATTGATGATGATGTGGAAGCACCTCTTGTTCACTATGAAGTGCCGCAAAATCGAAGATATGAGAGAGCGAGTTATCCCTTTTACAGTGATATTGGTACATCTGCTCGACAAGAACAAGGCTTGATTGATTATGATCATGCACATAGTTTTCCAGTTTGGGATCCGGAACAACAACCGATTGCTAAAGGGATACGCTTTCTGGCAAGAACGAGGCACAATTTGATATGAAAAGGTTCCATATTAAAAACAATCGCAGTTCGGGGTAAGAAAGAGCACACCGAACACATGGGTAATTGAGTGTACGGTTAAAAAATTATCCATGTCATTTTTATGTTCGTGTGAGTAGGAAGAAGTTTGGCTATTGGGAAGTGACCAAGTATAAGGCTCCTCACTGCCGCTTATATTACGGAGCAAGTCAAGATCACCCCAATCTAGATGCCAAGTTTATCGGTCGGGAAGTCGTTGGTCTTATTAAGGCCGATTCGGATGTCAAGGTTGGAGTCATTATTGCACACATCTCTAGTAGGTTCGACAAGGTAATTACTTACAAGAAGGCATGGTGTGGAAAGCGAGAATGGCATTGCAGAGGTTTTGGAGATTGGGAGGAATCTTATAAGAGGTTACCCCGCGTCCTAGCGACCATTCAAAAATACAATCCGAGGACAATTGTTGAGTACTCTACACCTCCTCCTCCTCTGTCGGTGAAGCCTCCCTATTTCGACAGTATTCTGGGCATTTGGGCCTTGCATTGAAGCTTTCTCTCATTGTCGGCCGAGTCATTTCTGTGGATGGAACATTTATGCATGGTAGATATAAAGGGGTAATGCTTGATTGCCATGGGTGTTGACGCCCAAGACGGCATACTTCCGCTTGCCTTTGCCGTTGTTGAAAAGGAGGATTGGCCGGCGGCGTTGGTTCTTATACCTGGTTTGCAAGCATATTATCAAGAGTCGTGAAGTATGCTTGATATCTCGACCGTCGTTGGGGCATTCGAAGACCGTAGGCGAAGATACGTGGTGGCCAAACGTGCATCATCGATATTGCTTGAGACATATGCGAGCAAATTTCTTGGAAAAGTATAGAGGGGAAGGGTTGAAGTATACGTTACGGAGAGCGGGTAGAGCAACTCAAGATAGAAAATTGAAATCTATCTTAGAGAGTATCCGTGGAATTAAGCCCGAGGCAATTGCATGGTTTCAACATTTGGATGCTAGAAAATGGACATTGGCATACGATGGTGGTTACAGTATGGCATCATGACTACCAACATGTACGAGGTTTTCAATGGTGTGATGAAGGGAGCTCGTGGGATGCCAATCACGGCAATTGTTGAAAGCTGCCTTCTATCGTTGTGTGGAGTACTTTCAAGTAAGGCATGGATTTTCAATCAATGCCTTAGGAGGTAATCCTGATAACTCTAACATCAATCCCAGACACCAATTCGGCACGAAAGTCGGTTATCACTACTTGAAGAACACCGGAAAAGCGGCAACACATCACGTCGGGAGGTTCAACAATCACGAAATGGGGGTGTATCAAGTGGACAACAACACGTCGGGGTGATCACGGAGGAAATATACGTATTGTCCGAGCTTAATGAGCGCACTGCACATGTGGTAAATGGGTTGCCTATCGCATGCCTTGTTCCCATCTCCTTGCTTGTTGTTACGCACAAAATATTGATGGTCGAGATTTCGTTTCGAATATTACACCGTTGGGGAATACTACAAGACATGGAAGGGAACATTCGAACCAATCGAGCATGAGGACTATTGGGGCGTGGATGGTTTGGTGCCTAGTTTCTTCCCTAATCCCCTACTTCGACGTTCTGCGAAGTCCGGACGACCTAGATCAAGACGCTTTCGTAATTCTATGGACTTTCAAGCAGATAAACGGAAGAGTATGTGTTCATCATGCCATCAGGAAGGGCACAATCGTGGAAGCCGAACACCCCGGAAACCAACCTCTCGTGGAAGCCGAACACCCCGGAAACCAACCTCTCGTGGCGCTGTCCCCATAGTGTAACAAGTGGGCGATGGTGCTCACCCCATCTCACCGTAGGCCTTCCCCGCCGATCCGAACGGTGCAACTCCAGACCAGTGTCGAGCGGTCTTTGGGATAAAGCTGTCTCGATCCCAAAGCGCCTCATCACGCGATCGGGCGGATGCCACTCAACCTCTCAAAGCATATGAGAGGGACCTTCGCCAACCATATCTCCTCCCCTCGGTGCGGTAGGCGGAGCGGGTCTCCCCTCATAAGGCTGCCACCACGTGACCCTCGTTCGGCGAGCCAGTGATCCAGATAGCCTCGCGAGCTATGTGCGAACCTCTCTCGAGATCAAGCGAAACTGCGTCACTTTGAAATTTCATAAACAAAATAATTATAAGATTATGTTCAAAAAAATAAAAACATTAACGACGAGAAAATAAAGTATGATATATGCATACATGCATCCGAGGGGCATGATGACGTAGTCCTGGTCTACGAGGCGATAACGGATCTGCGGCCTCACACATGTCAACCTCTCCCAAGCCCGGATCTATATGAAATAAATGTATATCAAAAACTAAGTAATAATGCCACAAATTTGAAAGAAAACTTAAAAACATAATGAACATTAAAATGAAATAAAATACACGTAGAACGTTGAGAAATCCTCCGCACTGTCTCGTGTGAGGGTCTCGCGCACTACATAACTCTCGATACAGAAAGCAAGCGCCGCACTCCCAACCGTACTCCTCACCCTAGAAACATCCCTAAGCGGCGGGAGATAACATAGCTTAACCTTGTTGTTCGTACGATCGGGCATGATCGTAGAACCCAAGGCAAGCAAGATATAAGCCCGTACGTGCGATCCACAATCTACGGAGCAAGATCATCATCGAGGTCACTAAAGCGTGGGAAACGTACGGTAATCCATCGGAGCTTCGGTGCTCCCATCTATATCTCCGTCTCCGGGGACGGCCCCTAAATACTCCCGACACTCGGCCGCCGTCTATATGTCGGAAACCCATCATCGATAACAGCATCCCCATCAATCGGCAACCCGCAAATCATGCCGAGTATCCTGTAGGAGTGATAGTCATCTCACCAACCGGGAGATGGAACGTATGGGTCTCCTGGACGCCATCTCTCGATCAAGGCCTCCAAAGAATGCAAAATCGTACAGTATCCGGCCTATGTAGTGCACTCCACTAAATCCACACTCTGCCGGTCTCAATAATATGACGGGGAGCTAATACGGGCGGCAAGGTGGCACCATGACGAAAAACGAGGGACTAGAAACCGGCCACCCGGACCAAATATACCTAGCCACATGGTGCACGTGGCGGGTCGAAACGGTATGTATCGATAGGCCGGGATCAATGAACGCTTCCATCTATTTATTTCAATATCAAGGTTGGTTATTGTTCTATAAGGCAAGAAAATAAATAAAAGAATACAAAAAATGTAATTACTAGTACGTGGCATTGTAATCCAAAGTTATCCCACACTTCCAAGAAGTGCACGTGGGAAGTTCTTGGTTTCCGACCTATATACTAAGTAATACTTCAAGAGTAATCCTCATGCGGTTTTGAAAAATAGGATGAAGTATTTTTTTTTTTTTTATAAAATGTTTGAACAATAAATCATATTTTAAGGGTTTAGGGTTTGGAATATAAGTATATGAGATTTAGGATGTTGTTATATGTATATTAATTCCTATTCTATTTTTCTATCACTAAATCATATTTTAAGGATTTAGGGTTTCATGACGAGAAATTAGGGTTTAGGGTTTACAATATGGTATATATGACGCCTAATTAATTCCTTCGACGTCATGCCTCACCTTATGTACCCCTTTCACGAATTAAGGATTCCGTTCTGATTACCTATAACTTATAAGAGTCATTAGGGCACAATCCACTTGGACCTTGTTCGGACAAGCTCACGTTCCTATCTCGGTAATCAAATTTCCTATAATCTCACACAAGTTAAACTTTGTACTCCCTCCGTCCCAAAAAATATTCAAAAATCTTTTCAAATTTGCTATTTATTTCTATTATGAGCAAATTTGCTATATACTCCCTTCTAAAATTTTCTAAAATGAATGACCCAATTTACTTTAAATTTGCTATTATTTTTTTTTTTGATAAAAAATAAATAGACAGTTCATATAAATGGGAATAACAATCGGTCTAATCTATCCTCGATTAGTTTTCCGCACAAGATTTTTAGTTTTATTATTAAAATATTTGAAATAATAATTTTTCTCATCTTTATATTAAATAAATTAAAATCAATGCATCAATTAATTATTTTCAACAATTAAACTATGTATAGGGCACAATTAATTCATCAGAAATAATATTTACATCTATATATTTAACAATAGTTCAACCAAAAATAAAATCCTAAATTGCAATGTCATAAAAAAATCAAAAAAATTAGTCACATAAATGGGAATAACACTATTTCAACAACAAATCAACCAAAAAAAATCATACAAAAAATAAAAAAAAAATTCTTGGCATATAGAAATTTGTCACATAAATTCGGAATAATAATATTTCAACAACAAATTAACCAAAAAAACTAAATAAAAATTCAGAATTAAATAAAAATTAGTCAAGAAATTCGGAATTAAAAAAAAATCATAAATTCGGAATAAAAATATTTCAACAACAAATCAACCAAAATAATAAAAAAATTCGGAATTAAATAAAAATTAGTCACATAAATATGGGAATAACAATATTTCAACAACAAATCAACCAAAAAAATCCTAAATTGCAATGTTCTTCTTCTTGGCAATATAGAAATTAGTCACATAAATTCGGAATTAAAAAAATAAATCATAAATTCGGAATCAAAACTAAAATTCAACTTAATATAGAAATTTAAACTTACAATTAATAAAAAGGTTGAATTTCTTCACAAAATTCTTGGCTTGGCTCGAAGTGTTCTTCTTCTTCCTTTCTTCCTTGGCTCGGCGGCTATGGAGATGGAGTAAGTTTTTTTTTTTCTTTGGTTGAATGCGTGAACTGAGAAGGGGTAAGGGTTTTAAATTGAACTCGCTACACGGTGAAGCGAGTTTGACTTAATTCTGATCAAAACTCGCTACACGGTGTAGCGAATTTAGTTTAATTAAATAACCTAATTAATTTTCCAACGGTCGTAATTAATTACCCTAAATTCGCTACACGGTGTAGCGAGTTTTGACCAACCCTAGTCAAACTCGCTACACGGTGTAGCGAGTTTCAAAAAAGAGGACATTCTGGGCAATAGTTTGAACAGTAAGTCATTTTCGTAAATAAAAAAGTAAAACGGGATTATTTGGAAAAAAATTCGTGTTATGTGCTTGTCTAATAGTGTTGTTAATTGTCTAAGTCTTGTCTCCTTTTTTAAACCCTTTATCTCCTTTTGAAAATTGAAGAGTGAATAGTAAAAAAAATTGAAAAATATTTTTGGATGTATATATAAAACATTTCAATTTATTTTATTTTTTCTCAAATTAAAAAAAACTAGAAAAAAATCAAAATATCGTTTGGTTTGAAAAAAGATAAAAAAACAAAAATCGTTTGAAACCGGCAAATCGAAAACCGAAACTGTGAACTGCAAGTCGGCATTCCGATTGCGGTCGGATTTTTCGTCAAATCATGTATCGGCGGTTTTCGACCTAATGATGTATGTTCCGGTTTGGCCGGCATATCTAGCCGCTAGCCTGCAGTACATAGGTCGGATCCGGATCCTAATTTCCTCCGGCCTCCTACCGCGGGTTCGTATACGGGCTGACCGGCCGGTTCAGGGATTTTGTCCCAACTTGTCCATTATTAGCCGTCCCCGTACTCCACATACAACCACTGCCACCGCCGGAAAACAGCACCCAAGCTCTGCCATCTCTTCGTTCTCATTGCGCTACTTGAATCACATTTCGAATGGAAAATGAGTTTTCAATGAATAATTTCAGCCAATCGTTGTCAAAAGCAAGACCAAGACACATTTATTTCGCCAGTGTGATGGAGCCACTGCTTTCTCCTTGCCGCCGCCACCATCAGGTATGCGTTAAGAACAGAGATCTTTTCAAAATAGAGAATTGTTATATAAACCCGTAAAATTGTTGAGTAAACCCGTAATGCACAAATTACAATTATGTCATCAAATGAAATTACTTTTCCACCCCTAATTCATACCCCCATTAACCCACCTTCCCCCTAATCAATTTTTCACCCATCTTCCCCACCTTCCCCATTTTTCACCATTAATCTCAGCCTCTTCATTTTTTTTTGCATAAAAAAATTACCTCCCTCCCTTTCCTCCTACTCTCATTTCTCAAACATCAAAAAATCACTACCTCCCTTTTCTCCTACATATAAATTTGTTAAACTTTTGGTTTTTTTCCGTTTTGCAAAAATTCGGTCAGTAGTGACCGAAATTCGGTCAGTTCGCCACCCCTACGAAAATATTGAAAAAGTTCGGCCACACCCTAGAAATTTTTAAAAATTAGTCTATTTTGAAAAAGTTCGGCCACCCCTACGAAAATATTGAAAAGTTCGGCCACACCGTGAAATTTTTAAAAAGTTCGGCTACGGTTTGCCGAAATTTTTAAAAAGTTCGGTTGGTAGCTACGAACCACCCAAATTCAGAATTTTAAATGCAATCGAACCGAAAATCGAAATTTCTCACACTCTTTCTCTAAAAATTAGTTGATTTATTCTTTTTTTCTTTCTCTCAAACTGATTCTCTCTCTTTCTCTCTCTAAAAATGGTGGTGGATGGTGTGGGTGAGAGAGAGTAAATGAAAGGGTTAATGGGTGTGGGTGTGGGTGTGTGAGTGAGTGGGGGTATAAAGGGAAAAGTGAGGGGTTTGTTTTAATTTTTTGGGAGTGTTTTTAGCTTTACGGGTTTACTCAACAATTTTACGGGTTTATATAACAATTCTCTTCGAATTATTTTCTCAGTAAATTTTTTGTTTTGGACTTGTTCAATTCTACCCTTTATAGAATCATTAATGTCGCTTTCTTACTCCAATCCTTCAGTTGAAATGAATAGTGAAATTGCCCTAATCTTATCCAAATAAAGTCAACCATAGGGTGTTTCCTAGTTATTACAATTACTAACTATAGATCCACTGCGCTTTAGGTTTCCCCTGGCTGTTGTTGCAATCCTCTTGAAAATCCAGTTACACTTCCCGTATAATTAGGTTTTCAGAAGTATGTCAGCCGCAACTGGTGAAGGAAATCAATTGTCTTTGTCATCGCTTCCTTGGGAACAGAAACTATGTCATCGATTTTCACTTGCAGAGATTGAATCTGTGACTCAGAATTTCGATGAGGGTTTGATTATAGGCTCGGGTGGGTTTGGGAAGGTTTATAAAGGTCCTATCAGCAATGGGTCAAGTACTGTTGTTGCTGTAAAACGGTTGGATTCAGGTTCTAAGCAAGGAGCCACTGAATTTTGGGCAGAAATTGAGATGCTTTCTAAGTTGCGACATTGTCATCTGGTGTCTCTTATTGGTTATTGCAATGAGAACGAAGAAATGATCCTTGTGTATGAGTATATGCCTCATGGATCACTTGAAGATCATCTGCACACAGTTTGTTCCAACCTATCCTGGGTGCAGTTACTCAAGATATGCATAGGTGCTGCTCGAGGACTGGACTACCTGCACACAGGTACAGGTACGCAGCATGGTGTTATACACCGAGACGTCAAGACGTCAAACATTTTACTGGATGAGCATTGGGCAGCGAAGATTTCAGATTTTGGGTTGTGCAAAATGGGTCCGGCTAATCAGCCATGCACTTACGTTAACACCTTTGTTAAGGGTACATTTGGATATGTAGATCCAGAGTATTTCTCCACTGGCAAACTTACAAGAAAATCTGATGTTTATGCCTTTGGGGTTGTATTGTTTGAAGTTTTGTGTGGGAGGCGAGCAGTAGATACAAGTCTTGAAGAGGATCAATGGGGTTTAGCAGGATGGGCTCAAGACTGTATAAAAATAGGAAAGGTAGATCAGATTGTTGACTCTCGTCTAAGGGGGCGAATTTCCCCCAAATGTGTAAAGATATTTTCACAGATTGCAAACCGTTGCCTGCACACACGTCGAAAGGAGCGCCCTACGATGGCTGAGGTTGTGGTCAGCCTTGAAAGCGCATTGTCATTACAGGAGAGAGCTGATAATTCTGTACAGCCTGCTGGAATATCTGCATTTTCCAGGAAGGTGCAGAAGTTTATATTGACCACGGTTGGGATGAACTCTGGTAAATTCAAAATGAAAGTTGTCCGTCTGACTCTGCTAATTTGTTAGAACTTCAGTGTCACGGTTAGCTTTTACACCCCTTATTGGTAGGCGCTAGAGCTTAATACAAACGAAAGAATTAGTTTATAATGGGAGATAGGATGAAGAACATACATTTTCCTACTCTGTGCTGAATTTTGAGTTTGGGTTTGGGGCACAGGGTAGTATAGATTAGTTCTCAGGGGAGTGCTGTATGGGCAGTGCTTGCGGAAATGCAGAGGTAATACAACATCAAGAATTCAAAATTTTGCTTTCCTGGGTTTGTTAAAATTTGCAGGAAACGAATTGTGTGGATATTATTGTTAGAAGTACATGATATTAGGCGCAGTTCTTGTATCTTGCAGATGATAACAATTTTTTTGTCTGGTAGTGTTCCTAGCCTTGTTTGAACTTTCTTAATCTCCTTCACGGCTTTTACATTGAACTTTCTAAATCTTGCATATATTGGAATTCTATTTCTGGGCATTATTGTAGGTTGTCTTAGTTATTGTGAGTTTGCTTCCTCAACTTTGATGTAGAGTGCGGAACCTTTCTTTTCCTTTTTGCACCCAAAAGTGTCGCTTGAGGGTATACTAAACTGACCTCCTTTTTGCATTCTGGGCTCCTCTTGTGGAGAGAATCTGCCTAGATTGGTTGAAGATAGGTGGCAGGGGGTTCTCCATAGGACAACAATTACCTCAATGGGATCTTCTTACAAATGTCCCCACTTGATTCCACTTTCTTTCACAAACTAAAGTCTCATTAAAGATTTCTTTTTGTTAGAAAAGCTATGCGAGATTTTTGTTGGTCTACGGTTTGGGGGGGGGGAGATAGCATCTACTTTGTTAAAAGATTGTCTGCAAGACTAATGGAGGATGCTTTGGTTAAGTTTTTTTTTTTTTTTTTTTTTTAGAAACATGTCCTTAATTGAGGGCGAGCCTTGGCGCAACGGTTAAGTTGCTCCTTTGGTGACCATAAGGTCACGGGTTCGAACCTTGGCGAACAGCCTCTTGGCAATTGTCAGGGGAAGGCTCTAGCAAATGGTTCCCTCTCCCAACCCCCGCTTGGCGGGGAGCGCTTGGCGCACCGGGGTTTGCCCTAGAAACATGTCCTTAATTGTTGAATAATTATGATGGTTCCTCTTGAACCTATCTCGCTCTGACATTTTCAGAAAAGAAAGTCTGGCCTATGCCCAAAACAGTGAGATGCTAAACATGGTTGTCTTGCTCGCTTTTTAAAAGATTATTTTTCAGATAGTAGGCATCTCTGGATGATCAACCCATCACCCATGCCTCTTTTGCTTATCCTCTTTACATGGAGCTCCTATCTCTAGAATTGCTCATGAAAAAGTGGGTTTTAGTGTGTAGTAGGGGCTAGATTTTTGAGAAGATAAGTTGGTTAAGGAATTTCCATGGACCAGCCTGACTTGCTGAAGCTTCCTTATTTGTCACCTCCACATTATTGTATCCCAATTTTTTTGCATGGAATTGGGGGCATACCTTTTGTAAAGTTCATGTCGCCCTCCTTGTTTTTTGATGGGTAAGGTTTAGTTCCCCATCACCTTTTATTTTTCTTGTAATTTTAATGAAGGAATAATGCCCAACTTTTGCCTTAAAAATATGATCCCAAAACTTTCTCGAGGGGAGGTAATTCCAAACCAGATTTCCATCCTGTGGTCCCCATATGTCTCGATTATCTTATTCTACACCAAGTGAACTATGTCTGCATCCTTGGCCTGCCCATGGCCCAAAAAGTACAAACTCCCACAAGTGTAAGCTAATCTCAAAAACTTAAAACACCAAAAAGATTAATGATTTTTATATTTTATAGCTGTATGTTTGTCATCGTATTTTAATCTTATCTTCTTAAGTTGTAAGTTAGTTCATTACCAAAGTGATGCTTTCTTTGCTTAACCCCTTTTCAGATGATGCAAAGCTGTTAAGGAATAGTGAACAGAAAGTTGACAGTGCATCACCTAACCAGGAGAAAGAGATTCATTATGTGTCGGATCCGATGCATAGCAAGGATGGGAATATGGGGGATCAACGTGAGAGTAGGAGGACAATGCCAAATCCCTGGCTAAGTAATCCTCCCAACAACATTCATGGTGAGCAAGTAGCTGCTGGGTGGCCATCTTGGCTCTCTGCTGTTGCTGGAGAGGCGATTAATGGATGGATTCCTCATCGTGCTATTAATTATGAGAAAATTGACAAGGCATGTATTTCCCCAAAAACAAAATATCTTTCTTGTGTCAAAATTAGCTTCTACTGATTATGATTTTCTATTTCTTGATTAGATTGGGCAAGGTAATTATAGTATTGTGTACAAAGGCAGAGATACTTTGACTGGGAATTTTGTCGCTTTGAAGAAGGTACGGTTTGACAATTTGGAGCCAGATAGTGTAAAATTTATGGCTAGGGAGATTTTGATTTTACGCCGTTTGGATCACCCGAATGTCATTAAATTGGAAGGTTTGGTGACATCAAGGATGGCTTGTAGTTTGTACCTTGTGTTTGAATATATGGAGCATGATCTGGCTGGACTGCTTGTGAACCCTGTTATCAAGTTTACGGAACCTCAGGTTAGATTCTTTGAGTTTATCCTGAATATGATTGAATTTCTTTATCAGATTAATATCATTTTGTTGAATATCTCCTCAAGTTATTTTGCCTTTTACTACCATAGGTGAAGTGTTACATTCACCAGCTACTGACTGGTCTAGAACATTGTCACAATCGCTATGTCTTGCATCGTGATATTAAGGGGTCAGATCTTCTTATTGGCAAAGAAGGGGTACTTAAGATTGCTGATTTTGGCTTGGGTTCCTTTTTTGACCCCAATCACAAGCATCCTATGACTAGCAGAGTGGTTACTCTATGGAATCGACCCCCAGAGCTTCTTCTTGGGGCCACCGACTACGGTGTAGGTGTGGATCTGTGGAGTGTGGGTTGCATCTTAGCTGAGTTATTGGCTGGGAAACCTATCTTGCCCGGTCGCACTGAGGTAATTTCAAACTTATTGATTTCAATCCACATCATCGCGAGAAAGTATGATGTGATCAACCATTTAGTTATTTGATAACGCAAGGTGCTGTTATCTATATCATCCTTACTGGTTGCTTTCGCCCACATTTTCGTCTTTTCCTCTTCCCACATTTAGTTAACAAATGAACACTTAGTTAACTATGTATTCTCTTCATCTCAGGCTCCATTAACTAATATGGGACAACGTATACTCCTGTTGTGCTAAAAGAATCCAAAAATTTGTTTTGGAGCGTTTCACTGAAAATTCATATTTTAAAAGCCGACAGTCTATTAAGTTTTTGACTTCCCTAATTTCTTCATGTTACATCAGACAAAATAGAAAAACCAAATTGGATTGCTATAGTTAATGTTATTAATGGCAAATAAATTGTATCCTTGCTAAGTCTGACTTTGAGCATGAACCCTTTGAGTGGAATGCGGGGAGTATGCAAAAGAAACGTCATCGTGTTGTCATGTGATGCTATACAAGATCACTATGTTCTTGGGGCAGTTCAGAGAAACCAGGGAAGACTCTCACGTCTAATTATTCTTTCAATACTATGCTACTCAGGTGGAGCAGCTGCATAAGATCTACAAGTTATGTGGTTCCCCTTCTGAAGAATACTGGAAGAAATATCTGCTACCTCATGCAACCCTTTTTAAACCCAAACAACCGTACCCATGTCGCATCAAAGAGATTTTCAAAGAGTTTCCGCCTTCATCATTGCCATTAATTGAGACCCTTTTGGAAATGGATCCAGCTGACCGTCAAACTGCCACAGCTGCTTTAAGAAGCGAAGTGAGTTCTTTTGATCGTAAGATTTTGTGCTTGATTTTTAGCTGTGTTTTGTTTGTATATGATTTAATTCTATGTTTTCAATCAATTTACGTTTCATCATCATTTTGCTTTGTTGTTCTTCTCTCTCTCTTTTCAAGTATGTTTTCATGTTTGAAAACAAGTCTTGTAAGACCTAGAGGTAAAGAATCAGAATGTGATGGGGTTTTGACACACAAATCTTTGACTTATGAGGTCAATATCGAAGCAGTGAAATGTTGCTTGGTTACTACTCCCTCCGTCCCAAAATGAATGACTAGGAATTTTTCGAATTTGCTCTTGACAGAGGTAGCAGAACACTAGAACCATAACAGTTTCAAATATATTTCCAAGTCGTTTGGTTGCACGAAAGACTTGTTGGAAGACTAAACAATTTGTCTCAGCAGATACTTGAAAATGACTAATGCGGCCACCCATTGATGGTGGATATATTCTTCATTGTGAAACTGATTTGAAAATTTTCTCTGATCTTGTACTTGCTTGTTAGTCTCTTGTATTCCGGCTTAACTCCATCCATCTAACAAGGGCTTGTTTGTAATTTGTATCAGTTGCGCATGTGCTATTGTTTGAACGCTAAGTATTTTGTGGACTATCATAACCGTAACTCTTGTATTTCATCTACAGTTTTTTACAACTGAACCATATGCCTGCGATCCCGCAAGCCTTCTACAGTATCCTTCCAGGGAGGAGATGAAGTAGCTACTGGATGACAAAGCAAGGAGGTGTGTTGGCTTATAAGTTATATGCAGTCTTAACCAAGATCTAACTCAAATAACCAAGTTGACCTTATTCACCTCTCATGAATCTATTTAAGAGCATGATATGCATCTTCGGCCTTTCTATACTCCCTCCGTCCCAAAATGAATGTCCAAAAAGTTCTCAAATTTGTTGTTGATCAAGAGCAAATTTGAGAAATTTTTGGACATTCATTTTGGGAAGGAGGGAGTAGTATAATTGATATATCCCTCACCCCACATCTTTAAGTTGTGGATTTTGATTGTGATGTATAAGTATCCACCCACAACTATTGAGCACCAACATCATCCATGGACTTTTGGGTAGGCTTTGCAATAAATGCTTAAGATATTTGAGCAGTTAGAGAGTCATCAAGGTGCCTGAGATTTGTATATCGCAACTTGTACAGCCTCTGGTATATTTGTGCAGCAGGTACCTTAGTGTGTGATTTCCTTTCAGCTGCGGGTGGGGGTTGGAAACCCTTGAAAATTCCATGGCGTCTTGAATCCTAGTATGTTTTTTGATAGTTGTTGCTTCTTTTTTATAGGTGGACTTCAAGTACGAGACAAACATTTATCATGATAGTGAATCGATTGCAGATTGTGTAAAGAAGATTCGTACACGGGATAGACTAATGGGTGCAAAGCCTGCTACTGAAACCAAAGCTCAGCTGGTAACAAACTTTCATGTACATAGTAAAAAAAAAAACTGATTTTGAGTGATGGCGTTGTTATTCAGCCTTTTATACTGTCCAACATTTGGAAATTCGTGTTGGACATGGGCATCTGTTGTTCACTTCTTGGAACATGTTAATGCTTAGAGCAATGAAGTACCATTATCTACTGTTTGAACATTGGATTCTGGTGAGTTTGTATGGTTTGGGCAGAAATTTTGACCATTTCTATCGAACTAACCTGAACAATAATGCAAAACTAACACCAAATTGTGATCTGGTGCAAGAACTGCTCCACAGTGTGTGAAATATGGAAGTCTGACATATTGTCAGACTTTATGAGCTAACGACTCCATTGAAGAACATGTAAACTTTATACGCAGAAACTGAAAATGTACGTCACTAGAACCTCCTAAATTGGAGCTCACAGAGTTTGCAGTATAATCGAAACGATTGAGAAATTATTGCATAAAGCTATGGAAGAAGAATGATTGATACCTTGATTGAGAAATAGCGAGAGATTGTGGATGTTCTCTTCTGGCGCTACATCTCTCCCATTCATTATATATTCGCTAGTTTTTTATCATTCATTTTGGGACGGACTCATTTTGGGACGGACGGGAGAGAGCAAAAATTATTAATAGGAATATGAAAAACAGAGGAGATTGGAAATTCAATCCCTCCTACAAAGAACATGAGGATTAAAAACACGTATTTATATGCCACCTTTCTCCAAAAACCAACACACAATTCACAATCCCCATCACTGTAATCTTAACAAATGAACCAAATTGATATAGCAAACAATATTCAGATTTAATCCAAAAGAGCTTGAATTTAATTTCAAATCAATTATTAAACTTGAAACGGCCATGGCCAATCCTTCATCTCCTCCTCCCCTTGATTAACCTTACCACTCCTCCTCATCATCATCATCGAATTCTTCGACCCGCTAATCCCATCTCCTTCAACATATTCATAATATTTCAAGAAAAATGCCAATGTAAGCACAACCCATTCCAAGAAAAACATCAAAATGCATAACCCACCAGCCAATTTCAGTATCATCTCACCATCTTCTTCCCTCACGTATGATTTCAGATTCCCAAGAAAATCCCCTGTTCTAGTGAAGATGAGCACAGAAACAGAGCCTTGGAATATTGCTGTGAGGACCGTGGCGACCATATGAGCAGCGTACCATTTTCCTTTGCCGGAGGATGTGGCGGCAAGCCCGGAGATTGCACCGGCGATGGTCAAGATGTGAAGGAGGATTAGGAAGAAGCCGCAGAGGGATGGAACGAGGCGGAGGGAGAGGGTTAGGAAGATGCAGCTTGAGGCAGCGCCTAGTAAGATGTAGTTGCAGAACAAGAAGAATTTGTGGGTTTTGTGGTGGGGTTGAGATGAGGAATCTACGATTGTGAGACCACCCATTCTTGAGAGAGAGAGGGGATTCTTGAATTGAAGGGATGAGTACTGGTTATGATAAAATTCCGGCGATTTGGGTGGTGGGTTTTCAAGATCCCGGCAAGGAAACCTTGGCGTAGAGAGAGAGAGAGAGAGAGTTTGGAGATGTGTGAGAGGGGAATGGTGAGTGGGAGGTAGATGTATAGAGTGGAGAGGCAACGGTCATATTGACTTCTGCAAAGAATCTAACCGTTGCGAGTATTTAAATATTGATGTGGGGGGTTTGTTTCACTAATTTTATGGGTTAATTCCATTCCCACCCCTCAACTTTAGACAGGTATCACTACTTTCCTGAAGTTTGAATTCGTCTTATTTGCTTCTTTTCTCATCTTTATTTAAACAAAATGACTGTTTTAACCTTGTTATAAATTCATGTTTAATCTGTAAAATTTGAATTCTAATTCTTTCATAAAATACTCAATTTGTTTAAAGATAATACTAGGGGAATAAAATATGATTTTAAAAAATTGGACATAAAATGATTTGTCATGGTGATTTTAATTAGAGTGCAACATATTCACATTCGAATAGATGCAACCAATAAAATAATGTTACCTCCCAACTTTTAGTAACCATATTTTATACCGCTAACATTGCCCTTTGTTTTTTTTAATCTCCCAAAATAAACTTTCTCGTATTTCTCGTAGTGAAAAGAAAGAAGTACTCCCTCCGTCCCGTCCTTGATTGAATGAATGTTGAAAAAATTTCAAATTTGGTCTTAACAGATACTCCCTCCGGCCCATAAAACCTTACCCATTTTGCTATTTTGGGCGTCTCACTTTAAAGTCCCACTTTCCTAAAAAGGAAACTTTTTAATAATTCTTTATTCATGAGACCCACTTGTCATACTCACAACAACTATCCACTTACTATTCTCTACCCCACTTTCTCTCTCCTACACACTCACAACTCATACTTTAATAACATTATACTCCCTCCGTCCCGGTAAAAGCGTCACCCTTTTAGGGGTGGCGCGCAAATTAAGAAAAAGTGTGGGAAAAAAAAATGTTGTGAGTGTAATTTGAAAATAGGAGAGAGAATTAGTGGAGAAAATAATGAATTTAAAAAGTATTGTGAGTGTAGAGGAGAGAGAATTAGTGGAGGGAATAGCGGATGGGGTAATAGAATATTATAAATATTTCCTTTTTAGGAAAGGGTGACGCTTTAAACGGGACACCCTTTTGGGTAAAAAGTGACGCTTCGAGTGGGACGGAGGGAGTATATACTCACTCCTTATTTTTCGTTCTCAACGGTAAATGGATAAGCTAATATGGGACAGAGGGAGTACTTAACAGAAGAACTAGAAAAATTGAAAGAAAAAATAAATATTTGTATCTGATGTATATCCACGGCAGCAGTGATCAAATCTTACTGCCTAAACAACCTCAACATCTTACAAATACAATCAGTACTTTTATTGCGGATTTTACAAAATAAAGGGAAAAAAAAAAACAAACTATTGCAAAAAGCTTGCGTACTTGGCTCCTAGGAAAAGCCTTTGGATGCAGAGCAGGGCGTTTTTGGTGACCTCTGCATTTTCGTGGTTCATTAATTTCATCACCCGCTCCTTCGCTTTCAGGTCAGTCACGATTACACGTCCAGCAGGATGATACTGAATGAACTGGGAGAGATCAAAGCATGCAACTGCTAATGCCCTTGGATCACTTGATGTGTCCAAAATTGTAATCAGGACTCGTAGAACCTGTTGCATTGCAGTATGTCACACATTATTCCTTTCTCTACAAAGTCTTAAAATACATCAAATCAAGCAGCAAATTTGGAGATATTTTAAACATTCATTTTGGGACGGAGGGAGTATATAATTGCGTATTATCGAAATAGGACCTTCTCTTTAAACAGACAAATCAGAAAGTGAGACTATTTTTCTCGGATGAAAGAAGCATTCTATCTCCAAATTAAGCAGCTGAATTGTCTTATAAATTTGTAAATGTACCTTCTAGTAAATAGTACCAACATTCTGATGCAATAAATTTGAAACTGGTGTATACATACAAGCATAAGAGTCTCTTAGATAGCTCCTACTTTATAGTAGCGACCCTTTCTATGGACACACGGTTGAAAATGATCCAATACTATTCTCGGATTTTCATGCAATGAATATCCAAATAAATAGCTATACTTCACAAAAGTAGGTAGCGTTCCCAGCTATTAGAGTCCAATTCCAATCAACATTCGAGTTTGAAGAGAGGCTAATTCCATGCTTTTCCTAGTATCAAAAAGAAGAGGCAACCAAAATGGCACACTCGCTCTCTCCATTCAAAAGTGGAAAGATCGGTGTTCTCCAAATAGGTCTCTTTTTATGTAATGTACCTTCAAGTAAACAGTACCAAATTTTCCCTAGCATTCAAAAGAAGAGGCAACCAAAATGGCACACTCGCTCTCTCCATTCGAAAGCGGAAAGATCAGTAATGTGGTGGTGATAGTGGTGGCTATGGAGGTTTAGGAGTGTGGTGGTGATGTGGCCCTCCATTTAAGTCTAGGGGGTGAAATTGTGAATAATACATTTTTCCATCCACTAAAATCTAACTGGATAAAGTTTTGGGTATGTTGTAGAAAGAATATTTTTGTACATAGGTTTTTGAGCTAAAAAAAAGTATAATGGTTAATGTCAAAGTCGAGGTAAAGTATAGTCGTTGAAAATAAAGTTAAACCATAAATAATCACTACCTTGTTAACACACACACGTACACATATATATCACAAATCAAGTTTTTAATATCGTATATTCATGTCTCTATATACTTTCTGTAAATTGCACTTAGGTATATTAATTGTGTATGACAAGTTAGAGGAATAACGTATCTTTGAAAAATAAAATAAAAATAAGAACATAAAAAATGAAGAGAAAATTTGATGCTTAAAACTTAGAGATGAGACTCTTTTCCGGGGATGGAAGGAAAGTACACGTGTTAATATACGTAAACATAACAGGAACAAATGCTTGAGTGACCGATACCTGAAAATCGCTTTCCTCAAAGTGTGTGATATTGTCTCGCCAAAAGATGGGATCCTTGTGCATGGGGGACCAGTCGAGATGGCCAAGAAGGACTTCTTGCTTGTACTTGTCAAAAGAACTCAATTTCTTAATGCTCTCTTTCAGTCCTTCTTCCAGCTGATTGAGAGCCTCCAACAGGTCCTTAAGGGAACAATAACAAGAAAACAAAAACGTAAGAAGATAAACTAAGACCGTTATTACTAAGAAATACTTATCAATTATCCGGAGTCCTACAGCATCAAGCAAATGGAAGCTGAATCAATCCTCTTGCCTTAGCTAGAGGGAAAATGCAAAATGTAATTCTTAGTATGATATGCAAGAGTTGGGAACAATCTGAAACTTGACGCGCAAATTCATCCTTGAAGTTCTCTAGAGCGAGAAGAATCTCAAGTTCTAAATCTCATCAGCAAACATCACTAGGAATGAAACCAACAGCATTGTTTGCCTAACTTGAAGCAAATAGGGAAGTTGTTAAATTGATATTTCTATTAGTTTAGCACCATTTCTATTATAGTACTGCTGAAAAAGCTTGTGAATATTAATAATACTATATGGTGACATTGCAGAATATGTCGAGTCAATATAGCAAAGAGATGTTGTTATAACATGCAAGAGAGAAGATGGATAATCACAACATACACACGAACACAAGTATTTACATGGTTCACCAACTTGGCTACGTCAACGGGTAGAGGGAGAACAATATTTTTAATATGGAGAATTACATGTTACAAACTCTCTAATTATGTGCACGAATTCTTGATCACAAGAATTCACAACTTTGCAACCCTAATCTAGAGTAACAGATGAGAACAAATTGAACTGCTACAAACAAGCTAGAAAATCTATGGAGCCCATAGAAATCAGTAAGTTGGATCCTAGAATTATTGATAACATGTCACCCTATAATAGTCAATTATGTTAGGCGAGGAAAATATTTATACTTTCCTACTAAATTCCCTAATCATATCATAATACAGTAGGAGCCAAGACTCCCTGGTGAACTAGGTAAGAAAACCAGCCAAGACAGGCAGCAAACAAGGTCCAACTGCCTCGGCCCAATTCCCAAACAATGTTCGGCCAAATCAAGCTCCAGCGCCTAGCCCTCGCTCAAGATTCTGGCCGTTGCCTGCTTTTGTGGCCAAGGCTACAAGATGCTGCCATGAAGCCTGCCTTGTCCCTTGATGTCCTTCCTTCGCGCAATTCAACCGCGCAATACTCCAAATTGCATTCAAATTCTCTCTTCTTTCATCTTCGACTCAAATCAAGTTTCAATTTATTCTTGAACTCCTTTGCAGTGTTCTAAAAAGCGAGCTAGGGGCCCGCCTAGACGGGGCCTAGGCGCTAGGCGGGGTCCAGGCGCCGCGACTTTTCAATAGGCAGTCAAACTATGCGTTAGGTGGTCTAGGCGGATTTAGGCGTTCTGGGCGGACCAGGCGTTATGGGCGGGTTTAGGCGGGTCACGGCGGATTTAGGCGGGCCTAGGCGGTTTAAGTAATATTTTTTTGTTGCCCTTAAACGATGTCATTTTACAAGGATTGAAAATGAAAACAAATGACACAGGGTTGAATTTGACTTGACCTTAGTTTATGTTGTGACTGATGGAATACATTTTATAATTTTCATATGCTCTATAACATTGTGTCGAAATTCTCGGCCCCGCTTAGGCCCCTAGGCGCTAGGCCCGGCTCCACTGTCTAGCATCCACGTAGCGCTTTTTAGAACCTTGCTCATTTGTCGACTGAACTTCTAAAAATTCAAAGATATAAATCCTAACAAATCTCCACCATGACTTTGAACCTCCCAATCAATAATCAGAACAGACTTCTCCGCATCTGCCTCAACCGTGTTGCACCGAACACCTAACTTGTCCTCCAGACAACCAAAAATTGTATCGTCCTAAACACCCAAATTGGTTACACCGAACACCAAACTTGTCATCTGGACAATCAAAAAAAAATCCCGAACAAACGTATGCATCCTCTGGACACCCAAACCGTGCTGCGCCAAGCACACAAACGTCACTGTAGTAGCACCCAAAATTGCCCCCACGGGCAATTAGGCAAATCTAGTGCACATTCGATTTTGCCAACCAAAATAGATGAAATAACAACCCCCAGAATCCCTAGCAAAGGCCACTTGCTCCTTGACTCCTTCACTTCCCAAATGTACTAGTGCTGCTCTAGCATAGGATACAAGTTCCGATTTATTCTTGGACTCTTTTGTCAATTGAACTTCTACAAATTCAAAGACATGAATCCTAACAGATGCAAACTCTTAAAAATTTGTTTGATTTAGTATTCAAGCGGGAACAAGGAAGTCATCTCTTACAGGAGTACTGGCATAAACAATTTTGAACCAATGAATATTGGGGGTTGGTGAAGCTTAGTTGCATATCCAAATCAGCTCGAAATATAGCATGAGATCTGCTTATTATCTCTGAAGCTACTCAAGAGTGACCCTTAAAATATCCTATCTTGACCTGAGCTCTCATGTAGGATGGCTTTTTATAAAGTTATGCTCAAGAAGGTTCGTGACTCAAAATAGTGTTCCAGATGTACAAACTTGCGGAGCTTGCTCCAGTCTACCTAAAATTATTACCAAATGCAAATTCACTCAAATTTGGCTCTCTCATTTCACAAGCCAATTCTTTCACTTGAGCTTAAATTAAGCCAACTCTTCAAATCTTGGGTTGTTTTTATGGCCTTACATCTGAAAAAGAGAGAGAAAGAGAGCTCAGCCATAGAGCACCCATCTAATAGGAATGTGAAATAGATGTTAATAACTACTGCCAAATTTTATGACCAGCATTGACGATCCAGAAAAGCAAGGGAATTGGCAAAATCTGTAAGTAATCATGCCCCCACAACCAAAATGGAATACTGAACGTCATAATTATGAATAGAGCACAATGACAAAAGGTAAGTATAAGACTTTATCAAACAAAGACACTTCATAATGAAAAGAAGAGCCTCATAGCTATTATGGAACTGACAGTAATGCCTCCAGAACATGGCATGTCAATATGAAATGAAGACACAAATGCACATCTTTGGCCTAATACTATGTGCCAAAAGAAGGATTGCGAGGTTAATATACTCATAGCTGGCTCCTCGACCGTGGAACTGTGTATAATTTGCAGCAGAAGCTTCCTTAATGTGTATCAATAGCAACAACAACAACATTACCCCAGTGCCACAAAGGCTCCCACCTACAGTGGGGTAAGGGAGGGGGTCCGACGTACGCAGCATTGCCCCCGTATTAAAGCACAAAGAGGCTGTTTCCGGATGGCCCGTGATGAAAATTGCGTCGAAATTGCATAGACTGACTGCTTCTTCGTAACAAAGAAGCGCAGACAGTTTAGTTAGCCATTTTGCTTTATTCCAGCATATTCTACAACAACAACAACAACAAAGCCTTAGTCCCAAAATAATTTGGGGTCGGCTAACATGAATCCTCATATGTTATCGTGAAAAAAAAAAAAAAATAAAAAAAATTAAATTAAAAATAAATAAAAATAAAAAAAATTAAAAAAAATAAATAAAAAAAAAATAAATAAATAAAAAAAAAAAATCAACCCCCACATGGATTTTTGCCCTCCACTCCCGGCCTCTTCAACACCATACTTTCATCCACTCCAAGTAACTTCATATCATTTTCAATTACTCTAATCCAAGTTTGTTTGGGTCTTCCCTACCCTCGCCATTTTATCATTTCTCCACCGTTCCGCCTTCTAACCTGCATCACTCGGTCTCCTTCTCACATGTCCAAACCACCGTAGACGATTTTCCCTCATTTTATCCTCAATGGGCGCGACTCCTACTTTACCTCTGATCACCTCATTCCCCAACCGATCCTTTCTTGTATGACCGCACATCCATCGAAGCATACGCATCTCCGCCACATTCATCTTATGCACGTGACACTGTTTCACGGCCCAACATTCGGTGCCGTAAAGCAATGCCGGCCTAATTGCCGTGCGGTAAAATTTTCCCTTTAATCTATTTGGCATGCCGCGATCACATAGAAACCCTGTAGCACTCTTCCACTTCAACCAACCTGTTTTAATCCTATGAGCCACATCTCCATCTAATTCTCCATCCTTTTGGATAATGGATCCAAGATAGCGAAAAAACTCAGAAGCTTGGATAATATTTCCATCAAATGTGACCGCCCCTGCCTCCCTACTTCCAACTCTGCTAAACTTACACTCCAAATATTCAGTCTTGCTTCTGCTTAATCGAAAACCTCGAGATTCCAAAGTGTGTCTCCACAACTCCAATTTACTTTCAACACCCTCTCTTTATGTCAACTTAAGAACTAATAAGAATTAATATACAAGTAGATGTGCCCGGAAAACTTGTCTAACCTTAAAGGCTCATACAACTTGTTTATTGGGACCATATTTAAGTTTTAAAAGAACACCATCAACAGTTAATCGAAAAACAAAAGGTACCCCATGAAAAAAGGCAAAAACTTTTGTCCGCCGGAGTATATTTGGTTACCACAAGAACACGAAAACAGAAGTTTTCTCACCTCATCACTCCAAGCCTGAGCCTTCAAACTCTGCACAATTTGCAGGAGTCCAAGGTCTACCATTTGAGCACCAAAAGTTCCTTTAGAGAGCACGCTCCTGAGAGTCAAGATGATAACCCTCACAACCTGCATTCATTGATGCTCCACGTGTATCAAATTCCAAAATCAACGTGAAGAGTTTAATGATTTATAAGTCAATAGACATTTTTTTTTTCAGATACTGGAGAGAGAGAGAGAGAGAGAGAGAGAGAGAGAGAGAGAGAGAGAGAGAGAGAGCGATAGAGAGAGAATACTCCTTGCAATAGACTTTACAGGTAGAAAAGTAAATATGACAACTAAACAGAAACTCGATGGGGGGGGGTGTGTGATATGTAAAATGAATACAAAGAGGACCTAGAAATCACCTTCTCCTTTGTGGAACTTTTGACAACTTCTATTAACCGAGGAAGGGCTCTGGAAGTAGCCAAGTACTCAATTGCAGGTTCATAGTAGGACAAAAGCCAAACACAGAGGCATGTTTCATAGAGGAGCTGTTACAAGGACAATGGAAATTGGATAATTACGATATGCCAAATAAGATGACTTGTTAATTCATAAAACCTTGTAGTTTGCAAATAGATGGTTTTGAATTATTCCTCGGCATTAAAAAAGAAAAGTTTACCTGGATGGACTGCTGAGTGGATGCTGGAGAAATTAGAGGTACAAGCAGCTTAACTCCGTCTGCTTGAACAAACGAAGATCTCACGATAGGCTCCTTCAACAAAGTTGCCAGACAGTTAATAGAAGTTGGAATGCCATGGCTAGGATGGGAAGGCTTCTTTAGCTGTACAAGTACACAAAGAATCATCAAAATACTACCTCTTAATAATGAAATAGAGCAGAAATATTTACAAACCTGAGAGCATAGCCATTCCACCAAGCCTTTCAGAACGTCATCAATGCTGGTATTCTTAGACTTTGAGGCTTCTCCGTTTTCAGCAACGCTACCATGCTTTGACCTAGCGCTGACATTACAAGGAGGACTAACCAAAGTAAGTCAAACAAATCACACTATCTAGCTTTCTCAAAGAAGTACGAGTTTGTATCGCTGTTTAGGTACCTTACTATCAAGGTTAGTATCTTACAGCTCTTCTCCTGTATGAACCAATTACCTTTCCAAAGCAATCTGAAAAGGAAAGGATTTTGAGTTGTTCGAACTAAAAAAATACCAAATGCATCATTCTCTTACATTCATAATATGAAAGAAATACTAGTTTCTGACAAAATTACTAACTGCTTCTAGATAAGTAAATAATAAATGTATGGAACATTTTAGAAGAATAGTTGTGATCCATTTTCTGACTAAAAAACTAAGCTTTAGCTGAAAAAAAAAATGATAATTTCAGGTGTAGATTCCAAAGACATCATCAGTTCAACCTCATTATCCATAGTACTCTAGTCATCAGGAAATGGGAACTTCTACTAACATTAACCAGTAAGAATTAGTAGCAACTGATGAACTCTGAAGTCCAATGTAGAGCAGTGTAAGCTGTAAGAGTAGGCTTTGTACCATCATTTCGAGGGCAATACTTTATCTATGTGAATGATGAACATTGATTACATCTTTTAAGTGACGTAAATCATGATTCAATATCAAATTTGAGGCGAGATTTGTCTGCTGCTATTACATAGTTTAGGTTTTTAAAGTGAGAGTATCACATTGATTTGATGATTTATGTTGTTTTCCTCCATATATATACTCCCTCCATACCACGTGAGTGGATACCAAAAATAAGGGCACAAGTGCACAACAATTAAGAAAAAGTAGTATAATAAAGAAAAGTAGATAGTGGGAGGAGGTGTTGTGAGTATAAAAAGTAAAATAGGAGAGAGAATGAGTGGGAGGAATAGAAAGAGGATTGTTGTTGTGAGTATGACAATGGGTCTCATTGAATATAAAATAATAAAATCTTTGCCATTTTGGGAAGTATCCACTCACGTGGGATAGATGAAAAAGGAAATAAGTATTCATTCACGTGGGACGGAGGGAGTATGTATTTGTGTGTGTGTGTGTATATATAAATATAAAGAGAGAGAGAGAGAGAGAGAAGTTTACTCTTTTTGTGTTGGGTGTCCTGATTCAGAGTCTGAATTTCAGACACATAATTTCAGACACACACACCCTGGAAATCAAATTCATTTAATCTCAACTTATATGAAGAATACCTGAGGAAAGGTTCGTAAGTGTCTTCATTTGCAAGAGATTGGTCATGGAATAATTTTGCTCTCTTTGGGTTGGCTGTCAAATTGATAAGCAGTGGGTCAAACAATCTGAGCATTAAATGTAAAATATATTCACAATTCTTGCAAGATTACCTGTAAGCATCTCGTCAATTAAAGCCAGAACATATTCAACTGTGTCCTCCTTGAATATGTCTCGCAAAATGCTCACAAAAACGCGAACATATGCTGGACCATCCTGTAACATTTAATTTCTTTTATCAGTAACTCAGAGTCGCTTGCTTAGACTCTTTAGTCAACAGCTCGAAATAACTTTGAATGCACGTAATCAATATAGAATAGATACCTGTTGTGCTACACTGATTGCTTTTGATTATAAATATTATTGAAAGGAAAAGGTTGACCCATTGGGTGAAAATTTGCAATCAATCTTAATTTAAAAACAGTTTAGTGATATATCATATTCTTCCATTATAAAAGGTTGGATACACTTATATAATAGCTTCAAATAGGATAAATTAATTGAGAAAGACAGTAAACTCAGAAAAAATAGCAAGACAAATTTGATTTGAGTTTAATACACAGGTCAAGAGAAAGGGAAAAAGAGCCAACACATTACATCATCAAGTAATTGTGCTTTGTAACTTTCAGCTTTTTTATCATAACGCCTTAGCAGCTGAAGGCCGGTTCCTGTGATCAGCTTAGTTGTCATGTATGTTTCCCATGGGATATCCCTCCTCAAAACCTTAAAAATTGAACACAAAGACAATTAGTTATCATTCTGTAAATAATTATGTGCTACTGGATATAGTATACTAGCAAATAATAATTCTAGCAAAAAGAATAAGATGTTGAACAAATTAGATGAAAAAGTATTGCAATTTGAAATGTACACACAAGCAAAAATCAATGACACAGACAAAAAATTATGTAATAATGACAAAACATGTGCAAGACAAGGCGATAATAACTCAAAATTCCCTCAAGATAAAAAAACAACAGCATAATTAGATTCCATAAGGATTACATGACACACATCAAACCACTAAGTTGTTGATTAAGAACACTAACGCCTGAAAATCCTTGCTATCCTTTCTTTACAGATTGCACTATATCTTTCTATCCTCCAACTTCTTGAAAAACTGTTAAAAATGTGTTCAATATAAAGGCATACCAGTCTCCTCTCCTCCCCCCCCCCATAACGCTAAACAGCACCACAACTCCCATGCTACAAAATAGTGCACCCTATACGGCGTTTTATCAATCGAAACAATATCAACTTACCAAACTAATTCCAGTAACTCATCTATATCTATTTTATTTAGTACATAGGTTTCATTGTCTTGTTTATCAATCGATTCAGCAAGAATTAATCTAGGTCTACGTGATTCAGGGTTTCGATCCAACCCAAGCATTATGTGCACACCAACCTATCCACAAGCGAAAAACGAGTTTGCCTGCTATAAATTTCACTGATTCAAGAGCTTCTCAATATGTACCAAACAGAAGCTTAAACAATAAATTGCGGATTTAGTAACTTATGAATAGGGCTCAATTCTCAGTACAAGCCATCAATCAAATAGCATAAATCATAACTCCTTTCCCCTTTCATCGATAAACTATCAAGGGATCAAAACAAGGGATTATTATGAATTGAAAACAAAATTGGATGGGGTAAATCAACACGACTGATCTACAATACAAGCGAGAAAAGTAAAGTGGATTATAGATTTGTATGTAGAGAAGAAGATTACCTGGTCGATATTAAGCTCGGCTTGATCGATGGGCATTGCTGAAGGATTTGCAAAGAATCGGGCTTTGAGATGGAAATTCTTAGATCGTGGATTGGTTTTATGAATGTGATGTTTCGCTGTGTCCTGTCAAATTATAACTACAATTACAATTACAATTACAGTGGTTAGATTAACTAATTAAAACGTCCTCGTCGTGTCGATCTTTGGGGTGGATATGGATGGATCCGGGCCAGGTGCGGTTGAATCGCACAAAAGTTGTGTGGGATCGCGATCTCACTCATTCATTCGCATTTTCACAATTCTTATTTTTTGCCATTTATTAATGATATTTTAGTCATTTTGCTCAACTTTCATGATCTCGTCTATTAATACATCTCGTTGTCATATTGCATGCGATATAGACTCTTCACCTCAACATAACCTCAACATTACTTGCATTCGTTTCATTCACTCAAATTTACGCTTACTTTCTAGTCCGGTCCTTGTTTGGTAATATGTATCAATATAATATTTTTAAAATATTTGAACAGATTTAAGTATCACCATCGTAAACATTTTGGGTTCAATATGCTAGAATTGAGATTAGATGATTAGAATTTCAAAAAAGAAAAAAAAAACAATTAAATTCATATTTAAACTTAATTGATAACATTAAAATATGGGAGCTGCTTTCTAAATACACATATAACTATAAATACCTTAAAAAAACGTTGCATTCATAAATTCAAAATACACCAAATGCCATTTGACAGTAATAGCATATTGTATAATATATTGTATACTCCCTCCATCCCACCAACATTGATACCAAATTTTTGGGCACGAAAATTAAGGAAAAGTAAGTGAGAGAAAAAGTGAAAGAAAATGTTGAGAGTATAAAGAATTAAATAGGAGAGAGAATGAGTGGGAGGAATAGTTAGGAGAGAGAATGTTGTGAGTGTAAAAGTGAAATAGGAGAGAGAATGAGTGGAGTAAATAGTGAAGATTCCTTTGCTATTTTGAGCAATATCAATTTTGGTGAGACGAACCAAAAAGGAAATAAGTATCAGTTTTTTGGTGGAACGGTGGGAGTAATAGATTTCAATCGTGGTAAAACTTTATAAGAGTTTATAATAGATAGAGTAATAAATACTCCCTCCGTCCCGCTATAAACCGCACACTTTTCTTTTTGGGCGTCCCATTACAAATCGTACACTCCCAAAAAGAAAACTTTATATTAATAAAATATTCACCCTACTCCACTCATTCTTTCTCCTACATTATTTTAATACTCACAATACCATTATAATTTACTATTTCCTTCACTCATTCTCTCTCCTATTTTACTTTTACACTCACAACATTTTATTAAAATATCATATTTCTTAATTCTCGCGCAAACAGTGTTAGTGCGGATATTAGCTGGACAGAGGGAGTATGTAATAATAGATATCATAGGAATGTGTAATATGATGACAATTTCGTTAGTTAAATGACACTGGTTTTTTAAAAAAAAAAAAATTACTAAACACGCCCATCATCTTTCACATTTTACCCCTTTTAAACTCCTTTGCATTACACCCACCTAAACTAACACAACACACCCACACCACTCGCACATCCTATGCAAAATGGGTTGTGTCTCTCCCTCTCTTTGTTATTTCACTTGTACTCAAAAGTCCGAGCCAATGGCACGGATCAATACAAAAAGGTAAGCAGTAATAAACAAAGTGTATGCTCTTCTTTTGGCCTCAGAGTCCGATCAATTTAATGAACATAATCCTCGAGAGTCCCCGAAAATATATCGTAGTTGATCACATACATTAACATCTTTCACATTTTCCATCACCCACATAGTAAGTAAATTACTCACGCATACTCCCTCCGACCTCAGTTATAAGCATACATATATGTTACATAGAGTTCAGTTGTTTCTAAAGATGCAGTCATGCAGACCCTCTTTTAAAAATATGATGTATCTATTCCATTATAGCAAATATGAAGAAGAAAAAAAAATGACACCTTATTACTGAATACATATTACTCTCAACAAAAAAAAAAAAAAAAAAACAAACAATCGAACAAACAAAATCTATGTAAACATTATCAGAAGAATGGGAAATTGTGTGTCCATAATTTCCAAAACTTCATGTTTCATGTAATAGAGAAAGAGCTCCTTCGCAGAACCCTTACTGACCAATTGTGGTACACCGTTGAAATTAACAGATAAATTACACCATAAAAAAGAAAAACATCAAGACAAATCTTATCTAATTAAATTTGTGTAGATATTTAATCAGCATAAACTTCACTAATTGTCATAACTTTGCACATTTTCCTTCCCCCTTCTGCTTCCTCTAATTCCTACAGAGATCAAAAGGGGGGATCTTCCCCAAATATTTTAGCTCTAAAAGATTTCAAAAAGGGGGCAGAAGGGGGTTTCAATCATATACTTTGATTCTACAACATTGAAAACAGTAAAGATCCAATCAAAGAAAATAAAACAGAATCAGAGATAAGAGTAGAGAAAATCAATCAAAAACCAGAGAACATACCTGAGAAAGAGAGAGTCGAGGTGATTTGAATCGGAGAAGGGAGGGCTGAGTGATGATTGACGATTGCAAGAGAGAGTATGAGGAGATAGTTGCCGCTGTATATTGTTGGGGAGGGGAGAGCGTCAAAGTGAATGCGGAAATTAATGATTTTCATGAGGTACCATGGGGAAACCTTTAAAAAAATGCACATGCACCTCTCCCTCCGTCTAAAAATAAATGCATATTTTCTTTTAAAAAAGTCAAAAATAATTGTTTTGAAAATTGAAAAGTGTTTATTAGAAAAAATATACAATCAACTGTACAAAATTATTTATAATATTTGTTCGTCTGGTATACGAATATAATGATACAATGAATGAAGATAATAAGGGAGTCAAAATTATTACAGTGATATTTTTTCTTAAATAGATCAAAGCAAGCCAAATCAGGTTATGCATTGAATCCATTATTCAGACCCTTTACAACCTAAGTTTGAGGATGAATTAATTCCACCAGCACTCTAAGCCCTGTTTGGATTAGCCCTATTGCATGTGTGTGTGTGTTGGAAAAGGGAGGGGGGATGGGTTGTAGTGATTGCAACCCTCCATTCTTGTACAAAGTCAGAAATAGCCATTCCACAAATGTCGTAAACAATTTACTTTACATATATAGTGAAGCCAAACAATGCGCTGCACTATCAGATGATACCGAAGAACCTTTATCATGCTACATAAACTTTGAAAAGCTAATTTCATACAAAATAAAAAAGGTGGATTTTGGTAAACAATTTGAGGCATCTTCAAAATCTTTTGGTCTTGACTGTGATTCCATTACTCTCATTCCTTTGGGAAATGCTCACATATTGTATGCACGTATAGAAAATTACTTGCTTCTCAACTCTCCACACCCCCCCCAAATGCCCACCACCACAGTAGACCCTCAAATAAAAAAAATGGGGAGCAGACCAATATGAAGACTTACCCAAAAGATGAACACTTCAAAGTTCAATGTTCCAACCTATCGATCATCTATAGTATAAATTAGACCCCCACTATGAACAGTAGAATGAATAGTTCCAATCGCCGAAATTCTCATTTTGCCCTCACTATTTTGTCCCTTTCCCATTTTGCCCTTTTAAAAAAATAAAAAATAAATTAAATAATAATAAAAAAAACGTGTCCGACACGGGCTTAATTAAAAAAAAAAAAATCGTGTCCTCGAACACGGGCTTATTTTAGTTATTTCATAATATAAGCTCCAATTAACAAAACACATGTATTTTCCTATTATGTTATGATCTTAAGATGATGAATCTATGGTTTTAGTACTAAATAACCTCTAAAGTATTATGATGTGTTAAAAATCTTCTCAAAAAGGTCTGTCCCCTCAAGCTACCATAACTTCGAAAGGATCAAGAATTGCCAAATTAAAACACTCAAGATTATTATTCAGTTAGTTCACTCACTGTAATATGTACATAAAGCAAATTAATTTTCGTAAGAAATAGTTAGCATCCTTGTCTATGTTTTGAGTTACTCAAGTTTTTTTCAACAATATTCAGTAGGAAATTGGCAAATATATCAGCCATCCATACATCTGGGCAGTCTGACCAATCGATATAATATGTTATAACAAAACAACAAAGGAGATCAGACCTAAAGCAATGTAGCATATTTTCTTTTAAATCAGATTTTAATTAATTTTCGTTTAAAAAGGTAAGACACTTTCTGCTTTATAACACAACAAAAATCATAAATTGCGACAACCTGGAAAGCACTCATATTATACCATAAGAAGCTAAAGATGCCATCTTATCCTTCTCAAGGTGACACATCCAAAAACATCCCTTTATTACGATCGAAGTAGAAGGCAAGAAGCATATCTGCTTTTGAGGGTGGCGAAATCCACATTTCACTTAGAACCCCAGATAATCCACAACATATCCGCTTAGCAAAGGGACAGTACTAAAATTGTTGTTAATGTGATTCACCATATTGCCTGCAAATAACATGTATATCCGGGGAAAGAGCTTTATAAGGCCTATGAATCTGGTGCAAGTTATTCTTATTTTAACATGCTATGCACTAAGCCACAAACAAAAGCCTTAAACTTGAAAGGAACCCTGGTTTTCAAATGAAACCTGCTAGAGGGAACTGCAGATTTAAAGAACAAAATGATGTAGGCCATGAATCAGATTTTAATTAGTTTTGGAGATCTTAGTTTATTACGATCGAAGTAGAAGGCAAGAGGCATATCTGCTTTTGAGGGTGGTGAAATCCACATTTCACTTAGAACCCCAGATAATCCACAACATATCCGCTTAGCAAAGGGAAAGTACTAAAATTGCTGTTAATGTGATTCACCATACTGCCTGCAAATAACATGTATATCCAGGGAAAGAGATTTATAAGGCCTATGAATCTGGTGCAAGTTATTCATATTTTAACATGCTATGCGCTAAGCCACAAACAAAAGCCTTAAACTTGAAAGGAACCCTGATTTTCAAATGAAACCTGCTATAATTTGATTCGGATTCCGGGCTTGCAACTCCAACTGTTTCGAGAACCATCACAACAATATGGTTCCTCCGGTACGTGATCCGACCCATCTTCAAAGTATTCCAGTCCTTCTCCTTCACAAAAAACAGAAATCGGGAGAGAACCTGCCAGCGATGTAAACCAAGCGAGGCAAGAAAAGAATAAAATTCCACAGAACAAACCCTCGAATAAAAAATAGCATCAAAGCCAGGCAATGCAATAGTGCAAATTGCTTTGAATCCAAACTTTAATACGTACTATGCCCCAAATTCAACCCTAACTTAAATGGAAACAATGCATAATACAAAAAGGAAATGGCAAAGGGGGAGCAACCTGGTAATTAAAAAAAAAAACTGGCAAATAAAACAGAAAATAACCCAAATCAAAACGCTGAGAATCTATAATTGAGCAAGGGTTTGTACCTCAAAGAGATGCCCGAAATCCGGGTAAGCAGTTGACGAAGTCCGGAACTGCTGGCTTGCCAAAGGCAGAAGACTGTGGAGGCGCGAACTTGCAGAGTTATGACATTGGGTTCGTCTTCGCAAACCCTAATTTAATGATGTTGTTGTTGATGTAATTGATAGGCTCCTCCTGTCCTGCTTCTTCTTCTTCCTCCTCCTCAACTTCTTCAAGCTCCTCTTCTTTGTTGCCGTCGCCTTCGTCCTCGAGAACTGGGCCGGCGTTGGCGAGGTTTGTAGAGGACTTGTTCTCGTCTTCGATGGAAAAGAGAGTCCAGAGAGTGTTTCTTCCTCCCCTAACGTCGCAGGACTTACGTTGAGGTTCAATGACGCCGGAGAGAAGAAAACTGAGCGGGCGGTTTGGGGAGGAGAAGGTTGCTTGTGAAACCTGCGTGGAGAAGTTATTTTCTTAGAGTCAATCCTAGCCGTCAAATTTATTTTCTAACTTTCAATCCTGACCACCACTTATCCCTAGCTAAGTGGCAGTTAATACCTCCTTGTATTGTATATTAGATTTTAGATCAAACTGTTCATTTGCTCATCTAAGTTTTCACCTTTTTCTAATGTACTCACTTATATAATTTTGATCCAATGTCCTCACCCAAGTACGTAATTTTTCCAATGCTCTCCCTCACTTGACGAAGTCGTTAGTTTTTTAACTGATTTAGGTCACGTACAGTTACGTGACTAACCCCAATTAAAAACTTAACGAACCAAATCTAAAAATTAACATGACCCTAACTTCGTTAGTTTTTTAACTGATTTAGGCGCATGCAATCACGTGACTAACTCCAGTTAAAATGCTTTCTTCAACATCCTCTTCGTTACACTCTTTTATCCCTCTCCTCCTACTTTCTCTCTCTATTTTCTCTCTCTTGTTCCTCTGTTCTCGCAATTGTTCTTGGCTTCAGCGATCTATCCAAGACAATTTTTTCTTGCCCCAAACCAACATTTTTTGTCGTTTTCGTGAAAATCTTTCCATTTTGGACTCCCTATTGGAATGTTCTAACCCCGTCTCTCAACTTTCTCACCTGAATCTCCCGTTTCTCTGGCCAAGTCTTCCCGGCTTGATAGAGATAGAAATTAGTCCAGTTTACGATTTGAAAAGTGCGCACTAACCGTGTGTTTTGTCAATGGCGGAAATTGGAGCGAAATGGAGGATTGTTGGGTACTATCAATTATGCTACGGACGTTTTGTTAGCTTCAATGTTTGCTATGGTGGAAAGGAAAATCATGATCGGAGAATTCTTTTCTACTAATTCCGACCAATCGTAATCTAATTATCTATTGAAAGTTGCTAATTTCTTATGGCAATCAGATGGATCCAGTTACCACCATATCTGGCCAGCACGTATTTTTCCCTTTATTTTTCAAACTCTAAAATATTGAATTCTACGTGCTTGATTTTGATTTTTTTGTCAAATCATGTTGATTTTTAGGTTTGGTTCGTTAAGTTTTTAACTGGAATTAGTCACGTGACTGCACGTGACCTAACTCAGTTAAAAAACTAACGACTTTGTTAAGAAAGTGAGAGCATTGGAAAAATTACGTACTTGGTTGAGTACATTGGACCAAAAATTATATAAGTGAGCACATTTGAAAAATGTGAAAACTTAGGTGAGCAAATGATCAGTTTGTCTGAATACATCTTTCACTAAGCATAGTTTGATTCACCTTTGTTTGATTCATCATCATCGGATATATGGCTCAGATTGCCTCTGAACAAAAAATGAAAAATCACATCACAATCCCAAATTGATAGAACCAAAAATCAAACAGATGCAACATTCCCCCCCCCCATCTTCCCAAGTTTCGAGGAGTAATGAGACGGTCAATAGTAATGGCAATGTAGACGAACCCACCTTGATGTAATGCTGAAAGTCAAGTGATTAGCCCAACGATACCTACCTTGATACATAAGGTTGAAAGTCATGCTTTGTCAAGGTATGCTTTCTTGCAGCAATTACTTTGGCTAAAGAGCCGAATTCCTTTCGTGAGGCCATGGCTCATGATGGTTGAAAATAATCAATGCAAGAGGAAATTCGGGTCTTGGAAGATAATGGCATATGGTCTATGGTTTATTTACCTCCCGGCAAACGTGTCTTGGGTAGTCAATGGGTTTATAAAATCAAATATAATTCTGAAGGGGTTGTTGAACGACTCAAGTCTCGATTAGTCGTCCGTGGCAATCATCAGAAAGAAGGTGTTGACTATACCGAAACTTTTGCTCATGTGGCAAAAATGGTCATTTTTCGGGCTTTTCTTGCTATTGCTGCTTCCAAGAATTGGGAGTTACATCAGATGGATGTTCACAATGCCTTCATGCATGGTGATCTTGCGAAAGAAGTTTATATGAAACTCCCTCCGGGCTTTGAAGCACCAAGTCCCAACACCGTGTGTCGTCTACATAAATCTCTTTATGGTCTAAAGCAGGCCCCCCGATGTTGGTTTGCTAAGTTACTGGCCTCTTTGAAGACATATGGGTTCCTTCAGTCTTACTCTGACTACTCTCTCTTTACATTCACGAAAGGGACGATTCAGATGAACGTGCTTGTGTATGTTGACGATCTCATTATTGCCGAGAACGATTTCGCTGCGTTACAGACCTTCAAACAGTACTTATGTAAGTGCTTCAAAATGAAAGATCTTGACTCTCTCAAATACTTTCTTGGCATTGAGGTTGCCCGCAATCCTTCTGGTTTGTTCTTGTGCCAACGAAAGTACACATTGAATATTTTTTCTGAGGCAGGCTTGCTTGGTGCAAAGCCCTCTGACTTCCCTATTGAACCAAATCATAAGCTCGGTGTGGCTACCGGTGCTCTCTTGGAGGATCCAGAACGTTATCGTCGTCTCGTGGGTCGCCTCATCTACTTGGTCATCACTCGGCCAGACCTGGCTTACTCGATCCACATTCTATCTCAATTCATGAAGGAACCTCGTTCAGAACATTGGGAGGCTGCTTTATGGGTTGTTCGGTATCTCAAGGGCACTCCCGGTCAAGGTATTCTTCTACGTGCTGACAGCGAGCTCACGCTCCAAGGATGGTGTGATTTGGACTGGGCTGCATGTCCTATCACCTGTCGTTCCTTAACTGGGTGGCTTGTCTTTCTCGACCACTCCCCCATCTCTTGAAAAACTAAGAAACAACCAACTGTGTCTCGATCTTCTGATGAGGCTGAATACCGCGCCATGACAACTCTTACTTGTGAACTGAAATGGTTGAAGGGTTTGCTATTGAGCTTGGGTGTTCATCATCCCAAGGCTATTCCTATCTTCTGTGACAGTCAATCGGCCCTTCACATTGCCAAGAACCCTGTTTATCATGAGCGGACGAAGCACATTGAGGTTGATTGCCATTTTGTTCGTGACGCCATCTCTGATGGTCTTATCTCTCCCTCTTATATTTCCACCAAGACACAGTTAGCTGATATCTTTACTAAAGCTCTCGGGAAGCAACCGTTTGATCTCTTACTTAGCAAGTTGGGGCTCCTCAATCCTCACACTCCAACTTGAGGGAGGGTGTGAAGCAACAGGCAACGGGCACGACTCGTGCCCACAGGCACGAGTCGTTCTAAAGACTAGCACGAGTGATTTTTATGGCACGAGGCATACCACGAGTGGAATAAAGGGCACGACTCGTGCTCTCTGTCACGAGTCGTGCTTCCGGCGGATTTCTTAGTCTGATTAGTCGTATTTGATTAGGATTTGTTTCCTTATTATTTTTCTTTTCCTAATTGTTTTCCTAAAGCTGGTGTAAGCATATATATATATATATATATATATATATATATATATATATATATATATATATATATATATATATATATATATATATATATATATATATATATATATATATATATCCTCCTTAAGGAGAGAAGAATTAACAACTTTTTGCCCTAATTAAATTCCTACAAAATCTCATACTCCCTCCGTGTCACGTGAATGAATACTAATACAATGGGCACAATAACTAAGAAAAAGTAATATTCCCTCCACTCATTCTCTCTCCTACATTATTTTAATACTCACAACACCATTATAATTTACTATTCCCTCCACTCATTATCTCTCCTATTTTACTATTACACTCACAACATTCTTTCCATTTTGGGCAGTCTCCAATCACGTGAGACGACCCAAAAAGAAAATAAGTCTCTATTCACGTGACACGGAGGGAGTATTTTACAAGTTTGTGAAAAAAATAAAAATAAATTACTAGTAAATCTTTACACAATAAAGTCAAATCAAATTTAAAAATAGTGTCGGACTAAAAGCATTAGCATAAAAAATAACTAGATCTCACAACTGACTTATTATTCCAAAAATAAAAAATATATAATTTTAATCCATTTTAATATCCTAACGTTCCCAGTTACTTGTGTGATTGGAGATATTTCAATCCCTTGCAGGGATTTAACTCCTGGCCTTTTATATACTCTCTCCGTCCCAGTGTTTAGTATGAAATTATTTTTCTTTTGATCCGTTCCAGATTAATGTGGTCGGTCAAAAATGACAAAAAATCTTTACTATTCCACCCACTCATTCTCTTTTCTAATTTACTTTCACACTCACAACACCAATCAATTTACTATTCCCCCCACTCATTCTCTCTCCTATTTAATTTTTCATACTCACAAATACATCCTTCACCTATTTCTCCCTCCTACTTTTCCTTAATTCTTGTGCCATAATTTTTGGTCCACACTAAACTGGGAGACGGAGGGAGTATATACTAATACATGTTATTATACATAAAATATACTCCCTCCGTCCCATAGAACATTACCCCTTTTACTATTTTGGGCGTCCCTCTTTAAAGTCCCACTTTCCTAAAAAGGAAACCTTAAATCACTATTCTCTCCACTCATTCTCTCTCCTACATTATTTTAATACTCACAACACTATTATAATTTACTATTCTCTCCACTCATTCTCTCTCCTCCCACTCACAACACCTACTTTAATAACATTATTCCTTATTTTCCGTTCTCAATAGTAAACGTGTAATGTTCTATGGGACGGAGGGAGTATTGTCTATAGACTTGTATATCAAATACAAAATGTGAGACCACTCAAAAGGTCACATGCACACTTATTTCTAGTAGGGCAAATAACAATTTAGGGCCTGAAGTATAGGGGGTAGTGTCAGTTAGGGGCCCCATATCTAATTTTCGGCAAATCAGGGCTCAATATCTAAATTTTTCGTCAATTAAGAGTTTTTTGACGGATTTTGTTAGAAAAGTCAGTTAAGTGACGGATTTTGGACTAAATTGAAAAGCAAATTAGTTATTAAGGACTGAAATGTAAATTTTTAAAAATTGATGACCGTTACAAAATATTTTTTTAAAAATAATATTTTTAAAAATATAATATATTTCGAAAAGATGTAATTTTTTTATAATTTTTTAAATATGTTAAAATAAATGTTATAAATATAAAAATTGTATTTTTAAAGAAAATAGTATTTTATTTTTAAAAAATTAATTAATTTTAATGTAAAGCTTGTAAAATAAATATAAATATAAAAAATTGTATTTTTAAAGCAAAAAAGTATTTTTTTTTTAAAAAAAAATTAATTAATTTTTAACGTAAATCTTGTAATATTTTTTTAAAATATAAATAAAAGTAAGTGACATGTCACTTAAATCTTTTTGATTTAGGAAATTTTATTTAAAAAATAGCCAATTTTTATTTAATAAAGATAATTTTATTTAAAAAAGATAATATGGTTTAAAATTGCTCAATTTAATTATCCCACACAATGTACTGTTACATTCAATTTTTAAAAACATTTTTTTTTAAAATGAAACAATATCTTTGCTAAAAAAGTCTCTTTACGTCCTTTTTTTTTTATTCCCTCACAATTTTTGCCCATACTCCCCTAACAACTATCTCTAATTTTTTCAAAATATAATTATCGTTTTGGCTTTAGAATGAATTTTTTATAGTAACTTCTAATGATGTAATTATTGCAGATTTTCAGAAAATGATCAATATGCGAAATAACATTTCTGTCCTCGTTTTTTGTTTAAAAAAATTTATAGAAATTTTGTTGATTTTATATATAGATATGAAAATGTATATATCAAAAAAATAAATGATTAATGATATAATAAATAAATAAATAAAAACGAAAAAAAGAAAGAAAGAAAGGGCAAAAATAGCTTAGTTTACACAAAAAAATCAAAGAAAGGAATAAAACATTTAAAAAAAGAGTATCCAGGAAAAAAATCATAAAAGAAAATTGAAAAGTTTAACAATTTTTATATTTATACATTACAGTACTCCATACTATTTTTTTTTCATAGCATTTATTATTCTCGGGTTCATCTATTTATTATATACGTAATAGTGTTTTATTTTGAGAAATTATATAAAGAATGCTAAAAATTATGATAAAATAACATAATAATTATTTAAATATAAATACATTCATAAACTTTTGACAAAAACAATAGTATACAATTTTAATCATTCATATCTAATATATTTTCAATAATGAGAACGAAATAAAATACTAATATTGGTGTTCTAATTTTTATTTTTAAAAACAATATCTTGAAAAACAAGTATTTCACTCTCAAGTCCTTTCACATCCCACTATAAAATTATTTTTATTAAATAAAAATTGGCAATTTTTTAAATAAAATTTTCTAAATCAAAAAGATTTAAGTGATATGTCACTTACTTTTATTTATTTTTTAAAAAAATATTATAATATTTACGTTAAAATTAATTAATTTTAAAAAAAAACTTTTTTGCTTTAAAAATACAATTTTTTATATTTATATTTATTTTACAAGATTTACGTTAAAAATTAATTAATTTTTTTAAAATAAAATACTATTATCTTTAAAATACAATTTTTTTATATTAATAATATTTATTTTAACATATTTTAAAAATTATAAAAAAAATATTGCTTTTCGAAATATATTATATTTTTTTAAAATATTATTTTAAAATAATATTTTGTAACGGTCATCAATTTTTAAAAATTTACATTTCAGTCCTTAATAACTAATTTGCTTTTCAATTTAATCCAAAATCCGTCATTTAACTGACTTTTCTAACAAAATTCGTCAAAAAGCCCTTAATTGACGAAAAGTTTAGATATTGAGCCCTGATTTGACGAAAATTAGATATGGGGCCCCTAACCGACACTATCCCCTATACTTCAGGCCCTAAATTGTCATTAACCCTTTCTAGTATATATAACCCTCCTCGTCTAATATGAAAGGTATGCTCTCTCTCTACAACATACTTTCTCTAGAGCCATATCTCTCTCACATCTCTAATACACTTTTCTCTTACATACATTATACATTATACGTATTCTTACATCCGAGGGTTATAGAGAGGCACCCCATCTCGCAACCATGATGGTGCTATTTCTTGCGGATTATCTCAGCCAGATATCTGATTCACTGGATGACAACGCAGCTCGTTTTGCAACCTTTGTCACCTCTATAATAGCCCAAAAGTCGTGACTTCATTAATAACAAACACGAAAAAGGATAATCAAATCTGTGGGAGGAGGAGATGGTTTGTAGTTCATACTGCAACCACACATGAATCAACCTTAAATTCAAAATGATTATTTATTTCGGGACGAAGGGAATACTTACTACCCCAGTTTCAATTAACAAGTGCAGGCAATGCTAGAAAATAGAGAAAAAGTTTACAAAAATATGAAAACAAAATGAGATAACAATATTTTATTGACTGTCAATGTTAGGAATATAGAAGAAATTTACAAAAAGATGAAAACAAAATGATATCACGATATTTTATCGGCTGCATTGATTGTGGCCACGACACTCTAATTAAAAGCACCAACAAAATCATGATACATCATTTTGTAAACCAAATTTTGTGATTTTTTTTTTTTTTGTTTTGCTAACTTTAATATTACCCCTAGCTAAATTTAACTTCACGTACGATAATTAACAATATTGAAAGAGGCAATTGCTCAAAAGCCCATTGTCCAAACATTAATTCTTATATAAAAAATAGAAATTTAATCCATTCTAATGAATATCAAGCTCAAAAAAATCTGACCCTAATTTAGTAGGGGATTGAACACAGCCCCAATGAAGAAAATTGTCCCTGTATTTACCTCCTTGATCATGAACATGAAAGGATGGTCTGCAACAAATCTCAATGTGAGAGGAGGTTTCATATTCATACTGCCACCAAAAGTGATAAATTGCACTTTGGTGACAGCTGCCGCCTCTGTACTTGACTCATTAACTTCAATTGTAGCTTTGTGAGCTATCTTAGAGACACTTAATTTTTCCTCGGGTCGCAATTCTACTATCTCTGTAAAATCTCTACAGTCTCGCTCGAAAGGCAGAGTTAGTCCCATACTCTTCATCAAATCCACTAAATCATTGTGCGTGTACGTGAACTTGAACTTTGGTATGCGTAATTCTTTGAACTCCTCATAATTGAGTCCAAAATCTTGGTGCAAGAACCCTCGATCTGACATGCACTTATCCATTAGATTCTGCAGTCCATCTCTCTCATCTGGCAGTAATATTTGCATACAGAATTCTCTCAGCTGGTCATCTCCTCTCTCATAGTTTAGTTGAAGAACACTAAAACCATCAAAAGCTCGATAAAGGTACCGTGGTGAATGACTTGACATGAAAGGAACAGAGATTTTACTTCCATCTAACATGTAAAAGTCTCTGTCTTTGGTCAACGTTTGATGAAATTTACTTTTGACGTTCCAAAGTCCTTTGAAGTAGAGAGCGTTGACTAGGATGAGCATTACATCTTTACCTATAGATCCTGGTGCGAGAATCTCCTTGATAAGACCTTTGGTTTTATCATCCACCCAAGTATTTATGTCTACAATGAGCTCATCAGCCTTGGAAACAATAAAGGACAAGAAGTTAGGTTTGCATTTTAATGTTTTGATAATATAAATGGATGCATTTTTGAGTGCGCGGTTAAGAATTTTAAGATAGTGATAATTACCTGGTTTTTAAAATCAACAGTTTCAGCTCTGGCATTGTAAATGCTACTCATAAGCTCTTTGTACGAGGGTTTCAATTTGTAACGCTGATCAACCCAAACTCCATTGGCAAAAGATAATTCTGGCTCCTTAGAGTAAGATGATGCAACTCTCATAATTCTGGACGACTTGAGGTTGAGATCCTCCAGAGAGTCCATTTGGTTGCCTTTAAATCCAATAAATTGCAAAATCTGCTTTAAAGTCTCCCCTTTTGATCCAGCAGCCACTGTTTGTAGTGCAAACTCGAGTGACAAGGGTGAACACACCACATTCTTGCCAGAGGAGCCTTTACGTACTTCTTCTAGAAGAATACGTGTCACGAGTTTCATATCAATTTCTATTTTGGGCAATGGTTCATGAGAATAGAACTTGGAAATGATACATTGTGATTCTTGGTTCATCTGACATTTTCCAAAAAAAGAAAAAATATTATAGTAACAAAATAGCAAGAACAAGTCCCGCAATACCATGAACTAAACTTCGATATATACTAGAATATGAATCACTCTCTTCAAGAAGAATGGAAGGAAACTGGAGCGAAATAATAATAGTTTCATATATAGAAGTCGTGATGCTCGGACTCTTTGGTTTACCCCGCCGTAAACAAATCGGACCCTTGTATTTTAATCTTGTCGACACGAGTCCGGCCAGGTAAACCAAAGAGTTCGAGGGCCTCCGGATAGACTAGAAGTGTAGCCAGTTTCATAACTAAAGATTTTATTCTTAAAAAAAGATACCAACAAAAACAGTCATTATAGTTTTACAGTTCAACAAAAACAGTCATTATAAGTTGGGGATGCCTAATTAGGGGATTGAACAAGCAATAAGGTAATTTCTGTGACAGTCTATGCAAAAGACAAGCTACACGCCCGTGCAAGAGTTTCTGGAAAAGGGAGCGTGCACACCCAATATAAGGGGAGCGGCCGCTCCCAAGGTCAGAGGATTTGGCACGACCGTGCTCCTCAAAGGACACGCCTATGCTCGACCTGTTTTGGGCTTGGGCCAGCTGTTTCTTCAGGATTAAAACCCTGCAGGAGAGTTAGGAATAGGGCAGTATAGATACCCTCAATTCCCTAGCAGTTTTTGTATATAATTGCTAGTGTGATACAGATCAATATATGTATGATTGATTTATTTTATATCTTCTACGTCGTAGATATGTTATAACAAACAAACTAAAACTAAAACTAAAGAGAGGTTAAATTAAAGAGGGAATATCTTACAGAATTGTTGGGGATTGAAAGCTGATTTCCATCCATCGGAGAGACGAACTGTGCGTGGAAGAGAGGAGGAAGATTAACGGTGGGTGGGATCGAAAGCTGATCGCTGCTGTAGTACTCAATTCCTTCCATCGGAGTGTGATCAAACCCTTCCATCGGAAACTTTGTGCGGAATGGCCAAAAGCTAGCGAGAATTAAATAGACAGACGGAGAGTGCTAAACCGGTCTTAGTTGAAAAAAATAAATGTGGGCCATTGATTGAATTTTTCCAACCGGGTTGAATGAAATTTTTTTGGAAGGATTTATGCCATGTGTCGCCTCCTGATTGGGCCGACAAGGAGAGTGAGTCCCAATGGCCGGGAGGGGCGCGTGATTTCCAGTTTTTTTGTTTTTTGTTTTTTTTCATTTAAATACACGTGTCATATTCCTATTGGTTTATGTGATTTTTATTTTATCCAAACACATCCAAATTTTCAAAGGCCATTATATATATTCAAAATTTTTATTTGGGTAACTCTTGTGAAAAACTAATTTTTTTCATAATGTTATAAAAAAACTAGTTTTCAGAACCGTTCATCACTCTTATTAGTTAGACTTAGTGCTTTAAAACTAGTTTTTTCTTATGTTACAAAAAAACTTGTTTTTTACAAGATTTTGGCTTTTCATTTTTTTTTACACTCAAATTCATATTTTTTTCTTTATAAATAGACTTTTCTTTCATTTAATTTCGACACAGCAAAAAATCTCTCATTTTCCATATAAATTTCCTAATTATCCTTTATCAACCTAAAAAAACCCCTCTTTTTTGTGAAATAGATCATAATAACAATCATTTCAACACTCAAAATTTCAGTAATTTTCCTCTCAACTACAATAATCCTAATGTTGAAAATCAATCTTCCAACCAACCACCCCCTCAAAATATACGCCCCAATTTTTATCCATATTATGGGATGTCTTCAGCTGTGCCAAATTTTTCTCCATATTATGGGATGCCAATTCAACCACCCCAAATGCAGCCTCAGAATTTTAACCCATATATGTCAATGGGTAATGCAAATGTTTCTTATTCTGGAGCAACTGCATTTTCAGAATTTTCAACACAAGTGAGTATTGATGGCATTCCAACTACAGAGGGTTCAACCATTTCAACCGGAGAGGGTTCAACAACTTCTAGCAAAAAACACTCTAAATTGACCACTCAGGAAAATTTAGTGCTATTGTGTGAGCACCCCAACCCGGGACCTAACACGTGTCCCGAGCTAAGGGAGCTCAAACTAAGAAAATCCATCTAAATTTTTAAACATTTATTTGCCTTTAAAAGAAAACCACTTTTCAAACTTCCAAATAAAATCAATTGATAATATCCTTGCTTGAAGGAAATCCAACTACAACTTTAATAAACCGAAATCTAACCAATTACATTGGAAACCTTAATTAACCTTGTTTAACAAAAGAGTTTTCCATACAAATTACAAAAGAAGAATACTTAATAAATACTCCTAACAACCGACTCCTATACTTAACTTGTCAAGCCCCAAAAGCAAAAGTCCAAAATGAAATCCCCGGCCTCACGGGTTCGGGTCACCTGTCTCGGAATCTAAAACAGTAAAGGGAGAGGGGTGAGAATAAATCTCAATGAGCTATTATGATATGCAGCAAGATGCCAAACAAAGTGCAACACATAGCATGGTAGCACATAACACATTATGAAAGCGGTAAACACCTTTCGTTACCTCATTTTACCTTTCCCGTCTGAACAATAAGTCGTACAACGTGGGAGTAAAACTCCACTCTTTGGTGAATTGCCTCCAAAGACATTCACCTCTTTATAGGACTCATACCCTGAGATCCATATAAGAAAGGATACCTATATTAGAGTATCCAACAATAATATCGTCCCTCCTTACAACGATCGCAACAGTCTCCGTAAAGCCTTTTTGGGGTCAATACAAACAGCGGCCCACTCCGTGGCCACAGAGTGGGAAGTGGTCACCAGATGACGAACCTTCAATCACTTATTGAACAAATCAATAATTGATTGAAATCCATCATACCCACCCGAACATAAACACGCTCAAGCACATAATAGATACTTGAGATAATCCACAAAACGGATAACAATATAACAACATGGTAATGTATACTCATGCTAAAATGTAACCATAGTACAACAATTCATGTAATGCACAATGCATAACCCATCAATGCATATGAACTCCATTTAAGGTAACAATATAACCACATAATCCACATCGGAATACAATAAAATCACGAGCGATAGTCCTCAACCGGATACAATACTAGCAACAAACCGTATAATCCACAACGGGAAAACGACACAACCATATACCAAATAATCCACAATTGGGATAATCATGCTACAGTGATACATATACATTAACACAATAGTGTGGCCTATGGTTTTAAACATGATTCAAGCTAACTACCCAGTATGGGCAAGTAAGGTCACCGAGTATCATAAACCAATCCCACGAAGTCATTACTCAACCTTGAATAAATCTTATTAAAAGTGCAAGACCTACTTCCCAAGTTTGGACCACTTTCCGAACAATATTTGACTACTCCTACAATTCCATTTTGACCAATTAAAAGGTCAGCGGTCAAGCCAAGGTATCCTACTCTAACCTAGGTTAAAGAGGATCAATTCGTATCCGGGTTGATTAGGTTCTACTACTTTATATTGGGTGGGAGTCACCACTTCTAAGAGGTCAAACAACTTGCTAAGCAATTCTTGTTTAAATTGAAAAGGTTGGTTCGTGGGCTTGGGCGACCGCCTAACCACTCGGGCGACCGCCCAAGTGGACTTCCTAGGAATTTGAGGTTTCGCCATCTTGGGCGACCGCTCTAACCTACTGGGCGACCGCCCAAGTGTCCTTCCAAGGCAACCATGATTACGTGGCTACGGGCGACCGCCCTAACCTACTTGGGCGACCGCCCAAGCCTCCAGCCAGCCCAAAATGCAGATTTTTACCCCCTTTAAGCCTAGGTTTCAAATCCTTCTAACTAAGCTTAGTTCAAGAACACCAAATGATACTTCAATCTTATCAAGTCCCAACAAACATGTAAACTCCAAAACCAATTAACCCTAGATTATTTACCACTACCATTTCTACCCATTTCACCATTTCAAATGAATTCTAACTTTCCAAATCAAATTCCACCCATTCATTTAAATCTAAATCAACTCCCATAAACCATAACATCTTTATTTTTAAGTCATTAACCCATTTCCCAACTCCAAGAAGACTTCCAAAACATATAACAACAACAACAACAACAACATAGTTCATGAACATTAAAGAAGGGAAAGTCATAATAACTCACTTTAGGGTTTTGAAAAGGGAAGGTTGATCTTTCTAGCTTGATGAATTCTCCTAGGTGATTCCACTTCAAAAATGCCCTTAGATTTGAATTTGGAGGAGAAGTAGCTTGGCATTCAAAGCTTGGAGGAAGGGGCTTCCATGGAGCTTCTCTAGGTTTTTCTCTAAGAAGGAAGTGGTGAATGAATGAAGGAGGAGGAAGGGAGTAAGAGGAGGATGATGGAGAGGGGGGGCCGGATATGGAGGGAGAATGGGGGAGGCACATGGCAAGCCTAGAAGGGAGTAAGACTTTGGCCCCCCATGGGAAAATTATCTAAGGCTTCCACTTTAAATTTAACTAACCTTTACTCAAATAATTCATCCTACTCAATTAACCTCCTTGCACTATTTATCATATTTCCATTTTTATTATTTCTTCAAGGTTCTTATTTAATGTCTAATAAATTCATAAAAGATTCTAAATTTACTTCCCACCCAAATTATCTTAAATTACGAATTTTAAAGACATAATTGAACACATAAAGATAACATGAATATTAAAAGCATATAATATACTATTTAAAATTAGTGCCTAGGGTTGGGGTCGTTACACTCACTCCCCCTTAAAGGAAATTCGTCCCGAATTTGATTGTCGCTTACCCTAAGGTTCAAAAAGCAAAGGTTACCTTTCACACATTCTAACTTAATATTTTCAATTAGACTTTTCAAGGGCAAGATTCTACTATACATTCTCACAACCCGAGTACTCTAGAACTTCACTTCCCAATTAGTCTCTTCACTTCTATGATTCTTCCCAAGATTTCTAATTTCATTAATAATACGATTTTACGACGCAACACCCCAAGAATACCATACAACTATTACTACCCGAATTTCCACGACCTCAAGAAAGTACCATTAAATAAAAGTATTACAACTTAAGTTACCAAATATATCACGATATTATATTTAAAACTTCAAATATTCTATAAGTTGATCCAAGTCGGTCTATAAGTCAAATCGTGAATCTTTTCTAGAACTTCAATTGGGTTAACAAACTTTGGCGCTAAATTACCTTAGGCCTAACTTTACTAATTCCATCCCAATAAATTGGAGATCGATAATATCTCCCTGAACTACGCCTCATACGATTTTATCTCAAAGCTAGAATGATACCTGCTATTTACGCAAACTCGCTAAGGTTAATTAAACTTCTCAAGTTGAAGGGAAATCTGTCACACAAACATAACCTATTCTTCCATTTGGGTAGTCTTCAAATCTCTTCCTTTCGACTAACTAAATCTTTCAACTCTTAGGGTCGGTAACTAACCCCTAAGGGAGCTTCAAAAGATAAAATTCCACTTAAACCACACAAACAATTGTAACCACTCTCGATAAATGATAAGAAAATTCCGCTTTACCTAAGTTAGCTTCCCTAACATACGCTATCACCTTCCCATTTTGTATAACACAACACCCCGATCTTCCTAAGAATACATACTTAAAACTTCACAAGATCCTCACATCCACTAGGTAAGGTAAGGATCGGGTTCAAAGCTAACCTATTCTTCATTAATAACCACGTGATTCATCCTTACTACATCCTACACCATTTATACGTCCTTTAGAGTCAACTAAAGCAACGACTCTACAATTCTTAAGAATTCCTTAAATTTCTTAGGTAACACTTGCCAACTTAAAGATCACTGACTTAATCCTCACAAGATCCATGGTAACATCCACGGTTAAGACTATAGAACCCAAAATTTTGAAAACTTCTCGAGCCAAATCACACTAGCTAAACTTTGCATACAAGTACTTCTCACCAAGGATTATTAACCCTATCCTCCAATGATTTTCATGATCCTCTCTAACTTTAGTTAACAAGAGACCCTCAATTCTAATTACCATAAAGCCATCAAAATAAGGCTTAAAAATTCTGCTTATCATACTTAGAATAAACACATACGATACCTTGATGAAAATACAATTACCATCTACTCACAACTAGCACGAAAATTTTCCGAAAGACTTCTTATGCAAGTCTAACACCAACCAAATACCTTTTACACTTTTTAACCAACATTCTTCTGGCTTACGCGCATATATAACAAGAATACCATATAAAGGTTTATCTATATCAAATACCAATATAATCAAATTGGGTATAGAAAAGAAGAATCATTTCTTATGATAGTCTACCAATGCATAACAACTACTTAACCCTCCAGGTCAAGTATATCTCCTTTTTACAAATTGGTAATCATACCAAATCAACTGGCAATACATACTCAGTCATGACCACATCACTATCGTGGTAAATCAAGGGAGGTTCGAGGTATCCTCTCATAAGAGCAGAATCCTCTAACAATAAAACAACATCTCAAACAATATATGTCACATATAAGCAAAATGTGATGCCAAGCATAAATGATATGCAACAGTGATCCATAAAATATGACCCCTAATTCCGAGACAGGAATATACCTTTAGTAACCTCTCGAGGAAACTATCTCTCCTAGGTTCGAAACATGTACTCGGCCATAGACCTTCTCTTTCGGTTCTCCTTCGCTATCTCTTTTGGTACCACCTCTTTGATGTCCACCCGCCGACCGCCGCTTGAAACTCGTCCCCGAAGAAACTTTGGACAATTCCTCCTAAAGTGTCCCATTTCTCCACACTTAATACACTTACCTTGTTTACTCCAACAATGATCTTCTGTGATGCCCAATCTTCTTGCAAAATTTACAATTCATCCCATACTGTTTGGATCTTGGCCTAGATGAAGAAGCTACCACAAACTCTCCTCTCACACTTCCTGAAGTTAAGGTCCTTGGCTGTCCTCTAATGATTTTGGATCCTTGTCCTATACACTTTGGCTTGTTTTCAATCTTACTTCCGGATCTTCCACTATTTTCCTCAATGTCCTTCTCGACCTTATATGCCCTATCTATGACTGTCTGATAATCAATGAAACTATCAATCCAAAATTTCTTCCTAAACTCACTCCTCAAACCTCGTTACAAACTTCGAACCCTTTTCACTTCATGCGATACCAAATGAGGGCAACACTTAGCTAATTCCTCAAACCGGACCGAATACTGATTCACCGTCATGTTCCCTTGTTTTAGTCTTAAGAATTCAATCTCCTTCTTATCCCTTGTAACCATGGAAATGAAATAGTCCTCGAACTGTTGAGTGAAATTATCCCAAGTCTGGGGCGTATGATCCCGCTCCCAACTTCCCTTCACAATCCGCCACCACCGATCACTGACCTTCAAGTTTGAAAACGGCATACCTAACTCTCTCTTTGTTGGGACTTCCTATAACCTCGAAAATCCTATTCATTTCTGCTAACCATTTTTCCGCCTTTAACGGATTCGGATCCCCGTAAAAGCTCGGTGGGTTCATCCTCACAAATCTATCTAATCCATCACTTTGGTATCCCTCAGGTTGATTCGGAACCGATCCTCTAGTCTCCATATTATGTACAAACATCCTGAACAATTTCATCATCTCTTCATTCTGATTTCCACCTATACCCATATCTCCTTCAATTTCTAGAACCTTCCGCTGATCATCCTTGCTTCCGGCCATTAGAACGAACTCCTGCATTAAACACTCGGCGTCAATTTCCACACATTCTGTAACGACCCTAACCCTAGGCACTCATTTGGCATCATTTTGTGTGCTTTTAAATATTAATATTAATATTGTGTTCAATTTTTATATACTTGATTTCTTATATTAGGATAAGATGATAAGGAAATAAATAGTGTTCTAAAGGAAAAGTAATAATTAGGAATAAATAAAGTAATAGATTGGAGTGGTAATAAAATGGACAAATAAAATGTTATGGGTGGGGAGAATTTATTTAAATTGTGAAAGAAGTGTGTAGGGAGTTTGTGAGTGGGGGACAAACTCCCCTAAAACCCTCCCCAAATCTCCTCCTTGATCCGGCCCCCCTCCCCTTTTACCATCTTCATACTCCACCTCCCCTCCCTCTTCATCTTCTACCTCTTCACTTTCTCTCTCTATTTGCCATGGAAGACCTTTGTTGAAGCTTCACATTCCAAGCCTCCCCAAGAGCAATCCCTCACCATTTCTAGATCCGAGAGCACTTTTGGAATCGGGAGACCAAGAGGAGTTCATCAAGCTAAGAAAGTCTTAAATCCATCTCCCATTTTAAAGTAAGTTATTATGACCCTTCTTTTCTCTAATGTTCATGAGATACTATGGTTATTATTGTTGTTATAATATTTATTGGAGACTTTGGGAACTTTCTTGAACTAAAGAAATTGGTTAAGTTAATAAGAGAATATTGTTGTTTTTTGGAAGTGTTAAAGAAGGAAAGAAATGGAGGGAGTTAGAATTGGAGAATGAAACTTGAAATGGGTAGTGATTCAAAAGGGAAAAAGATATAAGATTTAATCATTTTTGGTTACATGGGTTAGTATATGAGTTATGATGACCTTTCCTTTCCTTTAATGTTCATGAATTGTCTAAGGTTGTTATTGGGTATAATGGTTATTTGATGCTTGTAAAATCTTCTTGGGTTGAGAAAGTGGTTAATGTCCTAGAAAAATGTTGTTATTCATGAAGTGTCAAAAAGGTGTAAGAAAATGGAATGAGTAGATTTAAAGGGATTAACTTGGAATGTGTAAATGAAATGGGTTGGAAATCTAGTGTTAAATGATGTAGGTATATCAATTTGGGAGTTTAAAGTATGTATTATGAGATCCATGAAGTGGGTATGCTTTTCTAGGTGTTCAAGACAAGGGAAAACTTTGGTTGGGACAAATGGGTATGAGTAATTTCTGCATTTATGTTGATTCTGGGCTCAGGTCACGAGTCGTGCCTGGTGGCACGAGTCGTGCCTGAGGTGTGGGACGAGTCGTGACTAGGGTTATAAGGAAGTCGTGCCTTGTGGGGGACGACAGATTCAGAGGAAGGTGCAATGGGCACGAGTCGTGCCCTGGGGGACGAGTCGTGCCCTGGCCTGGTTTTTCACATCAAATTTAGAGCTGTTTAAACCTAACCAAACTCGAACCGAAATAGAATCTCTTTAACCTAGATTAAAGTAGAATACTTTGGCTACACATTAATATCCTAAGTGATCAAAATGGAATTGGGGAAGTACTTTAAATGTTACTTGGAAAATGCTAGTTAACCTAGTTTGGTAACTTAACAGAAATGATTTCATCTTGGTAGAGTTAACTGGGATCCTTATAGAGATCATATATTATTGTATAATAACTAAGTAAGATAGGTTGATGATATCTCATTATCTTACTGGAGTATTTATTCATGGATTGTATTATGCTTAGCGTGTTACATAAATGCTGCACTCTGATTATTGGTTGAACATGAGTATATTTTACCATGTGACTATATTGCTTATTTATGCATAGTGTGTTAAAGAAATGTTGCACTATGATGTTGGTTGAGCATGAGTATATTTTACCATGTTGCTATGTTGTTTATCCCCTTTGTGGATTTATTCAAGTATCTATTATGTGCTTGATTATGTGTGAGTCAGCTGACATTGGGGGTATAACATAATACGATCAATTATGGAAGTGTGACCTAATGTGATCGGATTATGTTATACCTGTGACCGTCCCCTTCTGTGGCCACAGTTTGGGGTATAGCATCTGTAGTGAGCCAAAAGCCTTACAGAGTTGCTACTGTCTTATTTGGTTCCCTGAAAAACGGGTCTTATAAGACGTGAGTATTGCTTAAGTACCACCGTAAGATTGGAGTATTATTATACCCAATGTTGTACGACTCATCGCTCGCACGGGAAAAGGTAAACCAAGGTAACGTAAGGTGTTTACAGTTTTTCCAACGTGTTATGTGCAACTTGTTATGTGTTGCATCTTATATGGCATATTGCTGCATTCATAATAGCTTGCTGAGATTTATTCTCACCCCTCTCCCTTTACTGTTTTAGATTCCGAGACAGGTGGACCAGCCAAGTAAGGGCGGTGAGGAGTTTGGAAGTTATATTGTGGGAATTGTCTGGGTATGATTAGGTTGGTATAGAAAGTGTATGTTAGTATAATTCTTTTAAAGGGTTGTATTCATAAACTCTAATTCTATTTTATATTCGACATCTTTTTGTAACTAAAATCGTTTAATACTCTCAAGGTTGGTCAACTCTTCCTCCAATGTGGAAATGAGTAGAGTTATTTTAAAATGGTTATGTTATGTTTGGAAGTTAAATAAAAGGTTTTAAAAGTTAAGGAAATTTGGGTTAGTTTGGGGACGCTCCAGCTCGAGATACGTGTAGGTTCCGGGTCGGGGTCCTCACAGTTGGTATCAGAGCTCGGTTAGAGTTCTCGGGTAGAGTCTAGCTGAGTGAGAGTGTGCGATAACTTACGTCGAGAGTTTAATGCAGAATTTGTTCAAAGGCAGAAAACGATATTGATCAACCAAGGAATCAAGGAAAGGTGAGTTATGGAAAGATAGATTTCCCCACCATCATTTGAGGTATTTTACCTGTCTCAGGAATTAGGGTTCATACTTTTATAAATCCTCGTGCATTAGTTCTCATGTGGCATTACATTCATCTTTATTTGCATAATTGGTCTTAGAGTTACCTTATGTGCCGGAGGTTCTACTCCGATGGGGTCGTACCTCGAGTCATCCTTAATTATCTTGGTAGTTGTGATTTAGTGGGCATGTATTGCCGGTGGATTTGGTCGAGTTACCAATCCGTGAATCATCGTTGTATTAACCTGAATTATTCGAGTAGTTGTTGTGTTCGAGGAGGACTGTCGCAAGAAGCGAGTCTCCTTACCTACGTTTGATTTACCTCCTGTGTAGTTGAGGCGGATAAATTATTAATTGCTGTTATGTCACATATGCGTAAATGTCGAAAGTATGATCTAAGAAATGTGAAGGATATGTGTTATATTTAAGTAAAAGAACCTTGAGTTATCTCATGTACGATGGTAAATGAATTTGTGAACTCTTAGTTGAGGTTAGGTATATGGCCTAATTAAGAGTGGTTTATAATGGTATAATTGCATGATTAGTCATTCATTGGTGCCCCTTGGTGGAGACTAGATGTATGAGACTAGTATTGAAAGTGATAGTCTAAGTGGGATTATATGAGTTATAAAATATCGCGAGTAATAGATCTTATGGAATTAATATATCTTTGCCTTATGTGCTATAAGTTTATTCTTTAAGGAGAGATTGATTGAATTCTTGCTACCAATTGGAATAGGAAAACTAATATTCTTGTAAGTGATATCACCCTATAAATCGACTAAGTGGTGTTTTTCATATGAGTTTCAAAAATGGGTTTTCATCAGGTATCATACCAGGACATTGAAACTTTGAGTTGATATAAGGTACTATTTTAGTATTCGGATTCCTAGATAGAGGACACTATTGGGATGATAGAATTGATGATTCATTTTGGGAAATTTTTGATAAAGAAGATAATTAGCTTAGCGACTCTCCGTAAGGATAAATTAGTACTATATTTAGAAAAGATGATACTTGGTGGTTATTTATAGATTATAGAGATCTCAAATTGGTAACTGTAAGAAATAAGTATTCGTTATCACTTGTTGATGATTAGCATGACTGATTCTAGAAACTAGTAGGATACTCAATGGTTATTAGTTGAACTTCGGGTGTTACAATTACGGTGAATATTTATTCTAAGGATATACTTAAGACAACATTCGTAATTAATATGACCGTTTTGAATTGTGGTTGTGTATTGGTTATGGAGGGGTAAATAGGGTAAATGTGAAGAAGTATAATAGATGTAGTGATTGGTGACTTATAGGACCAACTTCAGAAATTGGTAATATATGTATATGGTTTGTTTTGAGAGATGATTATCATTAGTTGAGAAAATAAAATGAGGATAAATCTTATTGGAAGACAGGATACTTTAGGATGATTACACCGTATAGGTTGACTTAGTTACATGAATCATATGAGGGATTAGTGTGATGCTTGAAAGATATTGACGTTATACGGATTTTGAGTTTGTTGATGGTTATTGAGAGTTAAGTTAGATTATACCGTAATGTTTAATTGAAATTTGGGAATGATTGATCTATGAGAGTTCCAATTATATTTTCTTATTTAGAAATCATGGTATTTGATCGGAAACTAGATGTTTACAATACGTTGTTATTAAGTATAATTCCAATCTCAAAGGTAGGGAAGAGATGACTCAAATTAAGTAAAAGTGTTGAATATTTAATTTGAGGAATTATCGAATTGAGGATGATTTATCAGGTTTACTATTTTAATGAATGTTATAGTGTTAATTATAAAGGATAGTATTTGTATTCCGAGATTGTGTTTCCTTATAAGGAATTTAATTAAGTAAAAATTATTATGTTAGAATTGTTTTAAATGTGCTTTAAAACTTTGGATTGTATATTGGACTTCGGTTTGAGCAATTGTACCCTTCGGGGATAGTTGATTTAATAAGGACAGTAACTCATTTTGTGTAAATTAAAATCTGTGAGTAATTTAACTATCTACCACCGGTATGGGACGGTTGTGGATAATTAAATCACTCGAGTTATTTTGTTAGCTTATCAATCTTTTGAAATTCCTTGAAATTGTGAGTGGTTTAGTTAATTAAAACTGGTATGGGCCGGTTTTAAATAAATAAACCATTCGGGTCTCTTTGAATCTCTTTTTATATTATCCTTTGGAATTCGGAAAGATGCTGTAATTTTAGAAAGAATGGGTATCCTAAAGATGTAAATTGTTCAGAAGCAAGTAGAAAATGCAACCTAGTTCCCCTATAATGATTAATTGTATTCAAGTTTTGGTCCGGGAAATGATTTGATAAATGTGGGGTTATTGTTGTGTCGATCGCAATAGACTCGGTTTTGTTTTGGAGTTGGATCGACTCCGTTGTGGGCGGCCAACCCTTCAATTTGAATATTGATTTGTCACTAGTCCTGAACATGATTGGAACATTGAATGGTGATAATAGAATGTTGACGGTAAAAGATTTATTAAATATTTAGAGTTCTAGGTTGAACTTGAGAGTGTTATCACTATAGATTTTGTGATTAAGTTACATTGGAAGGAAAGGAGGGTATGTTATTTTGTTATAGAAGGTTGAATTGTATTTTCTACTCGTTATATATATAGCTTGACGAGATGTTAGTTATGAGAAAGGCGATGGGCGTGGTTATACTGAGGTTTATACTGAAGAGAGGGTTCGAGATGTTATTAATAAAGTCCTCACTTATGTTAGGGGATAGTTCGATTGTATAAAACTCATAGTGTTAAATGGATCGGATAGACATCGTTCGGGAAAGTCCTTTTGGGAAGGTAGGAATGCTATTAAGTTTAACCTTGTGAAAAGTTGAGGAATCATTACTTGTTGTTGATGATATGCTACGGGCATGTACAATGGATTTTAGTAGTCGATAGGTCCTACGATTACCAGTGGTTGGGTGCGTATAATAGCAATTATCATTCTAGCATTGAGATAAAACCGTATGAGGCATAGTTGGGAAGAAAACATCGATCTCTAATTTGTTGGGGTGAGTTTGGAGAAGCTTATAGGGTAATATCATATTATTATTGGAATTAGAAAATTTTGGGGAAGAATTACAACATTGAAGAGATTAGTTGGGAATTGAAGTCTGAGGTATACATGTAACCGAGGCGGGTTGATCTGTTAGGTAAGTGACGGTCAAATTCGGGACGAATTTTCTTTAAGGGGAAGTGAGTGTAACGACCCTAACCCTAGGCACTCATTTGGCATCATTTTGTGTGCTTTTAAATATTAATATTAATATTGTGTTCAATTTTTATATACTTGATTTCTTATATTAGGATAAGATGATAAGGAAATAAATAGTGTTCTAAAGGAAAAGTAATAATTAGGAATAAATAAAGTAATAGATTGGAGTGGTAATAAAATGGACAAATAAAATGTTATGGGTGGGGAGAATTTATTTAAATTGTGAAAGAAGTGTGTAGGGAGTTTGTGAGTGGGGGACAAACTCCCCTAAAACCCTCCCCAAATCTCCTCCTTGATCCGGCCCCCCTCCCCTTTTACCATCTTCATACTCCACCTCCCCTCCCTCTTCATCTTCTACCTCTTCACTTTCTCTCTCTCTATTTGCCATGGAAGACCTTTGTTGAAGCTTCACATTCCAAGCCTCCCCAAGAGCAATCCCTCACCATTTCTAGATCCGAGAGCACTTTTGGAATCGGGAGACCAAGAGGAGTTCATCAAGCTAAGAAAGTCTTAAATCCATCTCCCATTTTAAAGTAAGTTATTATGACCCTTCTTTTCTCTAATGTTCATGAGATACTATGGTTATTATTGTTGTTATAATATTTATTGGAGACTTTGGGAACTTTCTTGAACTAAAGAAATTGGTTAAGTTAATAAGAGAATATTGTTGTTTTTTGGAAGTGTTAAAGAAGGAAAGAAATGGAGGGAGTTAGAATTGGAGAATGAAACTTGAAATGGGTAGTGATTCAAAAGGGAAAAAGATATAAGATTTAATCATTTTTGGTTACATGGGTTAGTATATGAGTTATGATGACCTTTCCTTTCCTTTAATGTTCATGAATTGTCTAAGGTTGTTATTGGGTGTAATGGTTATTTGATGCTTGTAAAATCTTCTTGGGTTGAGAAAGTGGTTAATGTCCTAGAAAAATGTTGTTATTCATGAAGTGTCAAAAAGGTGTAAGAAAATGGAATGAGTAGATTTAAAGGGATTAACTTGGAATGTGTAAATGAAATGGGTTGGAAATCTAGTGTTAAATGATGTAGGTATATCAATTTGGGAGTTTAAAGTATGTATTATGAGATCCATGAAGTGGGTATGCTTTTCTAGGTGTTCAAGACAAGGGAAAACTTTGGTTGGGACAAATGGGTATGAGTAATTTCGCATTTATGTTGATTAAGGCTCAAGTCACGAGTCGTGCCCGGTGGCACGAGTCGTGCCGAGGTGTGGACGAGTCGTGACTAGGGTTATAAGGAAGTCGTGCCTTGTGGGGGACGACAGATTCAGAGGAAGGTGTAATGGGCACGAGTCGTGCCCTGGGGGACGAGTCGTGCCCTGGCCTGGTGTTTCACATCAAATTTAGAGCTGTTTAAACCTAACCAAACTCGAACCAAAATAGAATCTCTTTAATCTAGATTAAAGTAGAATACTTTGGCTACACATTAATATCCTAAGTGATCAAAATGGAATTGGGGAAGTACTTTAAATGTTACTTGGAAAATGCTAGTTAACCTAGTTTGGTAACTTAACAGAAATGATTTCATCTTGGTAGAGTTAACTGGGATCCTTATAGAGATCATATATTATTGTATAATAACTAAGTAAGATAGGTTGATGATATCTCATTATCTTACTGGAGTATTTATTCATGGATTGTATTATGCTTAGCGTGTTACATAAATGCTGCACTCTGATTATTGGTTGAACATGAGTATATTTTACCATGTGACTATATTGCTTATTTATGCATAGTGTGTTAAAGAAATGTTGCACTATGATGTTGGTTGAGCATGAGTATATTTTACCATGTTGCTATGTTGTTTATCCCCTTTGTGGATTTATTCAAGTATCTATTATGTGCTTGATTATGTGTGAGTCAGCTGACATTTGGGGGTATAACATAATACGATCAATTATGGAAGTGTGACCTAATGTGATCGGATTATGTTATATCTGCGGACCGTCCCCTTCAGTGGCCAGCGTTTGGGGTATAGCATCTGTAGTGAGCCAAAAGCCTTACAGTAGTTGCTACTGTCTTATTTGGTTCCCTGAAAAACGGGTCTTATAAGACGTGAGTATTGCTTAAGCGGCTCCGTAAGATTGGAGTATTATTATACCCAATGTTGTACGACTACTGTTCAGACGGGAAAAGGTAAACCAAGGTAACGTAAGGTGTTTACAGTTTTTCCAACGTGTTATGTGCAACTTGTTATGTGTTGCATCTTATATGGCATATTGCTGCATTCATAATAGCTTGCTGAGATTTATTCTCACCCCTCTCCCTTTACTGTTTTAGATTCCGAGACAGGTGGACCAGCCAAGTAAGGGCGGTGAGGAGTTTGGAAGTTATATTGTGGGAATTGTCTGGGTATGATTAGGTTGGTATAGAAAGTGTATGTTAGTATAATTCTTTTAAAGGGTTGTATTCATAAACTCTAATTCTATTTTATATTCGACATCTTTTTGTAACTAAAATCGTTTAATACTCTCAAGGTTGGTCAACTCTTCCTCCAATGTGGAAATGAGTAGAGTTATTTTAAAATGGTTATGTTATGTTTGGAAGTTAAATAAAAGGTTTTAAAAGTTAAGGAAATTTGGGTTAGTTTGGGGACGCTCCAGCTCGAGATACGTGTAGGTTCCGGGTCGGGGTCCTCACACATTCCCCCTTAGTTTAGACATCTACCCTTGACCTCTAAACTAAGCTCTGATACCAACTGTGAGCACCCCAACCCGGGACCTAACACGTGTCCCGAGCTAAGGGAGCTCAAACTAAGAAAATCCATCTAAATTTTTAAACATTTATTTGCCTTTAAAAGAAAACCACTTTTCAAACTTCCAAATAAAATCAATTGATAATATCCTTGCTTGAAGGAAATCCAACTACAACTTTAATAAACCGAAATCTAACCAATTACATTGGAAACCTTAATTAACCTTGTTTAACAAAAGAGTTTTCCATACAAATTACAAAAGAAGAATACTTAATAAATACTCCTAACAACCGACTCCTATACTTAACTTGTCAAGCCCCAAAAGCAAAAGTCCAAAATGAAATCCCCGGCCTCACGGGTTCGGGTCACCTGTCTCGGAATCTAAAACAGTAAAGGGAGAGGGGTGAGAATAAATCTCAATGAGCTATTATGATATGCAGCAAGATGCCAAACAAAGTGCAACACATAGCATGGTAGCACATAACACATTATGAAAGCGGTAAACACCTTTCGTTACCTCATTTTACCTTTCCCGTCTGAACAATAAGTCGTACAACGTGGGAGTAAAACTCCACTCTTTGGTGAATTGCCTCCAGCACATTCACCTCTTATAGGACTCATACCCCAGAGATCCATATAAGAAAGGATACCTATATTAGAGTATCCAACAATAATATCGTCCCTCCTTACAACGATCGCAACAGTGTCCGTAAAGCCTTTTGGGTCAATACGATCGTTAGCACGGCCCACTCCGTGGCCACAGAGTGGGGAAGGGTCACCGGTATGACGAACCTTCAATCACTTATTGAACAAATCAATAATTGATTGAAATCCATCATACCCACCCGAACATAAACACGCTCAAGCACATAATAGATACTTGAGATAATCCACAAAACGGGATAACAATATAACAACATGGTAATGTATACTCATGCTAAACAGAACCATAGTACAACAATTCATGTAATGCACAATGCATAACCCATCAATGCATATGAACTCAATTTAAGGTAACAATATAACCACATAATCCACATCGGAATACAATAAAATCACGAGCCAGATAGTCCTCAACCGGGATACAATACTAGCAACAACCAGATAATCCACAACGGGAAAACGACACAACCATATACCAAATAATCCACAATTGGGATAATCATGCTACAGTGATACATATACATTAACACAATAGTGTGGCCTATGGTTTTAAACATGATTCAAGCTAACTACCCAGAGTATGGGCAAGTAAGGTCACCGAGTATCATAAACCAATCCCACGAAGTCATTACTCAACCTTGAATAAATCTTATTAAAAGTGCAAGACCTACTTCCCAAGTTTGGACCACTTTCCGAACAATATTTGACTACTCCTACAATTCCATTTTGACCAATTAAAAGGTCATGGTCAAGCCAAGGTATCCTACTCTAACCTAGGTTAAAGAGGATCAATTCGTATCCGGGTTGATTAGGTTCTACTACTTTATATTGGGTGGGAGTCACCATTTCTAAGAGGTCAAACAACTTGCTAAACAATTCTTGTTTAAATTGAAAAGGTTGGTTCAGGGGCTTGGGCGACCGCCCTAACCACTTGGGCGACCGCCCAAGTGGACTTCCTAGGAATTTGAGGTTTCTGCCATCTTGGGCGACCGCCCTAACCTACTTGGGCGACCGTCCAAGTGTCCTTCCAAGGCAACCATGATTCTGTGGCTATGGGCGACCGCCCTAACCTACTTGGGCGACCGCCCAAGCCTCCAGCCAGCCCAAAATGCAGATTTTTACCCCCTTTAAGCCTAGGTTTCAAATCCTTCTAACTAAGCTTAGTTCAAGAACACCAAATGATACTTCAATCTTATCAAGTCCCAACAAACATGTAAACTCCAAAACCAATTAACCCTAGATTATTTACCACTACCATTTCTACCCATTTCACCATTTCAAATGAATTCTAACTTTCCAAATCAAATTCCACCCATTCCTTTAAATCTAAATCAACTCCCATAAACCATAACATCTTTATTTTTAAGTCATTAACCCATTTCCCAACTCCAAGAAGACTTCCAAAACATATAACAACAACAACAACAACAACATAGTTCATGAACATTAAAGAAGGGAAAGTCATAATAACTCACTTTAGGGTTTTGAAAAGGGAAGGTTGATCTTTCTAGCTTGATGAATTCTCCTAGGTGATTCCACTTCAAAAATGCCCTTAGATTTGAATTTGGAGGAGAAGTAGCTTGGCATTCAAAGCTTGGAGGAAGGGGCTTCCATGGAGCTTCTCTAGGTTTTTCTCTAAGAAGGAAGTGGTGAATGAATGAAGGAGGAGGAAGGGAGTAAGAGGAGGATGATGGAGAGGGGGGGCCGGATATGGAGGGAGAATGGGGGAGGCACATGGCAAGCCTAGAAGGGAGTAAGACTTTGGCCCCCCATGGGAAAATTATCTAAGGCTTCCACTTTAAATTTAACTAACCTTTACTCAAATAATTCATCCTACTCAATTAACCTCCTTGCACTATTTATCATATTTCCATTTTTATTATTTCTTCAAGGTTCTTATTTAATGTCTAATAAATTCATAAAAGATTCTAAATTTACTTCCCACCCAAATTATCTTAAATTACGAATTTTAAAGACATAATTGAACACATAAAGATAACATGAATATTAAAAGCATATAATATACTATTTAAAATTAGTGCCTAGGGTTGGGGTCGTTACATATTGAATGGGTGAATGATTAGGTGGATGAGAGAGAAGCTGATGTGGACGCAGTTGAATAATTTTGGTAGTTGAAACCATTGGAGATGGTCGGAAACCTATCTAATCTCAAAATACATGCTCCGGAGTATATACTCCCTCCGTCCCGTTCGAAAGGATACTTTTGGTCAACATCAGTTAACTTTGACTAAAACATAAATGCAAATCTAATCATCTTATTGAAATTCTAAAAATTGTTATTGATAAATCATTAAATGGTTTATCAATAGCAATTTTTAAAATTTCAATAAGATGATTAGATTTGCATTTATGTTTGGATCAAAGTTAACTAATGTTGACCAAAAGTGCCCATTCGGGCTGAATGGAGGGGGTATATATATACTCGATTCCAAAAATTAACAAAATATATAAAATACATACGCATATACTCTGCAATATTCTTGGTTTTAAGAAAAATATGTGTTTTGTTTTTAGTAGTGAATAGAAAAAACGTATTTTGGAATCGGTTTTGAACCGAGATGAATCGTGACTCGGTGATATTTTCGTAAATAGTTGACATTTCTTTTAAAAGGCGCGTTGACATTTTTATAAATAACTGAAATTTCCCACGCACTGCAGAAGAAGCGCCAGCATTAGTTAGAAATAGTGCCAGCATAAGTACCCGTCACCCAAAAACACTAATGATATCATTAACAATATAACTAACATTAGTTAGAAGGAGTGTCAGCACAGCACATGTACCTGACACTCAAAAATACTAACAACGACATTAAACTTGTATAACCAACATTAGTTAAAAGGAGTGACAGTGCATGTGTTTTATTAGTAACAGTGATTATGTTATTAGGCGCGTGCGCAAAAATCGATATAACTTTCGACTCGAGATGAACCACAGAACAAACAATATATCAAATCGAAGGAAATTTCGAGATCTACATAAGTCATGGGCCGGAAGTCACTGGTCTCCGGCCCGTGCTACAAGGTTTATATAAAGGTGTCATTTAGGCCCTCAAAAACTGACGCAGCACGGAAGCAAGATAGATTCGTGATTAGCGCACTAATCACAAGAATTCACAAGCAATGAATCCTCAAGAACACAAATCTGGAATCCACCAGAAAATTAAAGAGAAAACCTCTTTGAATTGGAAATCAATAATAATTAAGTTATCCTCCAAAAATAAAAGACTAAGTATTTATACTTCTACCTAGGCAGCAAATAAAAGAGTTCCCAAAATAAATAAAATGCCAAAATTAAGAGTTTTTCCGTAATTAAAAAGGAATCAGTCTTCAATCCTTCGTCTCGAGCGCGGCCGCCCTTAGGCCCAGCGCGGTCGCGCACCTTGGCCGAGGCTCACGCCAGTTCTCCCTCGTCTTCAGCGCGGTCGCTCTCCTCCCGAGCGCGGTCGCGCACCTTGGCAGAAACTGATGCCTGGTTAACACCGTCTTGAGCGCGGTCGCGCACCCCCATGAGCGCGGTCGCTCTCGCTCCTGTATCAGTCTCCTCCACCTCCAAAGAACTCGACTCCGAGTTCTCATCAGGATAAAGAACTCCATCCGCATGATACTCATATATGTCCGCCACGTTGAAAGTATTCGAGATGTTCAAATTATCAGGAAGAGCCACCACATATGCATTGTCATTGATCTTCCGAGTCACCTTGAAAGGCCCATACTTGCGAGGTTGCAATTTCTTGTACGTGCCAACAGAAAACGCTCTCGTCGAAGGAAAACCATAACATCATCCCCAACCTTGAAAACTTTGACCCGTTTCTTCTTGTCTGCGGACGGCTTTATTCTTCACTCCCGTTGCCTCCAATTTGGCCCGAACCTCTTCTTTGACAAAGACACACTTCATTGGCCATATTTTGTTGCTTGGCTCACACCACGACCCCTTGGTAAAGGTACCAAATCAACAACATGCCTTGGCGTCGACGAATAGACTACAGAAAATGGTGATTTACCCGTAGCCGAATGAACTGCACTGTTGTAAGCAAACTCCACTTGCGGTAATGCCAAATCCCACTGCTTCGGCTTGTCCCCACAAACACTTCGATCATGTTTCCCAATGTCCTGTTTGTAACCTCGGTCTGTCCGTGATGTCGTGGATGAGCCGTAGAACTTCTATTCAACGCAGTACCAAACATACGCCATAATGTCACCCAAAAATGGCTCAAAAACTTAGTGTCCCTATCGAAGTAATGGACTTAGGAACACCATGAAGACGTACCACCTCTCGAAAGAACAACTTTGCAATATTAGAAGCATCCGAGGTCTTCTTGCAAGCAATAAAATGAGACATTTTGGAAAATCGATCCACTACCACGAAAACAGAATCCACACCTCGTTGAGTGCGAGGTAAACCCAACACAAAATCCATAGATAAATCGAGCCATATATCATCGGGAATAGGCAAAGGCAAATAAAGACCGAGTATTTTGAGATTGACCTTTAGATACGACAAACATAACAACGCTCGACGATAGCACCCGCATCCTTCCGCGAGTTGAGGCCGTAAATAACGCTCCTCCAAGCTAGCGATTGTCTTGTCACGCCCCAAGTGTCCACTAAGGCCTCCCCCATGCAAGTCTCGGCTCAGCTTCTCACGTAATGACGTCACAGGAATGCACAATCGGTCTCCTTTGAACAGAAAACCATCACGGACATGAAAATGCACTCGGGTGCTTGCCCACACACTTAAACCATAGTTCCTTGAAATCCGGATCTTCCCCATATAATTCCTTGACAACTCAAACCCGACGACTTCTGAGGACAGTGTAAGTAATAAGGAAGCCCTCCTACTCGGGCGTACGCCACTTTGTTCTGAACCCGGACTTATGTTGGATAATGAAAGGAAACTTCGCGAGATAACTAACCCATCGAGCATGCATCTTGTTTATCACCTTCGATGTGCAAGAACTTGAGGGCAAGATGATCGGAAAATAAAATAAATTCCCTACGAACAAGATAATGCTCCCAGCTGTCGCAAGGCCCGAAAAACAGCATAGAATTCCTGGTCATAAGTACTCCACTTCTGACGCGCCTCACTCAACTTCTCACTAAAGAAAGCCACAGGTCGCTTCTCTTGTGATAGGACAGCTCCAATCCCTACACCACTAGCATCACATTCCACCTGAAAGATTTTATCAAAGTCGGGTAGGGCAAGAACTGGTGCAGTACAAAGTTTTTCCTTAATGAGGGCAAAACTCTGTTCTTGCTCAAAACCCCAATGAAACTTACCCTTCTTCAAACACTCAGTAATAGGAGCAGTGATGGTACTGAAATTCCGAACAAACCTCCTATAGAAGGTAGCTAAGCCATGAAAGCTACGCACCTCAGTGACAGAAGTTGGGGTTGGCCAATCTCTAATGGCCCTCACTTTCTCCTCATCCACCTGAATACCATCCTCACCAACCACAAAACCCAGAAAAAGTAACTTGTTGGTGCGTAAAATACACTTCTTAAGATTGATGTAGAGCTGATTATCTTTTAGGACTTGCAATACTTGCCTAAGATGATCGAGATGTGCAGTTCTATCTCTACTATAAATCAGAATATCATCGAAATAAACGACAACAAAAGAACCAATAAAAGGTCGGAATACCTGATTCATCAACCGCATGAAAGTGCTAGGGGCATTCGAGAGTCCGAATGGCATGACAAGCCACTCATAAAGGCCATCCTTGCTCTTGAAGGCTGTTTTCCACTCATCTCCTGGCCTAATCCGAATGCGATGGTACCCATTGCGCAAATCCAGTTTCGTGAACACTCTCGACCCGGATAACTCATCAAGCATATCTTCCAAACGGGAATAGGAAATCGATACTTGATGGTAATTTTGTTGATGGCCCCTGTCCACACACATACGCCACTGATTACCCTTCTTTGGCACAAGCAAAACCGGCACTGCACACGGACTCATGCTCTCCCTAATAAACCCCTTTCGCAGCAAGTCCTCAATCTGCTCTCGAAGTATCTCATTCTCCTTAGGACTCATGCGATAATGTGGAAGGTTTGGCAAGCTAGCTCCCGGAATCAAGTCAATCTGATGCTGAATGTCCCTCATAGGTGGTAGATCATTTGGCAATTCTTCGGATAGCAACCCCTGAAAATCTGCAAGTAGTTCTTCAATGTCCCTTGGCAACCCAATCTCCACACTGACAGAACCCAACAACCCCTTAATGACTATAGGGCAAAAATACTCCGACTCCTCAATAGCTGCGGCAAGATCCTTCTCATTCTGAATAAGCATCAACACCGGCTTATCCTTCTCAACTGGCTTTTCAAACCGCGAAACAGGAGCTATAGCAATCTTGTGCTTGTTCCAGTTGAACAACACCACATTATCCTTACCCCTATAGGTAATATCATGATCGTATTGCCATGGACGACCCAATAATACATGACATACATCCATATTCAGCACATCACAGACAACTTCCTCCTTATAGTGTTTCCCGATAGAAATGGGAACCCTACAAGTACGTGACACTCTAAGTTCTGAACCCGTATTCACCCACCCCAAACCATAGGGTTTCTCATGTGGTTCAGTTTTCAATCCAAGGAAATCAACTAATTTCTGCGAAACTAAATTTTCAGTGCAACCATTATCAACAATTAAATTGCATACCTTGTTAGCAATGGAACAGTGTGCACGAAAAAGATTCTTCCTCTGCCCCTCGTCCTTGGAAGATAGCAACATCTGTTGAAGAACAAAACCCACATGTTCTCCGGACTCCTCCTCTGCGAACTCGGCTCCGGCATACTCATCATCCTCCTCCTCTACTTCTTCTTCCTCTTCTAAGAATGCAGCAGTCTGCCTACTGGGGCAAACGTTGGACCTATGACCAAATCCCTGACAGCGAAAACATTTATCTCCCCTCGGCTTGGCATACGGATTTGCTGTTTTCTGTACCGGTGCCTTGTTCCCTGTCGAGTTGCTCATTTCTACACGGTTCCTCTGTCGCGCTGTTCCCATCAAGTGTTTCTGCAGCTACTAGTCGCCCCCTTCTCCTTGTTACTCCCTTCATCAGCACCACCTTGCGGACTCCATTTGCGAAAAGGAGCATTAAAGACCCTTGTACTCGACTTCTCCATAAGCTCCGCCCTCAAGGCCAGAGTAGAAGCATCTGTCAAATTCCGTACTTGATGCAAACCCATCTTGTCTTGTATTGAGCCCTTCAGACCATTGATGTAGCGTGCAACCTTCTGCTCCTCAGACTCATCGATCTCCACCCTTGCAGTGTACCTCTGAAACTCAGTAGTATACTCATCAACCGTCCTCTTGCCTTGAACACAATTCAGATATAACTTATACAAAATCTGCTCGTAATCTGCAGGCAAAAACCTTCCGGAGATCAACTGCTTCATCCGCCTCCAAGTCCTAACTGGCTCCTTCCCTTGTCGTCGTCTCTGTACTACTAGTTTATCCCACCAAACTGCAGCAGTACTCTTCAAACGAATCGCTACCATCTTTACCTGTTTATTAGCAGGTACTTCCATGACCTCAAAGAAGCGATCGACATTAGTTTGCCAGTCTAGAAAGTCCTCTATACCCATAGTTCCATAAAAATGAGGGATTTCAGCCTTAATTCTATAATCATGGCGATTTTGATTGTTACCTTGTTCTCCATCATCCTCCACGACTTCTTCCTCCGAACTGGATCCATCCTCTTCCCGATTTTCAGCCCTCTGAGGACGTCGAACGGGTTCTTCCCTGTCTCCTTCACCCCTACGGTCTCGATTATCATTCCGCCCCTGTTGAGCAGCAACCAACGCGGCGATCTGTGTCGTCAACGCAGCGATGGCGTTAGTAATCCCCTCGATATCAGCTTTGGTAGCCTGATCTCCCATAATCCCTCAGTATGGTGAAAAGACAGGATATGGCCTGCTCTGATACCAACTGACGCAGCACGGAAGCAAGATAGATTCGTGATTAGCGCACTAATCACAAGAATTCACAAGCAATGAATCCTCAAGAACACAAATCTGGAATCCACCAGAAAATTAAAGAGAAAACCTCTTTGAATTGGAAATCAATAATAATTAAGTTATCCTCCAAAAATAAAAGACTAAGTATTTATACTTCTACCTAGGCAGCAAATAAAAGAGTTCCCAAAATAAATAAAATGCCAAAATTAAGAGTTTTTCCGTAATTAAAAAGGAATCAGTCTTCAATCCTCCGTCTCGAGCGCGGCCGCCCTTAGGCCCAGCGCGGTCGCGCACCTTGGCCGAGGCTCACGCCAGTTCTCCCTCGTCTTCAGCGCGGTCGCTCTCCTCCCGAGCGCGGTCGCGCACCTTGGCAGAAACTGATGCCTGGTTAACACCGTCTTGAGCGCGGTCGCGCACCCCCATGAGCGCGGTCGCTCTCGCTCCTGTATCAAAAACAGGCCTTTAAAATTTTTGTAATCTTTTTATTGAGAGTTAGAGCATGTGTTTTGATGAGTGTCAGCACATGTGTTCAAGAGTGACAACACATGTATGAAAGAATGTCTGTGTTAATTTAAACCTCCGATATTTATGAAAAGGCCACGTACACGTTTTTAAAAAAGCGTCAGTTAATTACAAAATGTCATCGTACATGGTTGAAAAACACGTTTTTCCTAACTCTTTGAAATCCAAAGATTTCGTGCTCCAATATTATTATTATTATTTGAACGCATCATGTGAAAAAAAAATACTTCCTCTATTTCAAAAATGATTTTTTGAAACTTTTTCTTCAAAAATAAAATTGTCCCTAAATGATTTTTTACACTTAATTTTCTTAGTGTATTATACTTTTGCAAAACTAAATGTTTAAAAGTGAACATAAAGAATATTTATGATTTTTTTAATTAAAAATCAAACTTTTGGAAACGAATCTTAAATTCAAAATAATTATTTATTTTGGGATGAAGTGAGTACTTATTATTATGCACTTTCAATAAACAAATGTACTAACTAACGAGTAGGGCACATAAAAAGTTTATAAAAAGATGAAAACAAAATGAGACGATGAAATTTTATGGGCGGCATCAATTGTGTATCTGCCACACTTTAATTTTTAATTAAAAGTACCAACAACATATGATACATCATTTTGTGAATCAAATTTTCTGAATTTTTTATGCAACTTTAATATTACCCTTAACTGAATTTAACTTCACATATAATAATTAACAATATTGAAAGAGGCAATTGCTCAAAAGCTCATTGTCCTAACATTAATTCTTAAATAAAAAAAGAACATATACTCCCTCCATCCCATGTAATATGCAAAACGAACCATTTTAGACGTCTCGTAATAATTTGTATTTTTTTTAAAATGGAAATGAGATCCACTTCTCTCTGTTCACAATACTTTTCAAATTTACTATTCTCTCCACTCATTCTCTCTCCTATTTTACTTTTACACTCACAACACTTCACCTTTATCACCTTTTACCTTAATTTTCGCACCGACACAAAAAGTGCATACATTTGTGGGACGGAGGGAGTATTCCTGATTCCTCTAAGGCTTTGGCACAAAAATATCCGTTCTTCTTGAACTTTAAGTGTTTTATTCGTGGCATTTTTAATTTTCAAGGTGCACTCCATCATTTTTAGAACTCCATGTATGATGAGCTCTGAGAGTTATGTCTCAGACACACTGTGATTGTCATCAATCAAAGTGAAAAAACTCTGAGACACACTGTCATTATTCAAAACCTTCTTTACCAGTTGAAGCAAAATTCAAAACAATTGTTACGAAAATCTTAATCTGTAAAAATGTGAAAAGGATTGTTTCATTACACAACAACAAATAAAAATCAACCAAAAAACCATACCAACACTAAATTGGTGGCTTGTATAACACAATAAAATCAAGATCTTAACTTTGAGACGTTCGGGAAATTAATCCATATTGAAGTTTAAAAGTTTTGTTTAGCTAGAAATGTGCGAACTAGCTTGAAAAGAAAAGTAAGATGTATGTTTAGATGTACGTAATTCACAACTTAACACACAACCTAAACCTGCATTCTCAAGAACACAACATCTCCAAGGGTCCGCTTTCGAGTTTTGTTTATGGAGGAGAGGGAAGGAAATGAGAGGAAATGGAGGCCTCATTTCCCTCCCCTACAATCCCCCCACATTTGGGGGGATTGGAGGGGAGGGAAATGAGGCCTCCGTTTAAAAGTTTTGTTTAGCTAGAAATGTGCGAACTAGCTTGAAAAGAAAAGTAAGATGTATGTTTAGATGTACGTAATTCACAACTTAACACACAACCTAAACCTGCATTCTCAAGAACACAACATCTCTAAGGGTCCGCTTCCGAGTTTTGTTTATGGAGGAGAGGGAAGGAAATAGGAGGAAATGGAGGCCTCATTTCCCTCCCCTCCAATCCCCCCACATTTGGGGGGATCGGAGGGGAGGGAAATGAGGCCTCCATTTCCCCCCATTTTCTTCCCTTTCCTCTGTTGGAAAAGTATGTTGTGTGTGAAGAAAATTGTGTACATTTCCTTGGAAAAATCGTTTGTCGTTGGACAAAGATTATTGTGGGTTCATATTCTACTCCGTGAGAACATGAAAATGATATTTTATTTGTTTAATTTGAAGATTGAATGATAAAAATATTACAGCTTAAATAAATGGATGAAAGTTGGAAATGTGAGTTTGTCTCACATGTGAAAAGAATGGAAAAACTAGTTGATAGTTTTGGCCATTTTTTATTGAATTATAATTCTTTTAATTCAAAATTAATTCCAAGAATAACTTTCAAAGTTAATGTCCATTTATGATTGGCAAATGAAACTCCAAGAATAAATTGATGGCAATGTTAATTGTTGAATTAAGATGATCATCAATATGTGGATTAATTGGAGAGTTAATCCTTGGGGAGTTTTGAGCTATAAAAGAAATACCCACAACTCTTTGAAAAAAAGAGAAAAAAAATAGAGAAAAAGATAAGAGGAAAACACACAAAAAGAAGCTTTTTCCATCAATCTTCTTCTATCCTCTTGCAATTCGTTCATCTTCTTCCTTTGCCCTCCTTGAATAATTGGAATGGTGATATTGTCCAAGCATATTAGTTCATTTCGCCGGAAAGCTCAAGTGCGAAGTGGTTCCGGTTAATCCGTTTTATCCTGGGAGACTAACGCCCGTTGAAACCTCAAGCACTCGTAGAGAGGAGGACGAATTAGTCTTAAGGAGAGTGTGTTCTCACACGACTCGGATACAAGAGATTAAAGATGGACAAACCCAATGAAGAGATCAAATACGGTTGTATCTTTCTTTTTATGGTTTTTCAGAATTGTTGTATATTATATTTTCAATGTTGTAATTTGTTTTCCTTTCTATATTTTCAAGATTTTTCTAACAATCTTAAGACTAATTCTCTTTGTTGAGAAAGGATTGCAGATTACAGGATTCTTGTAGCGCGGTGGCTACGGGAGAAAATATTGAAAAGGGACGGGAAAACAATGAGAAAGAAATCAAGAAAATTTCTGCACAGATTTTTCTTGACCAGGTGTAGTAAAACAGCATTTCCTGCTTCGTTAACCGTTGGATCGAGCTCAAATTTGGTGAGCATGTTTTAATCTCATATAAGAACAATCTGGACGGTGGAGATCGAAATCTTTTATCTGGAGATAAAGATAAAATTTTCTGAACAGAACAGTTTATGAAAGGAAAAAAATATTTTGAACATATAATGAACTCACGGAAGAACATCAAGGATGTTGCGATGATTGTGTAAAATAGTTGTGGCGATACCACTTCTAGTATTTATACAATGGGTGATATATCTCTTATGGTTCATGAGATCATAGTGAGAAAAATCGAAAAGTTCGTAGGAACTAAATTGAGAAATTGAAAGTTGAAAGATGTAATCTTTAACTTTCTTATGGTTCATAAAATCATAATGAGAAAAATTGAATAGTTCATTGGAACTATGTTGAGAAGATGAACGTTAAAAGATGTAGTCTTTAACGTTGCATGTTATCAATGATGTATTGACAAAGATGATAGAGCTTCTTGAAAGAAGTTGTTAAATCTTATTATTGTTAATAGTGACAAAAGTCACAAAGATAAAAACAATAGAGCTTCTTGAAAGAAGTTGTTAAATCCTATTATTGTTAATAGTGACAAAAGTCACAAAGATAAAAACAATAGAGTTTCTTGAAAGAAGTTGTTGAATTCTATTGTTGTGAACATTGAAAAATGTTACAAGAACTAAAACCATAGGGCTTCTTGAAAGAAGTTGTTAAAACCTATTGGGGAAATATGTGACTAATGTCATAAAGATAAAAACAATAAGGCTTCTTGAAGGAAGTTGTTAAATCTTATTGTTGTTGATGATGACAAAAAACACAAAATATTTAGAATGGGAACTTCTAAAAGAAATTGTGTATTTTGTAAATGAGAATGTGATTTTCTCTAATTTAGAGGTGCTCCAAGATGAGACCTTTAAAGTTTTGGAATAATTAACCTTCAATTATAATTTCATTAAGGAATTCAAAGGTTTAAAAATATGAGTGGTTATAAGAAATAAATTGTGTTAATTCTCCTATTGAATTAGCAATTTATTCTTAAAGTTAATTCTCTAATTAAGTTAGAGAGTTATAATTTTAACAACAAAGTTATAGTAATTGTTAAAAATTAAAGCCAATGGTTGATTTGTGTAAAGACAAATCTCTAATGGAATGTGGTTGTTCCAAGTTTTCGGATCACCATAGTGAAAAGTTAGAAAATTTTGTTGGCCTTGACTTTAAGTGATGGCAACAAAAGATGTTCTACTTGACCATCTTGAACTTAGAGAGGTTTCTTTTGAAATATCCTACAAAGTTGGGTGAAAATGTGATGGATGTTCAAGCCGTGAGTGCGGTTGAAGCATGCCAATTTTCTTTATCGGAACTATATACTTAATGAATTGTCGGATTCATTATAAACCATATATAGTACGAAGAAAATTGCAAAACATTTGTGGAAGTCGTTGGACTATATATATATATATATATAAAATCGAGAATGCGGGTGAAATGAAAATCATCGTAATCCGCTTCCTTGATTTTAAATAGTGGAATCCATAAATGAAATAAAAAATTATATGGAAGAAGTGGAAATAGTCTTCCATGAAAAACCATGTCGAATGGATGGTGTTGAGTGAAATTCTCAAGTGATGACAATAATTGAGAAATTGTTTCACTTGAAAATATTTTAAAATCACCTCAAACATAATGAATGGAAATGAATGTTGAGGTGTGTGTTATTCGTCTTTGTGTTGAAAAAGAGAATAGAACTTTGGAGAAAAAGTTGTCTAACATTTCTTGTGGCAAAAGAAAATGTGATGAAGCATGCCGAAATGCTTAATACTAAAACAAAGTTGGTCAAACTTGTTTGAAATGTCAAAATCGTTTGAAAAGTCAAACGTGTTTTAAAAGTCAAATTTGTTTGGAAAGTTGAACATTTACCTTGTGTCTTGAGAGACAAATGTGATGTCATTCATGATGTTTAAATGAATGAAATGGAAGGGTGTTCAAGTGATCAATATGAGAATGAATCCCTTTATATGGTCAAAATAGATTCAAACAAGACTCATCATATATGTGCTTGAAGTTATAATCAAGGCATATTGATTCTTGAGATGTGAATATTATTCACTAGATGATGGTAAAATGTAAATGTTTGCCTTTAACGTTGCTTGCTAAAAGCAAAATATTGAATCTTATCTCTTTAAAGGAAAAGTTGGAAATCAACTTAATAAAGAGATAGTGATAAAAGCACAACTAAGTGTAGTTTGTGTATAAGTTACACAAAATACTATTGGTTGCATATGGTTGGGTATGCTTACAATAGTTGTGATTATAGAATTCTTGTTTAATTCAATAATGGAATCATGAAGCGCTTCTTTCTTTAAGAATATGTTTCCGTATAAATTAAGAGATGAGACAAACTCATTTAAACGGATTCATGATTCAATAGAAGAATAAGAAGACACTTATCATGAGGAATGATAAAGAAGAGGCATGACCTCGACATAGCAAATGAGGTAGGATAAGAAAATTCTATGGCCCGGATTTTCTAACCTCCATGCTAGAAAATGAATCACAAAGTTATAAAGACATTGAGCTCTTTGAAAGAATCTTTGTGGAAAGAGGTCGTTAAAAGTGAGATTGATTCCATCTTGGAAAATCACACTTGGAAACTAGTGGATTTACCTTCGAGTAGTAAATCACTAGCATATAAGTGAATTTTCAAAAAGGAAATGAAGACCTATGGAACAATCAATGAGTACAAGGCTAGACTTGTAATTGAGGATTACAAGGAAATGAAGAACTTGATTACTTTTATACTTATTCTCTCATCACGAGAATAAAGAGTTGTATTTGCAATTCTTTGCATAGCGAGAATTTGAAATACATCAAATGGATGTAAATAACCTTTCTAAATGTCGATTTAGAAGAGAAAATTTACATAGAACAACCCGAGGGTTTCTTGTACATGAACAATGAAACAAAGTGTCCACAATGTACACCATGATCAAATGGTGAAAATTGGCATTATTGCTAATTTTGGGACTAACCCAAAAAATGTGGGGGTGAGTATACTTTGGAAAATAATTACCTATTGGAAAGGTTTCCCCAAGAAAACAATGAGATGTCCATATGAAGTATGGAAACGTAGGCCTACGTACACTTGTGAATGTGGGGTGTTTTGCAAAGTAGCAAGTCCAATTATCAAAGAAATTGAATTTGATTATTAAATGGTGGATTGTGTTTCAAGAGTTATGTTCATAACAATTGTGCATATTGGTTTGTTATATATGATTCAATAAGTTTGAATATATATAAAAATCAAAAGAAAATAAAATCAATAAAAATCAAGCATTGATGTCAAATTCATGAAAGTGAATAAATGATACTTTGAATGAAATAGATCAAAGTGTTGAAATGGTTCAAGAAATGAAACCTTAGAAGAAAATGTGCTAGTTTGTCTAGTTTGTAAAGTCATTGTATGACTTGAGACAAGTACAAAGATAAAGACATCAAAGGTTTGATTGTGTGAATTTAAACAAGAGTGGCTACGTCACTTTGTTTATTAAATCCAAAAACGATATGTTAACTAAGGAAAATTCTAGTCAATTTGATCTGTTGATTCAAATTCAAGGAAAACTAATGGACTCGTGGTTAAACAAGTCATTAGGTGGATATTCTTGAATTATTTGAAAGGATCAATATGGCATAGTGGGATTTAAGCTGAATGCGAGTTAACGGTTATCAAATGGATAAATCTTGTGTTAGCAAGATGGTATATTGCTAAGTCAATTTATGATTGAAAAGACATATAGCAATATGTGTAATGGTAGTCTAAACATATATGTCTAAGACATAATACTATTAGAAAACTACTCTCAACTAATTTGACTATGTGAAGTCAAATGATAATCGGATCCGTTAACCAAAGGGTTAAATCGAGAGTTAGTTGTAAATTTGGAGGGGAATGGGACTTAAGCCTCTTGAAAGTTAAACACAGCGGAAAACCCAATCTAGATGACTGGAGATCCCAAGAACTAGATTCAATGGGACCACCTAACTGTTAAAAGACTTGTAGCGTCACTGTGGGGGAAACAAAACCCCAAGTCCATTCCTATTAGTGACATCCCGAAAGGACAAGGATAAGCATATGGCTTTTAATGATTCTTACGCGTCGAAAATTCGAGCGGGGTAATACGGGTTACCTTTAAGAAATCACCTATGTGAGAGAGAAGTGGGGCCGCTTCGAGGAGAATTGTGTGAGGCTCAATTCTTAGACCCTCTCACAGAACCAGGCATTATGTTCAGGGCCATGAACGAACATAGCTATGAGAAATAAAGTATGTTAGGACATTACTTGTGTCTAGTATATGATCGGCTACACAAAAAGCATATCGATTCAAGGACATCGCGTCTATCGACTTGCGAGTAGAGTAAATATGCTAGTTCGAGCGGAGGTTCAATGGGCAATATCCCCACACCTTCGTATGCAAGTTTTTGTCTGCCGGACTCTATCACCAATCTCATCCTCAATTTCTTCATGTGGGGGATTGTTGGAAAAGTATGTTGTGTGTGAAGAAAATTGTGTACATTTCCTTGGAAAAATCGTTTGTCGTTGGACAAAGATTATTGTGGGTTCATATTCTACTCCGTGAGAACATGAAAATGATATTTTATTTGTTTAATTTGAAGATTGAATGATAAAAATATTACAGCTTAAATAAATAGATGAAAGTTGGAAATGTGAGTTTGTCTCACATGTGAAAAGAATGGAAAAACTAGTTGATAGTTTTGGCCATTTTTTATTGAATTATAATTCTTTTAATTCAAGATTAATTCCAAGAATAACTTTCAAAGTTAATGTCCATTTATGATTGGCAAATGAAACTCCAAGAATAAATTGATGGCAATGTTAATTGTTGAATTAAGATGATCATCAATATGTGGATTAATTGGAGAGTTAATCCTTGGGGAATTTTGAGCTATAAAAGAAATATCCACAACTCTTTGAAGAAAAGAGAAAAAAAAAATAGAGAAAAAGATAAGAGGAAAACACACAAAAAGAAGCTTTTTCCATCAATCTTCTTCTATCCTTTTGCAATTCGTTCATCTTCTTCCTTTGCCCTCCTTGAATAATTGGAATGGTGATATTGTCCAAGCATATTAGTTCATTTCGCCGGAAAGCTCAAGTGCGAAGTGGTTCCGGTTAATCCGTTTTATCCTGGGAGACTAACGCCCGTTGAAACCTCAAGCATTCGTAGAGAGGAGGACGAATTAGTCTTAAGGAGAGTGTGTTCTCACACGACTCGGATACAAGAGATTAAAGATGGACAAACCCAATGAAGAGATCAAATACGGTTGTATCTTTCTTTTTATGGTTTTTCAGAATTGTTGTATATTATATTTTCAATGTTGTAATTTGTTTTCCTTTCTATATTTTCAAGATTTTTCTAACATCCTCCCTTAAAAAAAACTCAGGAGCACACCAAGGGAGGAAATCATTTTCATTTCCTTCCATTTTCTTCCCTTTCCTCCATAAACAAAATTCGGGAGCGGACCCCAAGTCTTTATCTCTCTCAGTTAATTCTCCGGAATACTCCCTCGGCCCGGTCCAAGCTTCACATTTTGCCAAAATGGGTGTCCCGTTAAAAGCTTCACCTTTCCTTTTTTGGCAAAGAATCTTTACTATTTCCTCCACTCATTCTCTCTCCTAATTCACTATTACACTCACAACACTTTTCAAATTTACTATTCCTCCACTAATTCTCTCTCCTAATTCACTATTACACTCACAACATTTTTTCTTTCCCACCTATTTTCTTAATTTGCGTGATTTGAAAAAAGTGTGCACCATGGGCCGAGACGGAGGGAGTACATAATTCTTCACACTTCACAGCAAGCTCTCCGTCCTTTATAGATGCTTTGAGTAATTCGGTCTTGTGAAGTAATTTTGCAAGAAATAAAAGATTGACACTAAATAAAAGTAAAAGGAAATAAAGATTTGTTAGATTCTAAAAGTTAAAAGTTAGGAGATTAAATAATATCTAAAAATAATAAAAGATACGAAGTAATAGATATTTTAACTATCCAGTATCTAAATCTTTTAAAAGAAAGTCAAAAATCTAATTTTTTAAATAAAAACACACACCACATCATTTTGAAATCGAATTTCCTACAAGGACTCTGAGACTTTCAAAGGTTCTGCAGCTAACATAAATATTCTTAAACAATTCACAACTTAACACACGCCACTATACTTACTCATTTTATTAGGTTTCCTTAAAAAAAAAAAAACCTCATTTTATTTGGTTTCCTTAAAAAAAAAACCTCATTTTATATACGTTATTACATCCTATTTAAACCATTACCTGGCTTCTTCATAACTTCTAATACACGGTTCAACATTCCCTCCACTACCGATTCATCATCATCTTCTTCTTCCTCAACAATCCATCTTTGTTTAACAAATAATTTTAGCAGCCATGAATTCGAAGTGGGTGAAGACCAAAATTCTTGGCAAAGGGTCATACGGCACCGTCTCCCTCGCGAAACCCGTTATCCATACTCCCGGATATTCACTCTCTGATCGTTCATCAGCAGTTAAGAGCGCTGATATTTATCGCTCTTCTTCCCTCGTTATGGAAGGTAGGATCATGTATCAGCTGGATGGTTGTGATCAAATTGTTCGTTGCTTTGGCGAGGATCACTACAAGGAAAATCGATTTTAGCTACGGCAAATTCCGTAGCTAAAATGAAAATTTCGTAGCTAAATCGTGTTTAGCTACGGATTTGTTCCGTAGCTATTCCGTGGGTGCAGGTTTGTCGCTAAATTGGGCGTCGCTATTTTGTAGCTATTTTAGAGACGGATATGTCCGTCTCTAATTTAGAGACAGATATGGCCGTCTCTAAATTAGAGACAGATATGTCCGTCTCTAAATTAGAGACAGATATGTCCGTGTCTAAATTAGTTACAGATATGATCGTCTACGGATTAGCGACAGATTTTCCGTCTCTATTTAAATTTTCATTTTATTTTCGAATCATTTTAGCGACGGATATTTCCGTGGCTAAATTGACAATTTTTTTTAAAAAAAAATTATACTAATATATTTTAAATATATATATATATATATATATATATATATATTTAAAATATATTAGTATATATTTTTAAATATATATTAAATAAGTCCCTTGATTTTTCTTATTCTCAAATCAATCCCTTAATTTTTTTTATTTTCAAATCAGTCCCTTAATTTTATTAATTCTAAATCAGTCCTTGACAATTCAAAATTACACTTTGCCCCCCCTCAACTTCTTTTCTACCCAATTCCGTCCTTACCAATAACCACCGGCAACCACCGTCGACCATTCACCACCGTCTAACCACCATCACACAACCACTGCACACCACCTACATTCACAACCGCTATCACTACTGCCGCCCAATCACCGCCGTCGTGTCAATCACACATTCAGACAAATCTCTACAAATGAAACACTTAATAATTGAAGTTTCTACAAATCAAAGATCAAAAATCAAAAATCAAACAATGGGGCGAAATCAAAACTGAGAGGAGAAGGAGTGTGAGGATTGTCTACAAATCAAAAAGCCCCACATGCATATGCTTCATAAATGCCAAAGGACGTGCTAATCAATATCACCATAAACACATACAGACCTTACACATGTTTTTGTATTCCTGTGTGTGTCTACATAAATAGAACCAAAAAGACCAAGTACACCGTTTCCCGAAAGGATAGTCACATCTAATAATTTTTGGTGATCGCAATTCAGTCCAACTTTGACTATTTTTTAATGAAAATTTGATTATCCTCGTGATATTCTATGAATCGTGGTTATTTAAACCACCAAAAATAAGATGAGATTGATTTTTTCGGGATGGAGGAAGTATTTGACTTGTAAAAGCTGATTGAAATCAAGTTAAAATGAATAACAATACAAGAATGATGATCCTTGGTTCTTACAAAGAGTATCTATCAAATAATCAGTATATCAAATGAAATTAATCACAAGGTACACAACAAGAACCACAATCACCAACATTACACAAATACCCAGCAGCCCAAAAATTGGAAAAAGAAATCATTCATTCACAGAATGTATAAAAATACATTCAATGTGAAGTTTCTCCACATTGAATTCATTCTGAACTTTAGCTAAGCCCTACTTAACAAATTAAACAGCAAAATTAACAGTCTACAAAAAGAAATCATTCATTCACAGAATTACGAGAATGTATAAAAATACGTGTAATTCATAAATCATAACCTTAACGAACAAACAGAATCATATAAGCCCGAAGAATTAAGGGGATAAAAGTAAGAGAATTAGAAAATTGGATGAATACTAACATTTGTTAGGTGCTGAGCCCTATCTGTGCCCTAGATCTTCAATTGAGCCGAGGCCTCTAGGGATCAAAGAAAAACAATTTGGAGTCTATCAGTATGGAATTGAAATACTAGAATTGGCTTAATGTAGTGAGAGAAAGAGAGGGGGAGAGAGACTGATGAAAGTGGTGAAGGCTCCGTCGAGCAAGTCGTCGACGGTGTTGAGGGTTTAGATTCAGGGAGAGACGGAGTGTTTTCGAACCTGATCTGTGGCGAAGACGGAGTGCGAACCAGAGAGAGAGACGGAGCCACCGTTGCCGTCGCCGGAGACGAGAGAGGGAGAGGGAGGCGTATTGTGAGTGACGGAGGGCGAAGGAAATGGAGAAAGAGAGAGAGTGAGGGCGGGCGAAGATGACTGGCTGTGGTGGCGCGGTAGGGCGACGGCGGAGGCTGATGAAGGAGCTGAATATGACGGAAATGGGAGAGAGAAAAGGGTTTGGTAGGTCGCTGGGTTTTGAAAATGAAGAGAGAGAGAGAAATAGGGAGAGGATATAATTGGTTTTGTTTGAATTAATGTGGGTTGTTGGATTAAATCTATTGAACGGCTAGATCTTGCTTGGCTCATGATCCGCGTGAAATTTAAACATCCAATCAAATAATGCCACATCACATACTTATATTTATTTCACACTATATTATACACTAACTAAAATATTTATGCCTAATATTAAAAATAATAATATTTATTATTAATAATATTTATTAATAAATTATTAATTATATAATTAATAATAATAATAATATTTATTTCATACTATATTATACACTAACTAAAATATTTATGCCTAATATTAAGAATAATAATATTTATTAATAAATCATTAATTATATAATTAATTAATTAATTAATATTAATATTAATTATATAAACAGTAATAATATTAATAATAGTATTAATACTAATTAGTAATTTTTATTATTTTTTATTGAATAGGAAAAAATATTTTAGATTTTTTTTATTACTGAAATTTACAAAAAGTTATCTAAAATATTAACATGCTTTTATTTGATTTACCCAAAATTTTAGTTATAGTAGTATGCCTAATATCAAGAATAATAACATTGTCATATACTCCCTCCGTCCCATTAAGCTTAAGAAGATTCCATTTTGTGCGGGAATTAAGAAATATTATTATAGTATTAGGAGAGAGAATGAGTGGAAGAAGTGTTGTGAGTGTGAAAAATTAAATAGGAGAGAGAATGAGTGGAGGGAATAGTAAATTATAATGTGTTGTGAGTATTAAAATAATGTAGGAGAGAGAATGAGTGGAGAGAATAGTGATTTAAGGTTTCCTTTTTGGGATTTCTTAAGACTTATGGGACGCCCAAAATGGAAAGTTTTCTTAAGACTTATGGGACAGAGGGAGTAATTAGTAATAATACTTAATAATAAGACTAATAATGATGTTATTGTTAGTTATTCAATTATATAATTGAATATAGGGTTTAGGGTATAGGGTATAGGGTTTAGGGTTTAGGGGTTAGGGTTTAGGGCTTAGGGTATAGGATTTAGGGTTTAGGGTTTATGACTTATAGTTTAGGGTTTAGGGTTTAGGGTTTAAGGTTTAGGCTTTAGGGCTAAGAGTTAGGGGTATAGGGTTTAGGGTTTAGGGTATAAGGTTTAGGGTCTAGGGTTTAGGGTTTAGGGTTTAGGGCTTATAGTTTAGGGTATAGGGTTTAGGGTTTAGGGGTTAGGGGTTAGGGTTTAGGGCTTAGGGTATAGGGTTTAGGGTATAGGGTATAAGATTTAGGGTATAGGGTATAGGGTTTAGGGTATAAGGTTTAGGGTATAGGGTTTAGGGTTTAGGGTATAGGGTTTAGGGCTCAGGGTATAGGGTTTAGGGTTTAGGTGTTAGGGTTTAGGGCTTAGGGTATAAGATTTAGGGTTTAGGGTATAGGGTTTAGGGTTTAGGGTTTATGGCTTATAGTTTAGGGTTTAGGGTTTAGGGTATAAAGTTTAGGGTATATGGATTAGGTTTAGGGTTTAGGGCTTATAGTTTAGGGTTTAGGGTTTGGGATTTAGGGTTTAAACCCAAAACCCTATACCTTGAACCCTAACCCTAAACTCTAAACCCTATACCCTAAACCCTAAACCTTAATCCCTAAACCCTAAACCCTATACCCTAAAACCTAAACCCTAAACCCTATACCCTAAATCCTAACCCCTAAATCCTATATAGGAGAAAAGTCAAAAGAGGGACGGACTACCCTATATTTATTTTTTAATTTTTTAAAAAAAATTTATTGACTAGAAAACAATATTTTAGCCTTTGTTAATCAGTGGTTTTTTCTAGAAAAAGTTATAGAAAAAAAGATAGAAAAAAACTAAACAAATGAAAGTATATAGAAGAAAAGTCAAAAGAGGGACGGACTACCCTATATTTATTTTTTATTTTTTTAAAAAATTTTATTGACTAGAAGACAATATTTTAGCCTTTGTTAATTAGTGGTTTTTTTTAGAAAAAGTTGCATAAAAAAGATAGAAAAAATTAAACAAATGAAAGTATATAGAAGAAAAGTCAAAAGAGGGACGTACTACCCTATATTTATTTTTTATTATTTTTTTAAAAAATTTTTATTGACTAGAAAACAATATTTTAGCCTTTGTTAATTAGTGGTTTTTTTAGAAAAAGTTATATAAAAAAGATAGAAAAAACTAAACAAATGAAAGTATATAGAAGAAAAGTCAAACGCGGGACGGACTACCCTATATTTATTTTTTATATTATTTAAAAATTTTTATTGACTAGAAAACAATATTTTAGCCTTTGTTAATTAGTGGTTTTTTTTAGAAAAAGTTATATAAAAAAAGATAGAAAAAAACTAAACAAATGAAAGTATATAGAAGAAAAGTCAAAAGAGGGACGGACTACCCTATATTTATTTTTTATTTTTTAAAAAATTTTTATTGACTAGAAAACAATATTTTAGCCTTTGTTAATCAGTGGTTTTTTAAGAAAAAGTTATAGAAAAAAAGATAGAAAAAAACTAAACAAATGAAAGTATATAGAAGAAAAGTCAAAAGAGGGACGGACTACCCTATATATATTTTTTATTTTTTTTAAAATTTTTTATTGACTAGAAAACAATATTTTAGCCTTTGTTAATCAGTGGTTTTTTTTAGAAAAAGTTATAGAAAAAAAGATAGAAAAAAACTAAACAAATGAAAGTATATAGAAGAAAAGTCAAAAGAGGGAGGACTACCCTATATTTATTTTTTATTTTTTTAAAAAATTTTTATTGACTAGAAAACAATATTTTAGCCTTTGTTAATCAGTGGTTTTTTTTAGAAAAAGTTATAGAAAAAAGATAGAAAAAAACTAAACAAATGAAAGTATATAGAAGAAAAGTCAAAAGAGGGACGGACTACCCTACATTTATTTTTTATTTTTTTAAATTTTTTATTGACTAGAAAATAAAATTTTAGCCTTTGTTGATCAGTGGTTTTTTTAGAAAAAGTTATATAAAAAAGATAGAAAAAAACTAAACAAATGAAAGTATATAGAAGAAAAGTCAAAAGAGGAATGGACTACCCTATATTTATTTTTATTTTTTTAAAAAATTTTATTGACTAGAAAACAATATTTTAGCCTTTGTTAATCAGTGGTTTTTCTAGAAAAAGTTATAGAAAAAAAGATAGAAAAAAACTAAACAAATGAAAGTATATAGAAGAAAAGTCAAAAGAGGGACGGACTACCCTATATTTATTTTTTATTTTTATAAAAATTTTATTGACTAGAAGACAATATTTTAGCCTTTGTTAATCAGTGGTTTTTTTTAGAAAAAGTTATAGAAAAAAAGATAGAAAAAAACTAAACAAATGAAAGTATATAGAAGAAAAGTCAAAAGAGGGACGGACTACCCTATATTTATTTTTTATTTTTTTAAAAAATTTTTATTGACTAGAAAATAATATTTTAGCCTTTGTTAATTAGTGGTTTTTTTTAGAAAAAGTTATAGAAAAAAACTAAACAAATGAAAGTATATAGAAGAAAAGTCAAAAGAGAGACGGACTACCCTATATTTATTTTTTATTTTTTAAAAAATTTTTTATTGACTAGAAAACAATATATTAGCCTTTGTTAATTAGTGGTTTTTTTTAGAAAAAGTTATAGAAAAAAGATAGAAAAAACTAAACAAATGAAAGTATATAGAAGAAAAGTCAAAAGAGGGACGGACTACCCTGTATTTATTTTTTAAATTTTTTATTGACTAGAAAATAAAATTTTAGCCTTTGTTGATCAGTGGTTTTTTTAGAAAAAGTTATATAAAAAAAGATAGAAAAAAACTAAACAAATGAAAGTATATAGAAGAAAAGTCAAAAGAGGGACGGACTACCCTATATTTATTTTTTATTTTTTTAAAAAAATTTTATTGACTAGAAAACAATATTTTAACCTTTGTTAATCAGTGGTTTTTCTAGAAAAAGTTATAGAAAAAAAGATAGAAAAACTAAACAAATGAAAGTATATAGAAGAAAAGTCAAAAGAGGACGGACTAATTCTATATTTATTTTTATTTTTTTAAAAAATTTTATTGACTAGAAGACAATATTTTAGCCTTTGTTAATCAGTGGTTTTTTTAGAAAAAGTTATAGAAAAAAGATAGAAAAAAACTAAACAAATGAAAGTATATAGAAGAAAAGTCAAAAGAGGGACGAACTACCCTATATTTATTTTTATTTTTTTAAAAAAAATTTATTGACTAGAAAATAATATTTTAGCCTTTGTTAATTAGTGGTTTTTTTTAGAAAAAGTTATAGAAAAAAACTAAACAAATGAAAGTATATAGAAGAAAAGTCAAAAGAGAGACGGACTACCGTATATTTATTTTTTATTTTTTGTTAAAATTTTTATTGACTAGAAAACAATATTTTAGCCTTTGTTAATTAGTGGTTTTTTTTTTAGAAAAAGTTATATTAAAAAGATAGAAAAAACTAAACAAATGAAAGTATACAGAAGAAAAGTCAAAAGACGGACGGACTACCCAATATTTATTTTTTATTTTTTTTAAAATTTTTTATTGACTAGAAAACAATATTTTAGCCTTTGTTAATCAGTGGTTTTTTTTAGAAAAAGTTATAGAAAAAAAGATAGAAAAAAACTAAACAAATGAAAGTATATAGAAGAAAAGTCAAAAGAGGGAGGACTACCCTATATTTATTTTTATTTTTTTAAAAAATTTTATTGACTAGAAGACAATATTTTAGCCTTTGTTAATCAGTGGTTTTTTTAGAAAAAGTTATAGAAAAAAAGATAGAAAAAAACTAAACAAATGAAAGTATATAGAAGAAAAGTCAAAAGAGGGACGGACTACCCTATATTTATTTTTATTTTTTTAAAATTTTTATTGACTAGAAAACAATATTTTAGCCTTTGTTAATCAGTGGTTTTTTTAGAAAAAGTTATAGAAAAAAGATAGAAAAAAACTAAACAAATGAAAGTATATAGAAGAAAAGTCAAAAGAGGGACGGACTACCCTATATTTATTTTTATTTTTTTAAAAAAATTTTATTGACTAGAAAACAATATTTTAGCCTTTGTTAATCAGTGGTTTTTTTAGAAAAAGTTATAGAAAAAAGATAGAAAAAAAGTAAACAAATGAAAGTATATAGAAGAAAAGTCAAAGAGGGACGGACTACCCTATATTTAATTTTTTTTTTTTAAATTTTTTATTGACTAGAAAACAATATTTTAGCCTTTGTTAATCAGTGGTTTTTTTTTAGAAAAAGTTATATAAAAAAGATAGAAAAAACTAAACAAATGAAAGTATATAGAAGAAAAGTCAAAATAGGACGGACTACCCTATATTTATTTTTATTTTTTAAAAAATTTTATTGACTAGAAAACAATATTTTAGCCTTTGTTAATCAGTGGTTTTTTAGAAAAAGTTATAGAAAAAAAGATAGAAAAAAACTAAACAAATGAAAGTATATAGAAGAAAAGTCAAAAGAGGGACGGACTACCCTATATTTATTTTTTATTTTTTAAAAAAATTTTATTGACTAGAAGACAATATTTTAGCCTTTGTTAATCAGTGGTTTTTTAGAAAAAGTTATAGAAAAAAGATAGAAAAAACTAAACAAATGAAAGTATATAGAAGAAAAGTCAAAAGAGGACGGACTACCCTATATTTATTTTTTATTTTTTTAAAAAATTTTTATTGACTAGAAAATAATATTTTAGCCTTTGTTAATTAGTGGTTTTTTTTAAAAAAAGATAGAAAAAAACTAAACAAATGAAAGTATATAGAAGAAAAGTCAAAAGAGGGACGGACTACCCTATATTTATTTTTTATTTTTTTAAATTTTTTATTGACTAGAAAACAATATTTTAGCCTTTGTTAATCAGTGGTTTTTTTAGAAAAAGTTATAGAAAAAAAGATAGAAAAAAACTAAACAAATGAAAGTATATAGAAGAAAAGTCAAAAGAGGGAGGACTACCCTATATTTATTTTTATTTTTTTTAAAATTTTTTATTGACTAGAAAACAATATTTTAGCCTTTGTTAATCAGTGGTTTTTTTTAGAAAAAGTTATAGAAAAAAAGATAGAAAAAAACTAAACAAATGAAAGTATATAGAAGAAAAGTCAAAAGAGGGACGGACTACCCTATATTTATTTTTTATTTTTTTAATTTTTATTGACTAGAAAACAATATTTTAGCCTTTGTTAATCAGTGGTTTTTTTTTAGAAAAAGTTATATAAAAAAAGATAGAAAAAAACTAAACAAATGAAAGTATATAGAAGAAAAGTCAAAAGAGGGACGGACTACCCTATATTTATTTTTATTTTTTTAAAAAAATTTTATTGACTAGAAAACAATATTTTAGCCTTTGTTAATCAGTGGTTTTTTCTAGAAAAAGTTATAGAAAAAAAGATAGAAAAAAACTAAACAAATGAAAGTATATAGAAGAAAAGTCAAAAGAGGGACGGACTACCCTATACTTATTTTTTATTTTTTTAAAAAAATTTTATTGACTAGAAGACAATATTTTAGCCTTTGTTAATTAGTGATTTTTTTAGAAAAGGTTATATAGAAAAAGATAGAAAAAACTAAACAAATGAAAGTATATAGAAGAAAAGTCAAAAGAGGGACGGACTACCCTATATTTATTTTTATTTTTTTAAAAAAGAAATTTATTGACTAGATAATAATATTTTAGACTTTGTTAATTAGTGATTTTTTTAAGAAAAAGTTATAGAAAAAAACTAAACAAATGAAAGTATATAGAAGAAAAGTCAAAAGAGAGACGGACTACCCTATATTTATTTTTTATTTTTTTAGAATTTTTTATTGACTAGAATACAATATTTTAGCCTTTGTTAATTAGTGGTTTTTTTTTAAGAAAAATTTATATAAAAAAAGATAGAAAAAACTAAACAAATGAAAGTATATAGAAGAAAAGTCAAAAGAGGGACGGACTACCCTATATTTATTTTTTATTTATTTTTAAAATTTTCTATTGACTAGAAAACATTATTTTAGCCTTTGTTAATCAGTGGTTTTTTAGAAAAAGTTATAGAAAAAAGATAGAAAAAAACTAAACAAATGAAAGTATATAAAAGAAAAGTCAAAAGAGGGAGGACTACCCTATATTTATTTTTTATTTTTTAAAAAAAATTTTATTGACTAGAAAACAATATTTTAGCCTTTGTTAATCAGTGGTTTTTTTTAGAAAAAGTTATAGAAAAAAAGATAGAAAAAAACTAAACAAATGAAAGTATATAGAAGAAAAGTCAAAAGAGGGACGGACTACCCTATATTTATTTTTATTTTTTTTAAAATTTTTTATTGACTAGAAAACAATATTTTAGCCTTTGTTAATCAGTGGTTTTTTTTTAGAAAGAGTTATATAAAAAAAGATAGAAAAAAACTAAACAAATGAAAGTATATAGAAGAAAAGTCAAAAGAGGGACGGACTACCCTATATTTATTTTTTATTTTTTAAAAAAATGTTATTGAATAGAAAACAATATTTTAGCCTTTGTTAATCAGTGGTTTTTTCTAGAAAAAGTTATAGAAAAAGATAGAAAAAAACTAAACAAATGAAAGTATATAGAAGAAAAGTCAAAAGAGGGACGGACTGCCCTATATTTATTTTTTATTTTTTTAAAAAAATTTTATTGACTAGAAGACAATATTTTAGCCTTTGTTAATCAGTGTTTTTTTTAGAAAAAGTTATAGAAAAAGATAGAAAAAAACTAAACAAATGAAAGTATATAGAAGAAAAGTCAAAAGAGGGACGGACTACCCTATATTTATTTTTTACTTTTTTAACAAATTTTTATTGACTAGAAAATAATATTTTAGCCTTTGTTAATTAGTGGTTTTTTTTAGAAAAAGTTATAGAAAAAAACTAAACAAATGAAAGTATATAGAAGAAAAGTCAAAAGAGAGACGGACTACCCTATATTTATTTTTTATTTTTTTAAAAAAATTTTATTGACTAGAAAACAATATTTTAGCCTTTGTTAATTAGTGGTTTTTTTAGAAAAAGTTATATAAAAAAAGATAGAAAAAAACTAAACAAATGAAAGTATATAGAAGAAAAGTCAAAAGAGGGACGGACTACCCTATATTTATTTTTTAATTTTTTTTAAAATTTTTATTGACTAGAAAACAATATTTTAGCCTTTGTTAATTAGTGGTTTTTTTTAGAAAAAGTTATATTAAAAAAGATAGAAAAAAACTAAACAAATGAAAGTATATAGAAGAAAAGTCAAATTTAGAGACGGATACTAAATCTGTCTCTAAATTTTAGAGACAGATGTTGAATCTGTCACTAAATTAGAGACGGATTCAAAAATCTGTCTCTAAATTAGAGACGGGTTAAAATCTGTCTCTAAAGTTTAGAGACGGATTCTGAATCTGTCTCTAATTTAGAGACGGATTCTTAATCTGTCTCTAATTTAGAGACGGATTCTGAATCTGTCTCTATTTTAGAGACAGATACAAAACCCGTCTCTAAAATTTAGAGACGGAATCTGAATCCGTCTCTAAATTAGAGACGGAATCAGATTTCGTCTCTAAATTAGAGACGGATTTAGAGACGGAATCTGAATCCGTCTCTAAATTAGAGACGGAATCAGATTTCGTCTCTAAATTAGAGACGGATTCGGATTCCGTCTCTGAATTAGAGACGGATTCATATTCCGTCTCTGAATTAGAGACAAAATCTGAATCCGTCTCTAATTTAGAGACGGAATCCGAATCCGTCTCTGATTTTTGGTTCTGTCTCTAATCTGTCGTCAAATTAGCTACAGATTTCGTCCGTCTCTAAATTTCCGTCTCTAAATCCGGTTTTCCTTGTAGTGGATGTTAGCTTTGAAAACGGACAAAAAATTTACAATCTTTTGCTAGAGTATGCCCCTGGCGGTACTCTAGCAGACATTATCAATGCTCGAGGTGACACAATACCGGAATATGAAGCCAGTATGTATGCCTATATGTTACTCATGGGCCTCAGCCGAATTCACCATGAAGGATATGTACACTGTGATTTAAAGCCGGCTAATATTCTCGTCTTTCCGAGAAGAAAAGATGGAGTTCTTGTAAATCGCCTCAAGATTACAGACTTTGGATTGGTTAAGAAATCTGGTTGTCCCGGTGGAGTCATCAGGAAACATGGACCACTCTATAAACTTCGAGGAACTCCTCAATACAGTTCACCTGAGTCAGTGTTGATGGGTATAAACGAGCCGCCAATGGATATTTGGTCACTCGGATGTATTTTGATTGAGATTCTCAGTGGTAAACCAGCATATACAGGGTCTAATATGGACAACTTATTGGGACGGATTGCATCAAAGGACTACATTCCGGAGATGCCCACTTTTCTATCAGAAAGAGGAAGGGATTTCTTGATGCAATGCTTGAAAAGGAATCCTCGAGATAGACCAACTGCAGACGTCCTTCTGAAACATCCGTTTATTGTTTATAACTATAATAAACTGTACAGTGAACACAAAGATCTAATGTCGTGGGTGGATGACCCCATATGTTACAACCCGTGGTGGACTGTGAACAACCCCAACTGTCCTAACCGGTGGTGGTCAGGGCAATCAGCGTTTTGTACTTCACCGTTGCCAATGCCCTTTTGTTTTCCCCCTGGCCATGTTGCTGCTGCTGGTGGATACGTTCATTGTCCTCCACAGCATACTTTCTCAAGAAATTACGTTGATGCTGCTCCTGGTGGATTATATGTTTGAGAAAGTTTGAAGACTGCCGAATCTTGCGGGATCTTGATCAAGATGAGTTGACACGGCTACTATTATGACTTGAAGGAACATCATAGAGGAGTTTTGTTTGTTATATTAGATTTTCTATTGGTTCATTACTTGATGTAACTTGGAAATTAAGAACTACGTGCGGCTTGATCCCCCTAATACTTGCGAGATATGGGGTACGTAGGCAGCCTGCGAAGTTACTGTAGGTTCAGCTGCTGCTTCTTAATAATATATATACATGCATAGTTTACAATTTTGCGATTTTTTATTTAAGTCGTTGCCTTTTCGGGTGGTTGCATTATTTTTCTTTTACCCCTTTCCTCTTCCGCTTGTTTTCTTCTCCCTCGCCAGATTTTTTCAAGAAAATCAAGTTGGTTGAGCTATTAATTGCGCTCGTGTTCATGTATGTTTTGTAGTTTGCATCCTTTGTCATCGATCTGCTTTAAGTTGATGACTATTGAATTGCCCAAAAGATTGCTCGATTAAGATTTTCAATGATTCATTAGGTGTACAAATATTTTTTTTGGAAATCTCTGAGGTTTTGCTTTTTATGTTTATAAGATATGCAAGGCAGTATGTTGCAAAATTAATGTTTAACAAGTCTCTTTAGTTGTTTGGTACTTGTAGTTATTGATGTTTTTTGTTCCCATTGTTGCTTGTGAACTTTGTTACAGCTTTCTTATCAGTTATCAGTTAGATTAGAATCCACATCCCTGCATGATAAATGTTACTCCTTGAATAAATGCATTCCACCTGCTTCAAAATATCAGCAGCAAACAGGTGTAGTTTCTGTAAGGCCTCGGAAAGTTTTGGCTGTTATATGTAGTAGTATTCACATATAATACTTGGTCATCTCCCATATTGAGTTTGTAAACCAACCTTTCATTCATGGTATAAAGTCTTTTTATTCATTTCTTGTTTTCTTGTGTCTTCTTTATCCCACATGGGATTACTACTAAAACTTGTGGAGCTAAACTTGTTATATAATAGCTAAGTTTGAAGAGTTCCTATAAGCTTGCTTGAGCTTCCCTCTATTATGGAAAAATATCAAGTATGGCTTAAAGTTTTGAGTATTATATTATTATATATATATATATAATATATATAAGAAAGAAAGAAATAAATTAATTAATTTAAATATTAATTAAATCTTGATACCGGTTATGGTATTAAGGAGGGAGGAAGTATATCAGTTTAAATGTTTAGGGTTGTAACTCTTTGAATGGTCATTTACAGAAGAGTATGACTGCATGTCGGAGGGGCACGCCGGATCGGCCGTGCGGTAAGGCAAAGAGCACGCCCGTGCAAGTACGGAGCGGCCGTGCCAATTTTGCTGACGCGCCCGTGCAAAAGCATGGAGCGGCCGTGCAACTTTGGTGACACGCCCGTGCAGCTGAGGCACCAGTTCGGAAAAGTTGTGTCTTTTCAAGACGACAACACCAACTCTATAAATAGGGCTGGTCTCCTTGGAACTGTATAATTATATAGAGAAATCACTGAGTTAATTACTTCCTGAGTCTTTCTTCTTAACAAATCTATTCTTCGAGTCAAACAGTTAAAGCTTCGATTATTGTTCCCGAGTTATTCAAAGGAGTGTAACTTTGAATAAGAGTGTGTAGGTTTTGTATCCTGGAGGTGAAATTCGTTGAGACCATTACACCATAGTGGGACGAATTAAATACCTTAAAGATAACATCTTTTGGTGTGCCTAACCTGCGATTCCCTACCCACAATTGAGTCATATACAACAGCTTTAAGGTATTTAAGTTTCGTATAGATGGAGTCGGTTTTGATGAAGGGACAATTACCCGGCGAGATAAGTTAGAGAGGCTAAATGGGCTGAACTACAAGCGTTGGAGCTTGAAGATGGAATACCTTCTCACCATTGCAAAGGTATTCTACGTGCTATGTGATCCTTGTCCAAAGGAAAATGAAAATGATAAAGCAACCGAGACACAGAAAACCGAGGCTGCTGAAAAAGTGAAGAAATGGAAATCGGATGACTTCATTTGCCGATTCACCATTCTGCAAGCATTGAACAACACGTTGTTCAACGTGTTCCAAATACACAAAACCGCCGCTGAAGTTTGGTTTGCAATCAAACGAAGGTATGTCAATGAAGATGCTGGTAATAAATCTTTTTTGGTTAATAAATTTGTTGAATACAAGATGGTAGACTCGAGGCCTGTCATTGATCAAGTTAATGAACTCAATGACATAGCCATCGAATGTGCCGATGCGGTGAACCCATTTACGAGACATTCCAAGTTTCAACCATCATTGGTAAACTTCCACCTTCTTGGAAAGATTACCAAAAGAAATTGAAGCATAAGAAGAAGGCCATCACCTTAGATGAACTTCTTCAAGGCATCCAAATTGAGACTGAAAGTCTCAAACGTGATGGCTCAATTTCTGAGAAGATTGATGGTGTAAACTATGTGGAAAATAAAAATGTTGCCGGAACTTCCAAGGGAAACCAAGGAAAGTTCAAACGGAAAAACAACTTTAAAAATGATGGAAATGGTAAAGCTAAGAAAAAGCAGAAGAGTTCTTGCTATGTTTGTGGAAAAACAAATCATTTGGCTAAGAACTGCTATTACCGCAAAGGACAACAGAAAGATGAACAAGCAAATGTAGTTGAGAGCAACTTCATTAGCATGCTTTCCGAAATCTGTCTAGTCAACAATGTCGACTCAGTTGGTGGATTGATTCGGGGGCTACATGTCATGTAACTCCAAATCGAAGCTTGTTCAAAACTTATGAAGAAGTGAAAGAGCCAAAAGCGAGTTTATATGGGAAATGCTTCTACAAGCGAGGTCTTGGGCATAGGGACCATTATTCTCCTCCTCACTTCGGGAAAGACTCTTACTTTGAAAAATGTGTACCATATTCCCTCTATGAGGAAGAATCTTGTATCCGTTCCTAAATTGGACGCAAATGGCTTTAAAGTAACCTTTCGCGCCCAACAAGTGAATATCACTAAAAATGGGACGTTTGTTGGAAAGGGCTACATTAAAGACCAAATGTATTTATTGAGCATTGATAATAAAATTACCAGTTCTTCTTACTTTGTTGATTCTAATTTTAATGTTGAAAAGCATGATTTTTGGCATTCTAGATTAGGACATATTGGTATGAATGCAATGAGTCGTATGATTAAATATGAGTATATTCCTAAATCTTCGACTATTTATTCTATGAATAATTGTGAATGTTGCGCTCAATCTAAGTTGACTAAAACATCTTTTAAAAGTGTAGTAAGATCAACTAGGTTACTTGAGTTAATTCATACCGATATTTGTGACAACAAAGATATTTTGACAAGAGGTGGAAAACGTTATTTTATTACGTTCATTGATGATTTTTCTAAGTTTGCATATGTGTATTTACTTAGAACAAAAGATGAAGCTTTTGACAAGTTTAAAATTTTCAAAGCCGAAGTTGAAAATCAAACCAATCTAAGGATAAAACGATTAAGATCGGATAGAGGTGGTGAATATTTCCCAAACGAGATGATTTCATTTTGTCAACAAAATGGAATTGTTAGGGAATCTTCAGCACCTAATACTCCACCACAAAATGGAGTAGCCGAGAGGAAAAATCGATCCTTAATGGAGATGGTTAGTGCCATGATTATAAATTCAAAATTACCAATGAGCTATTGGGGAGAGGCACTATTAAGTTACATTTACATTTGTAACGTAATTGTGAATAAACATATGAAAACTCCATACGAATTATTTAATGGGCGTAAGCCTAATATTTCACATTTAAAAGTATGGGGTTGTGTTGCATATGTTTTAGATGCAACTTTGAAAAGAAATAAACTTGGGAGCAAAGCTGTGAAATCTATATTTATTGGTTATTCTTCAATAAGCAAAGCATATAGATTTATGAGAATTAATGACAATCGTGTGTTTGAAGCTACGCGTGCTATTTTTTATGAACATTTGAACATAAAAAGTGTAGACAAGGTAGATATAAACCATGAATTGTCAAAAGAACTTGAAGTAGAAAATGCATCAAGTTCACATGATAATGGTGATGCCATTGCTAATGATGAAAATTTAGACAACAATGAAAATGATGAAATAGTTGAGTTAAGGAGAAGCAAAAGACAAAGAATTGAAAAGAACCTTGGTCCTGGCATGTTTACATATATGTTAGAAGAGGATCCTAAAACTTTTCAAGAAGCTATGTCTTTGTCGATTCGAACTTGTGGAAAAGAGCCATGGATGATGAAATCAAATCTATCCTTGATAATGAAACATGGACTCTAGTCAATCCTCCTCCTAATACTAAACCTATTGGTGCCAGTGGGTTTTGAAAAAGAAACTCAAAAGCGATGGTACTATTGATAAGTACAAGGCAAGATTAGTAGCCAAAGGTTATAGTCAAAAAGAAGAAATTGACTATTTCGAAACATTTTCACCGGTCACTAAATTTACATCAATTAGAACTATGCTTGCTATAGCATCCGCCTATGGACTAGAGGTTCATCAAATGGATGTTAAAACAAATTCTTAAATGGAGATTTAGATGAAGAGATTTACATACAACAACCCGAGGGTTATGTCTCTAAAGGAGAAGAACATAAAGTATGTAAATTGAAGAAATCTCTATATGGACTTAAACAAGCACCAATTCAATGGTACAAGAAGTTTAAGCAAGAAATTCGAAAGTTTGGTTTTAAGAGTAGTAAAGTAGAAAGTTGTGTTTTTACTAAAGTTACTCTTAATTATAAAGTTGTTATAACTTTATATGTTGATGACTTGCTAATATTTGGTTATGATATTAATTGTATTAATGAGACAAAGAACTATTTAAAGCAAGTGTTTGACATGAAGGACTTAGGTCCAGTAGATGTCATTTTGGGGGTTAAGGTGATCAAAAAGGACAAAACTTACATATTAACTCAATCACATTACATTGAGGAAATATTAAAGAAGTTTAATTATTTTGATTGCAAAATAAGTAAAAGTCCTATTGACCCTCATATGAAGTTAGTTCCAAATAAAGGCGAGGCCGTAAATCAAGGAGAATATGCCAAGATAATTGGTAGCATAATGTATGTGGTTAATCATACAAGACCTGATCTTGCATGTGCAATTGGCATACTTAGTAGATTTACAAGTAATCCAAGTGAAGAACATTGGACGGAACTAAAAAGAGTACTAAGGTACTTAAAATTCACAATAAACTATGGCTTACATTACAAGTGTAATTCACCTATACTTGAATGTTATAGTGATGCAAATTGGGCATCAGATGTAACCAACTCCAAATCAACGAGTGGTTGGTTATTTACCATTGGAGGAGCCATAGTTGCTTGGTCTTCAAAAAGACAAACATGTGTTGCTTTGTCTTCTATGGAATCTGAGTACATAGCCATGTCAATGGCTAGTAAAGATTTAATATGGTTTAGAATATTTTTAAGAACAATACCATTTATTGATTCTAAGAAAGGAGCCACAACTTTGTATTGTGATAATCAAGCTGCCATATTCAATACAAAGATTGAGAGAATATCAAATCATAGCAAACACATTGCTATGAGATATAATCATATTAGAGATATGGTTAAAAAGGGAAAGATAGCACTTGAGTATCTTCCTACAAATCAGATGTTAGCTGATCCACTAACAAAATCTTTATCAGGGGATAAAATTACAAAGGTCATGAGAGATATGGGACTATTACCGGTCTAAACAATGTCTTAATTGAAACCAACTTTATCTTAAGGTACAAGTCATAGATTTGTCACCTTATGTTTAAAGTTAAAAGGAAATTCAATATTAGACATTGGTGAAATGGAAACTTTGATACATTTCGAGTGCATAACTTAAAAATAGTGGTGGTGTCACTATTTGAAAGTTTCATATCTGACCTATGCACTTTCATTACCACAACAAGATTAGGATGGATTCAAAATCCTTAATAGACTTATAGCTTTCGTAGAATGCGTTGTGGACATTCTCGATAAGTCTACCTATACAAGTAAAGAAGTGAGAGGCCGCTTCTTATGGATTACTCCGGTAAAATTCCTAGAGTACTTGTGAACACCAGGATTAAGCACAAGGCCCAACTACAAGGTGCTGCCAAGATCAAAAGGAACATGAAATCATACATGACGAGGATATGTCTCCCTAGAGGTTTCACATTCAACCATAAAGTTTAAGGCTCGTCCACTTAATGGGTATTCGTTATGTAAAGAAGCTGAAATTGTTTAGTGTCATTATATGTAAATAAGTGGGGGATTGTTATATGTAGTAGTATTCACATATAATACTTGGTCATCTCCCATATTGAGTTTGTAAACCAACCTTTCATTCATGGTATAAAGTCTTTTTATTCATTTCTTGTTTTCTTGTGTCTTCTTTATCCCACATGGGATTACTACTAAAACTTGTGGAGCTAAACTTGTTATATAATAGCTAAGTTTGAAGAGTTCCTATAAGCTTGCTTGAGCTTCCCTCTATTATGGAAAAATATCAAGTATGGCTTAAAGTTTTGAGTATTATATTATTATATATATATATATAATATATATAAGAAAGAAAGAAATAAATTAATTAATTTAAATATTAATTAAATCTTGATACCGGTTATGGTATTAAGGAGGGAGGAAGTATATCAGTTTAAATGTTTAGGGTTGTAACTCTTTGAATGGTCATTTACAGAAGAGTATGACTGTTCGGAGGGGCACGCCCGGATCGGCCGTGCAAGGCAAAGAGCACGCCCGTGCAAGTACGGAGCGGCCGTGCCAATTTTGCTGACGCGCCCGTGCAAAAGCATGGAGCGGCCGTGCAACTTTGGTGACACGCCCGTGCAGCTGAGGCACCAGTTCGGAAAAGTTGTGTCTTTTCAAGACGACAACACCAACTCTATAAATAGGGCTGGTCTCCTTGGAACTGTATAATTATATAGAGAAATCACTGAGTTAATTACTTCCTGAGTCTTTCTTCTTAACAAATCTATTCTTCGAGTCAAACAGTTAAAGCTTCGATTATTGTTCCCGAGTTATTCAAAGGAGTGTAACTTTGAATAAGAGTGTGTAGGTTTTGTATCCTGGAGGTGAAATTCGTTGAGACCATTACACCATAGTGGGACGAATTAAATACCTTAAAGATAACATCTTTTGGTGTGCCTAACCTACTGATTCCCTACCCACAATTGAGTCATATACAACATTGGCATGTAAGCAACACTGGACTTTAAGCTTCCCAAATTCATGATAACCAGTCTGTCGAGTATAAGAGCCGAGTTAAAAGTAAGACTCGTAATTATATGCAGAAGAAGAAGAAGGATGTTGAGGAGCATGAATAGCTACATGAGAGCCTTATACAGATGAAATCAGTAGGGCATGCTTAAACATTGTCATGCTGAGTCAGTGGAAGTATACGACAACAACTACGATAGGCACTGTCAAATAAAAGGAGTTAAAATTTAGCAACACAAATAGCAATAATGTTGATAACACTAAACAAGGAACAAAAGGCAAACTAAAGTTTTCTATACAAAAGCCAAAAATAGTATGAGCCGGTGGAAGTATACAACAACAAGAACAACAACGCAAGAAGCTAGCAGTAGTATTACTGGAGCAAGAGTAATGCTAAACTACACGCACAAAAATATTCTAACTCAGCACAATATATTACTGCATAAGTTATTGAACATTTACAGTATTAATTTGGAGTACATCATTTTCTATTAATAAGTGTCCCTACCTCTTCAATGAAAAACAATCCACTATCCAAAGAATCCACTTGTGCTTATTTTAGCGAATAATAAACAAACCCCTCTACATTTTTTATTTTTATTTTTTGCAAAATTCAGTCGTCTTTCGACGGACGTCGTCCGTCGGTAATACCGACGGAAAAAAATCATTTACCGACGGAAATTAATTTTCATTTGCCGGGATTTTTTTTTTAAATTTCGTTTCGTCCGTCGGTAATGGAGTAAATTCCTTCGGTAATACCGATGGACTAAGTTCGTCGGTAATACAGACGGACCCTGTTCGTCGGTAACAAAGCCCTATATAAATTGAAAATTTTCCCATTTAATTACACCTTCATCAGTACGCTCAAATATAATTCGCAAACAACGCGAACCCTAGTCTGAACAACGCCGTCGCCGCCGAGCCTTTCCATTCGCCGTCGCCGGTAAGCTCGCTTTCTCTCTCTCAATCACTTTCTCTCTCTCACTCGATTTCTCTCTCTCACTTTCTCTCTCTCTCATTCTAGTTTCTGCAGGTACTTTCTGAACGTGTGTGATATGTGTAGTGTTAGGGTTTGGTTTTTTGAGTTTATCCATCTGTCAATTAGAGATTGACTGCTCTTATCGTCTCGAAATTGTTGGTTTGTATTGTCTTCACCATAACATGTATATGTTTGAATTTTGTTATGATAGAAAGTTTCTTATGTGGTCAAAATTGTTGGTTTGTATTGTCTTCACCGTCTTGGACCAGACTGCATAATCTGTTTGATCTATTTTCTTTTTGGTATTATTTCGCGTTCCTTCTGAGTTCAGTGGGTTGACTAAATTTATCTTCCCAGTTTGTGAGAAAATAAATGACAGCTATGCTGCCATGTGTTTGTTCTGTTGTTTATTTTATCTATGATTTTTGTTTCTTCTTAGTTTGCTGCGTTCTAGTAGTATTTTTTGGCTAAAAGATTGGACATGTGTTAGCTAAGAATCTGGTTGGTTTCTGTAATTCGCTGCACTCATAGAATTAAATGAATACGAAATTATGGGACATGCGTTAGCTAAGAAGTTTTAAGATGCTCGAGGCCATTTGGGACAAGCAGTTGCACGCAATACTTGCTTTATTATAATATTTGTTTGTCAACATAAAAGACTCTGAATTGGTGCTAAAAAGTTGAAGTATATTATGTGGTATGATTAACTGAGCAAAGAATGGTGGCGATGGAAATACATTTCAAACAACACAGAGAAATATTATTTGTCTTGTATTTTAATGTCAGTATTCCCCAACAATAGGAGTTCCATCAATGAGGCAATTAATAAGAAAGTTTGTGAACACTTGAACTTCTTAGATACAAAACAATATGATGAAAAAGACGAAGAAAAATGTTTCTGGAAAGGTCTTAAGTGAAATCAGGTGAAGGGAAACTGTGAATGATTGGGTAAAAGATAACTAAGTTTGTGAACTATATTTATAATTATGCTAGTCTCTTACCATGGGCACACCTCTATTTTCTCCTTTTTAAATTGAAAAATGTGCTGAAGGGAACATTGTTAGGGTTTAGATGCATCCTGATTGCATATTATTTGTTTTGAAAATTTGATGTTAATCAGAGTGTGTGCAACTTGGTTACTATATTTAAATTCTGACCCATGTTCTAAATTGTTGATTGTTTCTTGCTAGGTATGTTTCTTTATTTTGGGTACAATTGTTTACTACTGGTTCTAGATCCCATTTTGGGGCGATTGACGGCATCGCGGACGGTGATATATGTCGCCTACGTTTGAGTGCCTGATATCAATCCTGGAACCCTAGATGCACCTTAGGTCGGATCACACTTTTTGATCAAGCAGTCAACTGTTTACTCTTAATTTGTATTAGATGGCTTGTGTAAAGTCAAAGGGGGAGGGAGGGGGGTGAATGTCTAAAATTAGGGAGACTTGGATGGAAGTATTGTTAAGGAATTAGACTCCTAATCATTGTCTAAAATTAGGAAGAAAACTCTTAGTGGCACTGCTTATAGGGTATTGTGGTTGGTGGTTAACATCTTAAAATATAAATAAGATGAGAGTCTTTCTTACCCACAGCTATCAAAATTCGTCCATCTTTGATCAAGAAAGATAGAGCAAATAAGTTCTCCACTGTTTGAGCAAAGGATTTTCTGTTTAATAAGAGTTTTTCCAGTTTCACTGTCCTCTTCTCTCTAAGGATCTCAAACATCACAGCCATGTTTGTGACAGTGTTTGTTTTCTCTTCACTGGTGTTATACTGTTACCTTATTTTTACTTGTGACCGTATAACACCAGTGAAGAGTAAAACAGGCACTGTCACAAGCATGGCTGTTATGTTTGAGATCCTTAGAGAGGAGGACAGTGAAACTAGAAAAAATTCTTATTAAACAGAAAATCCTTTGCTCAAACAGTCGAGAACTTGTTTGCTCTGTCTTTCTTGGTCTAAGAAAAGATAGGGTTTTGATAGTTGTGGATGAGAACGACTCTCATCTTGTTTATAAATGTTAATTTAATTCATCATTGTAAAATTATATATTTTACAACAAAGAATTAATATTTAAAATTATTCACAATATTAATAATTTAAAAAATATGATAGATGTGTGTGTTAATTCATTATTGTATAATTATGCATTTTACGGTAATGAATAAAAATTAATGTTACGACGTGACGTTGTGACGGTTGAAACACAAAAGCTTAGAAACCCGTTTAAGAATCTTTAACTTATCATGTTGAGGTCAACATGTAGTCATCGATTTTTAAATTGTCCGTGTAGACAGTCTTGAAATGCACGATTATATGATTTTGTAAATATCATCATTGTCTATTAAAATTGCTTGAATAGTCGATAGTTGAGATATTTCGGTTGCATTAATCCTATTGTTCTCTGAGTGTATACTAGACATGGTTGATTACACACTGTCGATTCTAATCGATAGTGTTTGATTGACCTAGTCTACGTCGTGCACTTGAAGACCATGGGGTTATGCTACCGAAATTTCTTGATTTTCGATTATAAAGCAAGTAGACAAAGTGATATTTGCAATTCATACGTGTATTTCGGGATGGGATAGAAGTCAACCCCAATTCTAAACCTAATGGACATGAATTGTCCTTTCACCCTAGAGAATGATATACTTTACAATAAAGAATTAAATATTAATATTTAAAATTATTCAAAATATTAATAATTTAAAAATGTGATAGATGTGTGTGTTAATTCATTATTGTAAAATTATGCATTTTACGGTAATGAATAAAAATTAATGTTACGACGTGACGATGTGACGGTTGAAACACAAAAGCTTAGAAACCCGTTTAAGAATCTTTAACTTATCATGTTGAGGTCAACATGTAGTCATCGATTCTTAAATTGTCCGTGTGGACAGTCTTGAAATGCACGATTATATGATTTTGTAAATATCATCATTGTCTATTAAAATTGCTTGAATAGTCGATAGTTGAGATATTTCGGTTGCATTAATCCTATTGTTCTCTGAGTGTATACTAGACATGGTTGATTACACACTGTCGATTCTAATCGATAGTGTTTGATTGACCTAGTCTACGTCGTGCACTTGGAGACCATGGGGTTATGCTGTCGAAATTTCTTGATTTTCGATTATAAAGCAAGTAGACAAAGTGATATTTGCAATTCATACGTGTATTTCGGGATGGGATAGAAGCCAACCCCAATTCTAAACCTAATGGACATGAATTGTCCTTTCATCCTAGGAAATGATATACTTTACAACAAAGAATTAAATATTAATATTTAAAATTATTCAAAATATTAATAATTTAAAAAATGTGATAGATGTGTGCGATAGAAGCTAACCCCAATTCTAAACCTAAATGAAGTGTCTTGTTGCTTTTAAGTTTGTAATCCAAATTTAGGGAATTGTAATGCGTTAATTACATCTAAACTGTTAATATATTATGAAATGCAGGAGTTAATTATGTCTGGAGAAGACCGTAGTTGGATGGATAATCGTAGTAATCCCGGTAGAAGGGGTGTCAGACCTCAATTCTTAGAAGGTTTAGAACATTTCGTGGAGTTTGCTAGAGCGCATCCCCAGTGCATGCGTGATGATAAGATTAGGTGTCCTTGTAAAAAGTGTAAGAATAGAAAATATCTGAGTGTTGGATGGGTAAAGAAACATGTTTTGGAGGCAGGGTTTGTTGATGGTTACAAGGTATGGGTAATGCACGGGGAGCGTTATGTGGTTGAAACAAGTGTTCGCAATCATCCTACTGTATCACGTGGTCCGCCAAGGGAACCTGAACATTTGATTGATGAAGAGGAGTCGTCTGTCGGTTTGGATGATATGGTTCGAAATGCGGCTGGCCCAGAGTTTGATTGGAACCCTAATCCAACAGAGGCACCAAATCCTGTTGCAAAGAAGTTTATGGATTTAATGGACTCTGCAAATGAGAAAATTCATCCTGGTGCAAAGGCTACAGTGTTAGAGCAAGTGACTGAGCTTCTAACTATCAAGGCTGATACAAATATGAGCCAACATACTTACGATCGTATCATGTCATGGGGACAACGGATGCTACCCGAAGAAAATAATATGGTTCACAATTTTTATGAGACGAAAAAGTTGGTGGGGCAGATCGGTCTTGGGTATGTTAAAATTGATGCTTGCAAGAATCAGTGCATGCTTTTTTATAAGGAAAATGAGGGCCTCGATTCATGTTCAATATGTGGACTTAGTAGGTATAAGCCACCACGCCGTGGTAGTGCCAAGCACAAGAAAAACGTGCCTCGGGCACAGTTGCGTTATATGCCGCTAATTCCCAGGTTGCAACAAATTTATGCATTGAAAGAAAGCTCAGAAGCCATGTGCTGGCACAAAGAGTGTCCTCGTGAAGAGGGTGTGATGACTCATCCTTTTGACGGTGAGGCATGGAAACATTTTGATGCCACTTACCCTGATTTTGCTGCGGATCCTAGAAACATAAGGCTGGGGATGTATACAAATGGGTTTTCTCCATTTGGACCAGGGGCAAAATCTTATTCATGTTGGCCTGTTATAGTCACAATGTATAATCTTCCCCCGTGGTTATGTATGACTGATCCTTATATGTATTTGAGTTTGTTCATTCCCGGGCCTTCGAATCCAGGCAAAAACATTGATGTGTATCTTCGACCTCTGATGGATGAACTCAAACAGCTGTGGAATGATGGTGTCCAGACATGGGATGCTTTCAAGTTGCAAAATTTTAACATGAGGTCTGCAGTGATGTGGACAATTAATGACTTTCCTGCTTATGGTATGATGTCGGGATGGAGCACACATAGGAGATTGGCATGTTCGTATTGTATGGAAAATACAGATTGGCATGTCCATATTGTATGGCCAAACGAAATCAACTTGGAATAGCGGGGTCAATCTCAAAGGAAATCTCGATTATTATGGCGTATTGAAAGAAGTTATTGAATTGGAGTACTTTTTTGGAAATTATGTAGTTCTTTTCAATTGTGAGTGGCGGGACGCTGAGCGAGGCATTATCAAACATGGCACTTTTGATCTTAATTGTTGACTTAAAGCATTCTTCTAGGTATAATGGTGATGATGTGTTCATTCTTGCATCTCAAGCACAACAGGTGTATATGACCCATACCCCCGTCGACGAAGAGAGTCTAGTGGATGGTGGGCCGTATGGAAAACCAAAGCAAGAAGCACTTTTGATATACCATTGCGTGCAAAAATGTCTACTTCAAATATTGATTCATCATTAAGTGATTGTTATCAGGAAGAGGAAATGCCTATACCTCCGATTATTTTCTTGAATGATAATGTCGAGGATGAAGCATTAATGGCCGAAAACACCCGTCCACTAGGGGAGAAAGTCACTTTCAATGAAATCGAGTATGATAATGTGGAGAATAAGGAAGGAGAAGGGTATATATCTGGGTCCGATGATGAAGATGGGAAAGAAGACGACGACGAGAAAACTAGTGAAGAAGAAATTGAATTTTGTAGTGATAGTGATCAAGATTGATAGTGAATGAATCAGTTTAGTTTTAATTTAGATAATATTTTGTATATAATGTTTACATTTTATATCACTTATCACTGTCCAATTTGTCTGCAATTAATAGAATCATTTTTTTCATCTCTACTATGCTTTTCAATTTTACTTGGTTACTCTTATATGCTATGTAATATTACATCTATCTCATGATTTGGACAATTATCCATAATTTGCTTGGATCTATGTATGCTAGATCTAGAGGGGAGTTTTATTGTTATTGTTGTACCAGTTTATTCCCTTTTCCCAGGCAGTAAACTTAACTCAGGCCTTTATATGTTTCATAGTATTATATATGCTATCCTTGGATGTTTACATGTTTCTTCTGAGACTGTCTGATCTCTTTCTACTATGCTCTGCTACATATTTTATATTCTAGTTTAGATATGTCGGGTCGAGGTGGCAATCGTTCAAAGAGAGGGAAGGTTGCGAGTTTTGTGCATCGTCATGTTTCACCAAGGATGGGAGGGAGGGGCACTACTTCTGGTTCTGGACGTAGTGATGATGATGTGAGCAGTCCAGGAATTGATAGCTCTAGTGTTCCTGTTAGTGAACCATCCGGGTGGGTTATTTTGGACACAAATATTGATGAGGAAGGAAAAATGGAAATTTCTATCTCTCCCAGTGGCCAGTAAGTATTATTTAATTGTAAATGTCATATATATAATGTTTACATTTTATTATTGTCTTTTTATTTGTATATATATTGATATATTGTTTTTTAATTAATATCTTAATAGGTTTATACATGGTGGTTGTCGAGACCCTGCTCGATGGTTTGGGGATTTATTCAGTGGGTATACTTTTGAGGAATTTTATCCCACACCCAAATCAATATCAAAAGATGTGTACGATATCTGGTATAGCCAGTTTCGGATAAAATTACTCAATTCTCTTTCCTTTGTAAAGTTTGTAGACTAGTCCCCTGTTCATCTTTATGTTCTAATTTACGCTTAATAATTAATTAGCAACAACTATTTTAGTCCCTGTTTATTTAACTACTTTTACTATTTTTGTAGCACATATATTCATACCCCGGATGCTCCGACGTTCAAATAGAGAAGGCTTTCAAGCAACTAGTTGCTAAGAGGTACGCTGGTAAAGTATATGACATGAAAAAAAAGTGGCAAAGGGATGGTTTGCCTCCAGCTAATTTCTCGAATAGTGCATGGAAGCAGTGGGAAAGCCTATTGAAATAGTGAAAAATTTATAAAAAATTCAGAAATAGCAAAGAATAATAGAAACTCACAAGAGGGGCGGGGGAGTGTGCACACAGGATGATCGATTAACTTCAGCGAGACTTGGTCCCGAATGGTAAACTTACTTAATTTACTATCTGTTTGTAAATTAAGTAATACTCTATTTGATTCATATATTGTTATTATTTGATGAAATTTTGAAGTTTTAATTTTTTTTATATGTCAAGAGAAAGAAACACGGAGATGAACAGGCTGATGCAGCTGCTGTGTTTATGGCTACACATACTGCGGAGGCTCCTGATGACTCAGGACTATAATGGGTTAACCCTTATTACTAGGGCCTTTATGTAAGTGTTAATAGTATTTTCTATTAGTAAATTATAAATTATTTAGTTAAAGAAATATTATTTTCTACCATAGTGTATAATGTTTTTTTTTCCAGGAAGAGTATAATAGGCGTGCTCGTGACGAGACTATTGAAGAAGGAAGTATGGAGCCTGAGAGCACCGAGCGGCCCGTCTTTCGTGAAAAGCTTTGGGCGGCCATTGTCTTCCGAGACAAGCAACCAAAGGGAGACCGCTTGCCTGGATTCGGAGGACATGGTGTTGGGTATTTTAACATGCCATTCCGCAGCCCTACTACGCAGTACTTTTCTTCTTCTTCCTCCGGCAGTCAGCATGTGGATCAAGAGGCGTTCGATGATTGGGTTCAGAGAGAGGTTCAAAGGCAAGTGGAGCAGATGCAGAGCCAGATGCAGAGCCAGGTGCAGGCCGAGGTGCAGACCCATGTGCAGAGCATATTGGAGGAACGTCTTCGGGTAGAGCGAGAACTTCAGCAAAGCCAGTTTGAGCAGCGCATGCAACAATACTTGGCCACCATGAATTTGCAACCACAACAATCTAATAGCGGTAATGCTTCTGACTCATCAGTCGGTCAATACCTTAGGTGAAGTGGCGGTAGCGGCAGCGGCAGCGCTCGTGGTCGTGGTCGTTAAACATTAATTTTATTTGACATGTAATCAAACAAACATATTTTGTTTCCCTTTCCCTTCCCTTTTCCCCTTTCCCCCTTTCCCCTTTTCCTTTCCCCTTTTCCCCTTTCCCCTTTCCCTTTCCCCTTTTTCGTTTCGCTTCTGGTTGTTGGATACAGTTTCCCTTTATTTGATGTTCAAGCGAAACAGTTTTCCTTTTCCCTTTTCCCATTTCCCTTTCCCCTTTTTCCCTTTCCCCTTTCCCCTTTTCTGTTTCGCTTGATTTGGATGGTTGTTTCAAGCGAAACAGGTTGTTTGTGTTTCTTTGTATGTTGGGATTTGTTTAAAACAGGTTTGATAGGTTTACAGGTGGTTTACAAATAAAACAGATTTTTTTTTTAAAATCTGCACAGATTACCGACGGAAATTTCCGTCGGTAAATAATAAAAAAAAAACTCATTACCGACGGAAATGTCCGTCGGTAATGGATTTGGATTTTCGACGGACATTTCTGTCGGTAAAGTTTAAAATTTCCGACGGATATAGCCGTCGGAAATGAGTATTATTTTTTTATTATTATTATTTACCGACGGACATTTTCGTCGGTAACTCTCCGGCGATGACTCCGGCAACCGGCCGGCTTACTTCATTGCCGACGGATGGTTTCTGGCGAATTTTTGAGTTTATCGACGGACAATTCGCCGGAAATACCGTCGGAATTGGTCCGTCGGTATTACCAACCAATTTTTACCGACGGACGAAATCCGTCGATAATTACCATTTACCGACAAAATGGGCGATTACCGACGAAAATTTTCGTCGGTAAAAGGTCATTTTATTTTCTAGTAGTGTTTAGAGTTATAATGAAGTAATAAAATTCTAGTACAATCAGGACAGTGGGAAATTTGATAGGGTTAAATTTGAATTTCACCCTATTTGTTTCTCACATAGTCCGGCCAATAAGATTTAGGATGATTAGGACATAAAATTTTATCTAAATATCTGTCTTTACACACTTAATTGCTACTCAATTCATTTACTAACTCATTTTATTACGTTGCTTAGAAAATAAGCTCATTTTACATCTTATTATATATAAACACTGCTACTAGTACCTTGCCTCTTCATTCCTTAATTATACACCGTTCAACCATCCCCGATCCTTATACTACTGATCCCAGTGGCGGATCTAGGGGTGTTGAGGGGGGTTCATCGCCCCCCCTGACTTTTGTTATTTTTACAAAATGACCCTTTGTATTTTTCAAATTTACTATTTTGACCCCCCCGAAACGAAAAATTCAGGGGGGTCTAGATCCGCCACTGACTGATCCTTCTTCTTCTTCTCTTCTTCTTGCGAAAGAGGGAGACGGATGGGGAGAAAGAGGATAAAGACTGAATGAGAGGGAGGGTTCAATTTAGGTTTCCTTTTTTTATTTTTTCAATTCAACCCCTATGATTTATAAAAAGAAAATTAAACCCTATAGATTATTATTATTAAAAATATTTACAAAAAGTTATATAAAAATATTAGAATATATTAAACATATGAAGTATATAAACGAAAAAAAGGGACAAACGGTACCCTTAATTTTCTTGTTTATTGCATGCAAATTTTTTAAGACTATTTTCATTACTGAAAATATTTACACAAAGTTATATAAAATATGTTAGAAAAAAAAATTAAACAAATAAAATGAAAGTATATAAAAGAAAAAAGGGACGGATCGTACTCTTTTAGTTTTTATTTTTTAATTGCATATAAACAATTGTTTTAGACTTTTTCTATTACTAAAAATATTTACAAAAAGTTATATGAAATGTTAGAAAAAAAAATAAACAAATGAAAGTATATAAAAGAAAAAAGGGATGGACCCTTTAAATTTTATTAATTATTGGGAAAATTACAATGAGGGGAACAAATCATACCTTACTTTTTTATAATTAAGGGCAGACATTAAGAGTCTTTACCTCTTTTATTTATTATAATAGTTATCTAAATTCTAGCTTACATAAAAAACTATAGTAGAAAAAAAATCACATTTTACTCAACTTAATTAATCGCTTTTCATTGTATTTTCATAAAAGTACTCCTCTTGACACGAACATCCATTTTGTCTTGATTTCTTCTTTACGCTTTGATCCAATAATTCATCAAAAATTGAGATTCGAAACTATTCGATGATAAAATGTAACAATTATGCTCCATATTCCCACCTATATTAAAAGCTTGCTCCACCGAAGCCGTTGATGCGGGACAATTAAATACTTCTCTTGCAATCATAGAAACTATAGCAAAAGTATGTGCTCTCCTTTACCACCAATTTAAAATATCAAATTGATCAACATATACATACTCGTGTCAACATAAATTGACTTGTACTCTTAAAAAATTCTAAAATTACTTGTCTAGAGTAAGAAACTTTAGATGTTATATTAGGGAAACGAGGATGTTCCATCGAATAAAAGTTTGAATAATAATAGTGTAAAAGTTGTTTTAAATCACCTTTTCTAACTATATGATCTAATAACTTAGTAATCAAAAAAATATCAGAAATGTTAAGCAAATATTTTTCTCTTTTCTCGTATTTTGAAAATCGCATTTTTAACAAGAATATCATGTTCAAATTCAGAAAATACACTAAAAATTTCCAGATAATCAAGAACTAAATTAAAAGTCGGGTTATACTTATTGAATAACGGCAAGGTTTCAGTCTTAAATTTCTTCAACAAATTAATTATACTTCCACATGCTTCCCATTATTGAGCATATAACTGAGTACCATAATTAATGGTTACAAAAAACATGCAAATATCACTTATCCAAGCATAAGAATCTTCTAAAACATTTCTAAAACATGAATGATAGAATTTTATCTAGTTGGAACATCCGTTGAGAATCTTCTTTGCTTTTTATTATTGTCTGTGCAAAATATTTCCTAGATAGCCTTGTAACACTTGATATTTTTATAATAGTATAAATAATATCTTAATTGAATCAATAGAAGATTCCAAAACACGCATACCATCTTACACAGATAAGTTTAAAATATGACACAAGTATCTATTATGAAAAAAATCTATCACCTATGGATTATTTACAAATTAAAATCAATTCGGGTAAACTAGCAATATTAGAACTAACATTATGAAAAGACACTGAAAACACTTTTTGAACAAGATTATATTATTGCTAAATTATATGTAGTTTTGAGCAATATTATGTACGGTATGTGATTTATCAAATATTATATATGCAAGTAACCTCTTTTATATATTCCAAGAAACATCAATCCAATGACATGTTACTCCAGTATAAAAATGTCTTTTTTTAATCGCTTCATATATTGGAACAAATAGAAATTTTAGATGAAAAATTAGCAAATATATTACATAAATTAAATTTATATTCTCTTACCATATTTTTAACATCACGTGTGCGAGGGTAATACATGCTACTTTGTTCGCTGTGGGATTAAGAGCAAGTCTAGCTAATTGTTCATAGTCTTCATTATCGTAAAAAAATAAAGGAAAGCGATTGTGCGAATCCTTACAATTGTGTTTGAGTCGTATCTATGTCATATTTCTCGGGATGGGCACTACTTATATGCCTTGTCAAAGTACCGTATCCACCCCCGGAACGAAATGAATATTGCATTGGACTTTCCTTTGGATAATAGTTGCATATTGCCATTAAATTCTTATTTGTTGCGTCAACGGGAATTTTTTTTGTAGTGTTTCGCGAAAACGTCAAATTAATATTTCTTGGTTTTAGGAGCGAAAGATAATTTTTTTCCTTTATGAAGCCGCACTTCGATTGTGGTTTACATTTTATTGCCCTCACTTTCTTGAGTACTTGGAGGTTGAGTATCAACATTTCGTCGTGGCACAAAATTGAAAATCTCTAGCACTTCATCCCCTTCTTCCCATTTCCATGCATTTTCATTTTGCCCAAAAAGTCCCCTATCTTGAATAGGGACCATCATGATCAAAAAATTGTGGTGGTGATGCTGGCGGTGCTTGAGATAAGGAATGATGCAGATCGACGACAGATTCTGGAATTATTATTTACTTATTATCTTTTATTATTTTCATTGTATTTTCGGAATTATTATTAGATAGGTAATATTTTGATGTTTTAGAATAGATTTAGGAGATACTTTGTTATTTTTTTAGTCCTATTATGTTACCATATAGCTTAGGGATAATTTTAGTAGGTTTTGACTTGTTTTCCAAGTAGGGTCATATGTTAAATTAAAAAAATTAGACTTGTTGATTATTGAATAAAGAAAATAAAGGAAAAACTAAGGCTTTCTTTATCTAGGGTTTGTAACCCATTGTTTCTGGTTCTTTTCGTTCGGTATCAATCTCAAGGCTTCGTTCGACATCATTTTGTCAATTGGAAAGGTCATACTCGGTTGATCGAAAAATACCTTGTTCAAAATTTCTGACAGATGAATTGTCAAGGAATTTTGGGTTCGTTAAGTGTTTTTATCCGTATGAAAATCCTTTCGATTGGTTGTTCTCCAGTCAGATTTGTCATCAGACTGTCAAGAAATTGTTATTTGAAGATTGTGTTACATATTTTTATGCGGATTGAATGGATTTAGTGAAAAGCAATTGTAAGTATACAGTGCGTCGACGATTTAAGGATAAATTTCAAGATGTATTTCCTAACGCAACATGTCAAATTCGAGGACGAATTTTTTCTAAGAAGGGAAGAATGATGCAAATCGATGACAGATTCTGGAATTATTATTTACTTATTATCTTTTATTATTTTCATTGTATTTTTGGAATTATTATTAGATAGGTAATATTTTGATGTTTTAGAATAGATTTAGGAGTTATTTTGTTATTTTTGAGTCCTATTATGTTACCATATAGCTTAGGGGTAATTTTAGTAGGTTTTGACTTGTTTTCCAAGTAGTAGGAGTCATATAAAATAGGGTCATATGTTAAATCAAAAAATTAGACTTGTTGATTATTGAATAAAGAAAATAAAGGAAAAGCTGAAGCTTTCTTTATCTAGGGTTTGTAACCCATTGTTTCTGGTTCTTTCCGTTCGATATCAATCTCAAGGCTTCGTTCGACATCAAGGAAGGTTGCCCAACTTGCCCTTGTCCCTACCCTTACTGTCCTTCTTGGTTGTGAGGTTTTTAACATATTCATGTTTTAAAATATGAAAATATATGAAATGATGATGAATATAAAGATGTTGGGTGGAAACATGAATATTGGATGTAAATATGAAAGTTAGATTATGATCTGAGCTTGATAATAAAAGAAATTAACGAGTTTCATTAGTGAAAGTTAAGAGAGAGTTTTTTTTTCATGTTTGAAAAAAATTGTGAAGGGAGGGATTGGTATTTATAGTAGAGGATATATGTTAGGATAACCGACATATTTTTTTCTTTTTTTTATAGTTATAAAAAGGTCAAAATGACTACTTTTTGTTAACCAGTCTTAGCTAGAGGGTATAACGGTTATTTTTTTGACAATTTTAACGGAATTTATGACGAAAAGGATGATTTTGACACGGTTTGGCCGATTCCGGTTCGAAACTGGAAGGTCACGGTATTTGAAATCCTCAAACTGGAACTGGATCGAATAAACCAGGGTTCCAGTTCAGCCTGTTCATGATTCTGTCCCGATTTCGGGTTGAACGGCCCCGATTTCGGGCTGATTTGGTCATCCATACCTCCGTCTAGAAATGATTTTTATACTTTTTTGTCGCTAATGTGAAGGTATTTTTAGCAATAATTTAAGGTTGATTTAATTATCCAAATGAATGTCTAAAATTTATTATTGATAGTATTTATAATGGTGTATCAATAATAATTTTTAAGTTTTAATTAAGATAATCAAATCAATCTAAAATTATTACTCTAAAAACCTTCGTATTAATGATAAAAAAATGGAGGAATAAATAATTTTGTGTGTTTGAATAAAAAAGCTCTTGATTCAATTAATTTGGGGGAAATTATTGTTAGATCATTCACAACAAGTCAAAACACCAATTAATACAAGAATTTTGGAATTTAACCACCTAGTCCGGCAACATAATCAAAATTCCACCAACTCCCTTGCTAGTTTAAAAATACACGTGTCATTAAAGGACAACTTGTCACACCCTCTCTCCTCCCTCATATTTTTCACCAAAACTTTAAAATGAAATATCTTAAAATTTAAAAGTCAAAAATAAAATAAAAAATATGAGAGCACCACTGTGTTCGTATCATCAAGACGAATCAAACTAGTAGCATCAATATTTAATCTGAATCAAATTTGAAAAGTTTACAATTATTTTTTAGAAGTTCACAGTTGTTTTTCATAGTTGTTCAAAGAACAACTAAGAGAAGTTTATAGTTGATTTAATTAAGTTTATAATTTTTGCATGAAAATGCCTTCTATATTTTACTTAATTCACAGTTGTTTTAGCTAATTTCACAATTATTTTTAGTATTTTATAGCCTCTATTTTTGTTTTTTATGAGATTATTTGAAATGTTTGTTAAGTTCACAGTTGTTTTAGTTAAGTTCACATTTGTTTTTAGTTAACTTTTACAATTGTTTTTTAAATCTTTATGACCTCTTTTATGAAATTATTTGACACATTTGTTAAGTTAACAATTGTTTTAGTCTTTTTTTTCCTCTATTTTTGCAATTTTATAAGATTATTTGACATATTTATTAAGTTCACAGTTGTTTTTAGTTAAGTTTACGATTGTTTTGTTAATTTTATAAAGAAATCAAAACTAGAGGCCATAAAAGACTAAAAAAATTGTGAACTTAGCTGAAACAACAGTGAATTAAGTAAAATAGAAGAAATTTTCATGCAAAAATTTTGAACTGAACTAAATCAACTATGAACTTCCATTAGTTGTTCATTGAACAACTGTGAAAAAACCTGTGAACTTCAAAAATTCAATTCAGATTATATGTTGATACTACTAGTTTGATTCGTATTGACGATACGAATACAATGGTGTTCTCGATTTTTTTTTTTGACTTTTGAATTTAACATATTTCATTTTAAAGTTTTGAGGGGAAAAAAAAAAAGAAAAATGTGGGAGAAGAGAGGGTGTAACAGTTGGTGCACGCGTGTGTATTTATAAAGAGAGGATTTGTTGGTTGTTTTCGAAAATATGTGTCCTAATTGGTTGTTTTTGTTAAGATGAGAGAGACGATTTGATAATTGACCCATTGATTTGTAAATACCGGATGGCCCATCAAGCTTTTCGGATGTAAGGGGTCGTTTGGTTCGCGGTAATTGGCCATTCCATGGCGGAATAGAATGGTTAATTCCGTTGACTTCATTCCTTCGCCGCGTTTGGTTCAAAATTTCTATTCCCCCGGAATGCTCAATTTCTTGGCTTGATGGAATTTTCCATTCCCTCCATATATGGAAGGAATGGCCAATTCCCTTGGCAATGGAATGAAAAAACTCCTGCCTACCTTCCCCCATCCAGCCCCTGCCCTACCCCCACCCCCACCCCCCACAATTTTTTTTTTTTAAAAAAAAACCCTGCCTACCTTCCCCCCATCCAGCCTCTGCCCTACCCCCACCCCCCCACCCCCACGATTTTTTTTTTTAAAAATCCCTGCCTACCTTCCCCCCCCATTCAGCCCCTGCCCTACCCCACCCCCCCACCCCCACGAAAAAAAAAATATTTTTTACTCATTTTGCATACCCCCTACCTACCACACACCCCCCCACTAAAAAAAATATTTTTTTTAAAAAAGGATAAATTGGTCATTTTATATGTTTTCATTCCATTCCTATAATTTGTATTTTCAAACCAAACATGATTTACCAAGAAATTGAATGACAATTTCATTCCATTCCGTGCCAAACGGCCCCTAAATTTCAAGGAATGGAATGGTCAATGGAATTGAATTTCTGAAGAAATTAGAATGGAAAAAAACTGGTCAAACTCCTCCGTTTGGTTGACACGGAATGGAATGAAGTTGTAATTCAATTCCTTGGCAAATCATGTTTGATTTGAAAATACAAATTATAGGAATGGAATGAAATGAAATGAAATCATATAAAATGTCCAATTCACCCTTTTTTTAAAAATTAATTTTTTTTGGGGTAGGGGGTGTAGCGATGCGTGAATTTTTCGAATAACAGAGTCGCCACTTATTATTTATTTAGGAAAACAATAAGAAAAACCTTAAAAAGAGATTTGAGGGTTCGGGGGTTAAGTTATCGAATGGGTAGGTCGAGGAGCATCCATTCCACCCAATCCGGAGATCGGTCTTGCCAATTGAGTATTATCAATCTTTTTAATTACTAATTAAATAAAGAATAAGAAAACCCTAATCAATTTCTTGATTAGGAATGTCGGATTGTACGCTTCGAGATCGCCTTCATCGATTGAAGGGACTCTAGGCTAATCCTTTTGATGGGATTACACCACTCTAAAAGCCAATAGAGAGAGATTAAGAAGAAAAGAGTAAAAGTATAGGAGTTTACCTAGTTTAGGGAGGATTTGATTTAGAACGTGGTTTTAAGATGTTTTCTCGATCGAGAAGTGATTTGGGCAGAGTTTCGACTCAATATGAGAGTCAAATCTTGATGCGGACAGAGCTTCGCCTCGATCCTTGATTCGGGTTTGGATGTTTGTTGATCAACAGGGTTGATAAACAAACTTTAGGTGATTTTAGGGAGGTTTTGTGAGTGATTTGAAGGAATCTTTCGTGGAGAGAAACCAACAAATTGTGTGTGTTGTGTGGAAATCTGGACCCCTGAAACAGTGGAAGTCACCAAGTATTTATAGGGATTTAAGAGGTAGAGGTGGAGAGGTAAAACACTCCTAGAAAGCTTCCAGAACTCAATTCTGATTGGAGAACCGGATTAGATGAGGTTTATCAAGAAAGGAGGTTGAAACGGAGAAGGAGAGTGATTTCTGCACATTCTGTCGAGGGGATATCTCGCGCGAGATATGATATCTCGTGCGAGATAACTAGTCTGATGACTATTTTGTCCTCTTCAGTTGTTCCGTTAGTCAGTTAGGTCCAAAACTAACGAGGTTAGTTAGAAACTTAACGAAACATGACGAAACTGATATGCTTTCATCAAAACATAAAAGAGAGACAAAGAGTAGTGTAATCATGAATTATTGGTTCAGAATGGGGTGTCTACAAAGCCCCTCGGTGACAGGTCTTATGAAAGAAGAAGTGTCGTCGATAGAAAAGACATCATTCTGAACAATGGGATGGTCGTGCCGCACGGCTGCCTACGTATCTCTAAGAGAGAATCAGACCAAACGTAGTTCGACTCCAAAACGCTAAAAAGGCTATTTTAGGTATTTTGAAAAGCATTTTTGAAAATCGAAGAGGGATTTTTTTTTTTTGAAAAGGTAAAATCATACTGAGGAATCAAGGACTTGACCCAATTCTGAAGATACCCATTTGTTGATGAAGTTGTTGAAGTGTGCCACCCGAGGTTACTGACGTAGCTGTTGTTATCGAGGTCACGGTCTTGAAGTTTGCTGCCGTCATAGACTTTGTTGGTGTTGCCGAGGTCACGGACTTGAGTCGTTGCCGAGGTCACGGACTTTGTTGTCGTTGCCGAGGTCACGGACGTTGAAGTTTGCTGCCATCACAGACTTTGAAGTTGTTGCCGAGGTCACGGACTTGAAGTTTGTTGCCGAGGTCACGGACACTAAGTTTGTTGCCGAGGTCACGGTCTTGAAGTTGCTGCCGTCACAGACTTTGATATTGTTGCCGAGGTCACGGTCTTGAAGTTTGCTGCCGTCACAGACTTTGAAGTTGTCGGTTGAGATGAAGGTTTTGTCGGCCCCTGTAATGCAAGGATATATGCATGATGGTCTCGGATAGACCCGAATAATTCTTACCTTTCTGTACCTGTCAGCACATAAAGATTCCAAGTAGATTTTGCAGATTTTAGTTTGTTTGACTGGACTTACGTGGTGGTGCTCACGTCTGTTAGTGTAAATGACCGGTCGGACATTTTGGTGGTGAGTTTATGTATGAGTATATGGTACATGAAAATGTAGGGACATGTGTATGGATTTGTATTTGAGATGGGTGAACTGTATGAGTGAACTTGTGTTTGACAAGTTGGGACCAAATCAGGTTTATGCAGAATCTGTTGCTAGTCAGCGAGGCTGTAGAATTTCGTTCGGTGAGTATCCTTGTGTGAACACATCTAGGTCTGTTGAGAATCTTCATTCTTACTTCTCCTTGAGTCGTGTCTATAGGAGGCAAATGTCTACAAATCTGTCGACTGTCGTAATGGCTTTATGTCCAAGGTCCTTTGGTGTCTCAAGCCCCAAGTTGCTTGTAAATGGTAGATGACTTTGTGAACAGGCTTGTGAGTCTGCTCTCTTGATTTGAAGGTGATCGAAGAAGACTCTCCTTGTTGGTTTAATTTGAAGAAGATCGAATGATGTCCGATGAAGAAGGCTGAAGAATACTCTCCCTTTGTCCTTTGATTTTTTTTTCTTAGTGCGCACCCTGGTTTTTGCCTAGACCGCCCTTTCGGGTTTTCAATCTAGCGGGCATCTCTTTGCGTCTTTTTTTTTCATTTTTTTTTTTGAAAGTAGTATGTAACTCGAAGAGAGCTCAGAGAGAGAAAATCTTATTGAGGAGAGAGAAATGAGATCTCAAGTTAGTTTAGGAGAGACGGACTCTATTTTTGGAAGGTGATCCAAGCATTGAATTTCAAGAGTGTGTATAAGAGTGGCTAACAGGAAGCCCCTAGACTCAACAAAGAACACTACATGGCTCAAAGGTCTAGAAAAGTTGTTCTACTTTTAATGGACCTTGCTTCATCTAGAAATTTCTAAACAAGATTGAGGAGAAAGCCAATCATTAGTATGACTTAAGGGTAAACATTTTTCTTGATACTGAAAGTCTTCTTCACTTGATGTAGGAGGATTTTGAGGAATCCTCTTTTCTTTTGTTGGTATCACTTGACTCCTCTTCTTTGTGGGAGAGTCCTTGCCTTTGTTGAAATTCCATTATTGTTGTGGGGCGATGAAGGCTTGAGAGTTTTTTTTTTTTTTTTTTTTCGACGCTCTATTTTTGCCAAGGACGAATTGAGGAGTTTCGTCCTAGCGAGCTTTTTATATATTTTTTTTTTACTCTTAAAGCCTTGAGTTGAGTAGCCCCACTTTTCTTTGGATGAATATTGACAACAGCACATTTGGCTTTCTTCGCTTGTTGGTCTCTAACTTTCAGTAGGGGTAATGTTTAACCCTTAAGCCTCCTAATGATAACTTGCTTTTTAAAGTCACTTAGAAGTTTCTATTTTTGCGATGATTTAGGGAATGGAAGGTCCATTATTTTTCATGATTTGAATGATATTCATGAGGTAGTACAACCTTAGGGAAAGTGTTTAGGAAAAGAAATTACTTTAATTTATTGAGAAATTTAAGAACAGACTCGATAGTTTAGAAGACACAAACTAGAGGAGGTGAGGAGTACTAGAAAGACAGAACGACTCTTCGAGAACATACTAGGAAATTTAAAACCTAATCTACTTTTATCAAAGGAGAAGGGGAGAGTGTAGTTGTAGCTTCAAAGTGGTAAGTGCAGCTTTCTTCTCGGAGCTTCATCTTCTTCATGGATTGCGAGGGAGAGGATTGGTGATGACGTTGGGACGTTCTAGATCTCCATTATCAAAGAGGTCTTGTATGATGTCCTTCAAGTGGTGGCAGGAGTTGGTGTCATGGCCGGTGAAGTTATGGTACTTGCAGAATAAGTGATGAGCATGATTCGGACACATATCCTTCGGAGGACCACCTTCCCTTAGTTTGATTTTTTCATTCTGGACAAGCACATCGAAGAGTTCTTCTTGAGTGATTCCTTCAATTTTGTCGTAGTGCCTCTTTTTCTTTTCGGGAGGAGGGACAGCAGAATACTTTCCGGTGTTGGGGCGGCTGAGTGCAATAGCGTTGACTGAAGCATCCTTACTTGTGGTGGGCTTGTTGTAGCGGAAAGTACTTTCCTTCTTTTTGCTTTTTAGGAAGTCGTCAACCCTAATTCCGGACTCGAGGAGTTCATTGAAACTAGGAAAGTAGTTACCGGCGAGCTTCTCTTGAAATTCATCACGAAGGCATTGAAGGAAGATGTGGATTTGCTCTTTGAGAGTAGGCCTTTCGACAATTTCAGTAAGTTTGAGTCTCCATCTTCTAGCAAATTCAGCAAAGGACTCATTTGCATGTTGCTTAGTTTGTTCAAGATCCCTCCTAGTAGGGCGGTAGGTGGAGTTGTCTTCAAACTGTCTTTGGAAGACCAAACATGCGGATGACCAATCAAGCCTTGTAGTCGTAGGAAGAGACATGTACCAATCCCTTGCAGCACCTTCTAAAGTTTGAGGAAAGCATTGGGCCAAGATTGTGTTATCAACGCCCATTGGAAGCATGGCCCAAGTGTAGGTCTCAACATGAGCTCGAGGAAAGGTAGTACCATTGAACTTGGCGATATCGGGTGTCTTGTACTTGCGAGGAAACTTAGTGATGGATTGTTGAAGAGCATCGGGATCAAATGAAACGAATGACCCTTTTGAAGTGTCAAGAGTTGCAAGTTTCTTCTCGAGGTAGTTCTTAGTAACATGGTCACCAAGTTTAGTAGTTTCACCACTGCCTTCTTTCTTGGTTTTAGTGCCCTTGGAGGTATGTCCTTCGTCATCGGAGGATGATGAGGAAGAGGATGAATCGGATTCTTCCTTTTTCTTGCTTGACTTCTTGGTTTTCTTATTCACTTTGGTGTAGGATTCCTCTTCATCGGAGGAGGATTCCACTTTCTGCTTTTGCTTTCTTCCTTTCTTGACTTTCAAATCGTTGAGTTCTTTCATGAGGGCGGCCATTTGGGCATTTTGCTCATCAATTTGCTTACTTTGTTCATCCAACCTAGTCATGGCTTCGATGAGTTGGACCTTAGCATCGTTGAAATCGGCCTCGGTGGTAGAAGGAGAAGCAGACATCGTGTCGAGCTTTGGCGAAGAACCTAGACGTGTAGCAACCGTGTTAAACCATGATCGAGTCCCAACAAGTCGACCGAATAGGGTGAATGAAGGCTTGAAGGTTTGAAGGTTTTGGCCAAAACACGAAAAGACCGAACACTTATCTCGTACGAGACAAGTAGTCTCGCGCGAGACTTCACCACGGAAAGTCACAATTTTCTGATTTTAATCCTAATTTTGGTCGGACGGAAAATCCGTTTTGGGGGTTTCTAAAGTTCAAGAACCAAACCTAGGGACCTAGGGGTCGGAGTAATCCAAAGTAACATCAAGTTTTGTGCAATAATTTTGATGAGAAAATTTTCTCTTTTTAGGGGCAAATCCGAAGGGACAACCGTAGGGACGTTTCCGAAGGGACAATTTCGAAGCGACAATTTATTGATTTCTTTTCCGTGGATTATTGCACAAAACGATCTTGACAAGGGATTACAAGGACTCCAAGATCAAACCGACCGGTCAAGGAGTGTCTTAAAAAGTCAATCTACATGATATGTGGCGATGCAGGGCTGGAAGGCTAGGCTCCCCGCGATATGACAATCTAGGTGGGTTGAATACGCGGAGTGGGATGATCCAACTTCGGAGAGACCGGCGACTAGGTGGTTACCGTCATCCGTGCTTAGTGTGGGTCCCGGATTTATAGAGGGTTTGTAGTGCAATGACAGTTATATATGAGTGCGCGTGTGTGAGAGTCAATCTAGGTGATAGAGTAAAATAGAAAGTTTTTTTTTTTTGAAAATAAAAGAAAACAGATAATGGCCGCACCAAGTGGTTGCCTACGTTTCTCCCAAATTAGGAAGACTCAGGCCGCCGTAGTTCCACTTAAAGGAGAGAGAGAGAAATAAATAAGTAAATTACAACTCCCGAATCCTCCATTGGACCGGACTTTAATTTAAAAATCCAATCACACGCAGGTATAAAGTTCGAGTAATTAAAATTATTCTACCCTGCAAAATAAAGTTAGCACAAGCAAAATAATAATAATAATTTATTTTGAATTTTCTGGAATTTATTTTGGAAGTTTTCGAAAACTGTTTTTTTTTTTTTAATTGGTCAACCAAGAAAAGTCAATTGGCCAGCCAAGTTTATTAGTTTTTTTTTTTGGTCAAACTGAAAAGAAAAGTCAAGGATTCCAAGGCTTTCCCTTTTTTTTTTTTTTTTAAATGGTCAAAAGCTTGGAAAAGGTCAACTGGAGGCTTAAACCCTTTTTGCTTTCTTTTACTGTGACGTGATGCGCCGCCAAACAGCATTTTTGCCGAATAATAATATCGTGCGAGATAAGTTATCCCGCGCGGGATAAGCTGTCTGACAGTAAATTTTTTTTTTGACGAAAACAGTGCAGAAAAATTCCAAAAATTCCAGATAAATCAAATTTTTACAGAAAAATAAAAAGATTGATAATAATCAATTGTGCGCAAGTCTAACCCTCTTAATTAATTGTCCCCAGCGGAGTTGCCACTGTAGCGATGCGTGAATTTTTCGAATAACAGAGTCGCCACTTATTATTGATTTAGGAAAACAATAAGAAAAACCTTAAAAAGAGATTTGAGGGTTCGGGGGTTAAGTTATCGAATGGGTAGGTCGATGAGCATCCATTCCACCCAATCCGGAGATCAGTCTTGCCAATTGAGTATTATCAATCTTTTTAATTACTAATTAAATAAAGAACAAGAAAACCCTAATCAATTTCTTGATTAGGAATGTCGGATTGTACGCTTCGAGATCGCCTTCATCGATTGAAGGGACTCTAGGCTAATCCTTTTGATGGGATTACACCACTCTAAAAGCCAATAAAGAGAGATTAAGAAGAAAAGAGTAAAAGTATAGGAGTTTACCTAGTTTAGGGAGGATTTGATTTAGAACGTGGTTTTAAGATGTTTTCTCGATCGAGAAGTGATTTGGGTAGAGTTTCGACTCAATATGAGAGTCAAATCTTGATGCGGACAGAGCTTCGCCTCAATCCTTGATTCGGGTTTGGATGTTTGTTGATCAACAGGGTTGATAAACAAACTTTAGGTGATTTTAGGGAGGTTTTGTGAGTGATTTGAAGGAATCTTTCGTGGAGAGAAACCAACAAATTGTGTGTGTTGTGTGGAAATCTGGACCCCTGAAACAGTGGAAGTCACCAAGTATTTATAGGGATTTAAGAGGTAGAGGTGGAGAGGTAAAACACTTCTAGGAAGCTTCCAGAACTCAATTCTGATTGGAGAACCGGATTAGATGAGGTTTATCAAGAAAGGAGGTTGAAACGGAGAAGGAGAGTGATTTCTGCACATTCTGTCGAGGGGATATCTCGCGCGAGATATGATATCTCGTGCGAGATAACTAGTCTGATGACTATTTTGTCCTCTTCAGTTGTTCCGTTAGTCAGTTAGGTCCAAAACTAACGAGGTTAGTTAGAAACTTAACGAAACATGACGAAACTGATATGCTTTCATCAAAATATAAAAGAGAGACGAAGAGTAGTGTAATCATGAATTATTGGTTCAGAATGGGGTGTCTACAGGGGGTAGGGTAGGGCAGGGCTGGGTGGGTGGGGTAGGTAGGTAGGTGGTATGCAAAATGAGTAAATTTTTTTTTTTCGTGGGGGTAGGGGTGTAGGCGCGGATGGGGATGGGGGAGGCGGGGGAGTATGCAAAATGAGTAAATTTTTTTTTATTTTTCGTGGGGGTTGGGTAGGTGGGGTAGGCAGGGGTATGCAAAATGAGTAAAAAATTTTTTTTCGTGGGAGTGGGGGAGTGGTAGGACAGGGGCTGAATGGGGGGGGGGTAGGCAGGAGTCTTTAAATTTTTTTTTTTTTTTTTGGGGGGTGGGGTAGGGCAGGGGCTAGATGGGGGTGGGTAGGCAAGGGTCTTTTCAAAAAAAATTTGGAGGGTGGGGGGTGGGGGGTGGGGGTGGGGTAGGGCAGGGGCTGGGTGGGGGTGGGTAGGCAGGGATAAGGGTGATTTGGGTTTGAGAATATTTTGATCAATTTTTTTTTTACAATTTCATTGCCAAAGGAATTCTTTCATATTTGAAGGGAATGATCAATTCCTTCCTTCAATAGAATTTGCCATTCCTTCGAAATGAAAATTTTAAGTCAAACATAAGATAAGAACGAAATTGATCAAACGAAATTGACCATTCCATTCGCGAACCGAACCGGCCCTAAAACCCTTGCCTTTGACATTATCAAAATCACACCCCTAACCCTTGTTCATTCCAAAGATAAACAGCAGAAAGCACATACCGGAGCGGAGGGAGGGAGGAAAGCTGTAATCGATTCGAGGTTGAAAATGGCGAACGCGGACGTTGATACTTTGGACTTCGAGCCCGACTATGATGATCTCATGGATGAGGACGGTAACGTTGACGTCGACGCTTCTCCTAGGGCTCCTATCCCTAAGCTCAAATCCGCCATTACTGGTGGCTCTTCCGCCGCCACAGCTGCTCACAAGCGAACTAAGGGACGTGGCTTTCGTGAAGAAACCGTCGCCGAACGCAACAACCGGATGTCTGCTCGTTTCGATTCCCTAGATTCCGACGGCGGTCGTGGTCCAGAACGATGTCAGTCACTCTCTCCTTCCTCTTTTCATGCATTTAGGGTAATAGATTGCTGTTTTATCTGATTAATTTTGATTTGATTCCTGCAATTTATTATATGCATATTTGGCTTCTAGGGTTTCTGGTCCCTGCTAACTAACTTAGGGTTTCTAGTGGGGAATTACGTTTTTGTATTTGTATTTGTTTTTCCTGGTTTGGGTGGTGATTCATGACTGGTGTTCTTGAACTTGTAGTGTTCTCCCTTTGTTACGGAAAAGAGGGGAACTGGCTGTGTTACTGTTGGTCAATTGTTGATTGTCAATCTTTGTCAAAGGACTGTTTTTGCATTTTCTGCTATTTCCTTGTGGAGGTTTCCACATAATCAGTTGCAAGAAATTAGGTGAAAGATTTTATCCCATCTTCATATACAGCTAGGGAGCTTGATACACTGTCTATTTGGTAATCTATCACACTAGGAACAAGTTCAACTGCATTAAGGGTCTCTCTGTGCATCGAGAATGATTTGCAATGCAACCAATAGTAACTTAATGATTGCCACAAGGGTAGCAAAGCTTCATACAAAATATAACTTCTTTGTGTTTTTTTTTTTTCTCTGATTTTTTTTTTTTTGTGTGTGTGAGGGGGGGGGGTAGGTGGTGTAATGTTAGAAAATATAGAAAGTGAAGCTTAGATTTTGAAACATGATATTTTGAGTAGTGTATCTTAAGACCAAAAGGGAATTGGAGTGGCTTGGAGGGAAGGGACTTGCATTATTGAAGTGCACTTTGGCAGCCTAAAGCTTTACCTTTTTTAATATTGTGCCTTGTTGAAGACCTAACATTTGTAAGGACCAAGGATTAGTTACGTGTATACTAAAAATTCCAGTTAACTTGAGTTTCTATGATCTGGTTTGTCTGTTGGAAAACTAAATTCGGTGGATATCAATCACTGTTTATTTGTCGATTTGGTGTAAGAAATCTACTGCTTGCTTAAGAATATAGACCCTTGAAAACCTTATAGTAAGACTTGTGTTATTTTTGGCTTGGAGGTTTTGTGGAAATGCGAAATATGCATATCTAAATTTGATCGCATAGTATTCAAATGTTGATTGAGTGAAACATGGATGTGGTATAACTAGGAAACATGAAATTCTTAACTACTAAATACGTGAAACAACAAAAGTTGTCGGATGATAAAACGAGAGAATTGTTTTATGTTTGAAAACAATATGACTTGGACCACTTAATGCACCTTGTAAACAATGCATGTTTTTTTAACATCAACCTAACTAGAAATAGGGGAAGGGGAAGGGCTAGACCCAAAAGTGACATGGACGTCAAATTTAAAGAAAGAAAGAAACTTATAGATGATTCTGATATGTGTGATAAGCTTGCTTTTGATTGAATCAATGGCGAAGATGGATTCATGTAGCCGAACCTAAGTGATTCCGGCTCAGGTTGAGCTAGGTTGAGTTGAGATTGCGGAGTGAGTTCCTCGGAAAGATCATCTACTTTACGCCAATATCAGATGGATACCCTTTCCTGCAGGAGGGTATCTCTTTTCGATTCTATCCATGAAGAACTCGACCTTGACCATGGTATATACCTATATGAAGACACCCTCCTTAATGGATCAACATTTAATAGATTGAGGCTATATCGTGAACCCTCATAGACTCACTCACCTGACAAGGGAACATGGGAATCGACGCTGTTTCTCGAGCGAGGCACTTATGGGAAGGTCGCCTTGGGGGAGACTCAACGAAGAATGGTCTCTCGAGCAAGATCATGTTTGGGGAGACCCACATTTGGGATTCAGTGAGGGAGGGGTTTGAATGGCAGTAAGACCAAGAGCATGTTGCCAAGGCACCCTCTACAGGACACATGTGACCTTGACTTTGGTCAAATGGGAGAACTATGAGGACCCTTGTGGAAAAGTGTTATGAGCCAATATGTCATCTTAACAATTTGCTGGCAAGACTTGCGTTCTAACCCTCAACCAGAATGAGGGTCTACTAGTAGCTGAACTCTTTCCCCGCTTGGTCGTTTTTAGTTATTCACCTCAGTCCCTCTCACCATCGGCCCTTCAACTAATAAACTATAAAGCTAGTTATTTGACAGACCCCCCTCACCAAGGTATCTTCTCTTAGGTCCACTAGGCAGTGGCAGAGCCACATGTTTTGAAAGGGGGGGGGCAATTGCCCCCTTTTGTTTTTGTGAACGTTAAAATTTCTCACTATAAATTTAGAAATTTTGGCATTTTACCACTGAAGTCTTGAATATTACTCCCTTTGTCCCATACTAAGAGTCCTATCTTTTTTTTTTTAGTACGAAGTTATTTATGAGCAATAATTTTAGGTTAATTTAATTATCCTAATGAAAATTTTAAATATGTTATTGATACACCATTATATGTTCTATCAATAACAATTTTTTAGATATTCATTAGGATACTTAAATTAACCTAAAATTATTGCTCAAACTACCTTTGTGTTAACAACAAAGATAGGACTCTTAGTCTAGGCCGGAGGCAGTATCATTTTTGCCCCCTTTTCATAGAAAAAAATGCATTACATAATACTTTTACCCTCATATATGCCAAATTTATATTCCGCCATGTAATTTGCCTCCGTTTTTGTAAAATCCTATTGCCACCACTGCCACTTGGGACGCACCCTGAGCGCAAACCGGCTACCGAGAGTATGTGATAAATGTAGGTCTATTTAAGTGTATCTATTGAATAGGATTGTTTTATTAAGTGATTCGACGTATAATGTGACTATTATCAATTTTTGTTATGCATTCCACCGTTCCCTTGCAACCTCTAAAGAAACAATTAATTACAAGGGATATGCAGGATGTTTTGACAGTGTCGGTGTTTTTTGTCTTCTGTAGATGTCATGGGGCATTACTCAATGACGGAAAATGTTTAACACTTATGAGCTCTTGCTTCACCAATGTTGGTTTCAGCTTTCACTTTGTCCTTGAATACTGTACTTTAACTTCAGAACTGTTCCCTTGTACTCTTTTTCACCTCTCTTTTTAGTTATGGAAAGCATTCACATCTCCATGTGGGTTAAGTTTAACGAATTTATCTAGTCGATATACAGTGTGTTATGAATTCCTAATGACGAAATAGAAACGTGTATATGAATTAAAAAAAAATTATTGTCCATCCTGCATTACTATTTATTATGATCCACGTAGAAGCTCCTAAACAAAATGAGTTCTCTGTACAGCCATTGAGGGATGGATTATTCTGGTCACTGGGGTTCATGAAGAGGCACAAGAGGATGACCTACAGAATGCATTTGGAGAGTATGGGGAAATGAAGAGTTTGCATCTGAATCTTGATCGGCGAACTGGATTTGTGAAGGTAATATATTTAGGATTTTTTTTTTTTGATTTATTTATACTTCGCTTGCGCATACTTTACAATGGGTATTGATATGAGTTGACTGAAATGAAAATTGTATACGTATATATCCTGGATATTTATTTTGTGCAAACACATCATTCTCTCTATGTTAAAGATTGGTTAGAATATTTTTTTATTATTTCCAAAAAATACACTCCCTCCGTCCCATCCGACTTAGGATTTTCTCTTCCGACACGGGGATTAAGAAATACTAATATAATAAGAGGAGAGAGAATGAGTGGAGAAGGTATTGTGAGTATGAAAAGTAAAATAGGAGAGAGAATGAGTGGGAGGAATAGTAAGGGGATTGTTGTTGTGAGTATGACAAGTGGATCCCATTGAATATAAAAATAATATAAACTTGCCAATTTAGGACTTCCTAAGTCGAGTGGGATGCCAAAAATGGCAAATTGTTTTAAGTAGGATGGGACGCCCAAAATGGCAAATTGTTTTAAGTCGGATGGGATGGAGGGAGTTTCCTGTAGTGGTTATGACTTCCCGCCCATTCAGCAAACTGTCCATATATAGTTGTCATTGACACAAATGGTTCATTTAGCCTTGATTTTCTTTACGTAATATCTCTTGAAAACATGCCATCAGAAATTACAACATGAAGTGTTAAATCACAACAATAACAACAACAACAAAGCTTTAGTCCCATAATGATTTGTGGTATGTTAACATGAATTTTCAAATGGACTTTTGTTTTTGTGTGTGTGTATGTATATGTGTATATATATATATATATATATATATATATATATATACACACACATATACAAAGATGCATGTGTATTTAACTTGTATGATTTATCATATATGTTGGGTCTTACTAGGTTAATCACTGTTAAGTTTGTATCAAATGCGTAATCTTGACGTGCTATATAAGCTAATGTAAGTAAGAGGAGATTTACCTTTTGACAGCATGTGTGTTTGGCTTATTTGCGATCATTAATATATTGGGTGTTTGGCTCCTTTGGAGTGATTTGTTTTGTAGCTACTCTTTTATGGCGCAAATCTAGAAAGGATCATACCTCACTGGTTATTTATGAACTTAAGTAAAGCAACCTCATTGGTTATTCTTGACATAAACTGTATAGCATGTTAAATTAAAAATGGGAGACTTTTTTGGATCACCTATCCATACAGACAATTCACGTTTAGCTATGTTTGACTAGAATTGCCCATTTAGCCTTAACTGATTCATGATTTATGGGATCTCTTTAGAAAGCCAAGAAACCATACAACAACAACAACAACAACAACAACAACAACAACAACAAAGCCTTAGTCCCAAAATAATTTGGGGTCGGCTAACATGAATCCTCATATGTCATCGTGAAAAAAAAGTTGTTGAAAAAAAAAAGTTGTTGAAAAAAAAAATAAAAAAAATCAACCCCCCACATGAATTTTTACCCTCCACTCCTGCCTCTTCAACACCATACTTTCATCCACTCCAAGTAGACTCGTATCATTTTCAATCACTCTAATCCAAGTTTGTTTGGGCTTTTCCCTACCACTCGCCATTTTATCATTTACCCACTGTTCCGGGCCTCCTAACCGGTGCATCACTCGGTCTCCTTCTCACATGCCCAAACCACCTTAGACGATTTTTCCTCATTTTTTCCTCAATGGGTGCAACTTCTACTTTACCTCTGATCACCTCATTCTCCAATCGATCATTTCTTGTATGACCGCACATCCATCGAAGCATACGCATCTCCGCCACTTTCATCTTATGCACGTGACACTATTTCACGGCCCAACATTTGGTGCCGTAAAGCAGTGTCGGCCTAATTGCTGTGCTGTAGAATTTTTCCTTTAATCTATGGGGCATGCCGCGATCACATAGGAACCCTGTGGCACTCTTCCAATTCAACCAACCTGCTTTAATCCTATGAGCCACATCTCCATCTAATTCTCCATCTTTTTGGATAATGGATCCAAGATAGCTAAAAAACTCAGAAGCTTGGATAATATTTCCATCAAATGTGACCGCCCCTACCTCTCTACTTTCAACTCTGCTAAACTTACGCTCCAAATACTCAGTCTTGCTTTTGCTCAGTCTAAAACCTCGAGATTTCAAAGTGTCTCTACAACTCCAATTTACTTTCAACACCCTCTCTTGTCTCATCAATCAGCACAATATCATTCGCGAACAACATACAACTTGGTATATCATCTTGGACTGACCTCGTCAATTCGTCCATTATCAAAGCAAAGAGAAATGGCCTAACTGCGGAACCTTGATGCACTCCAATCTTTATAGGAAACTCTTCAGTCTTCCCAACAGTAGTCTGTACACAAGTACTAACTCCATTATATATGTCCTTGATAATATCAATATATTTCTTTGAAACACCCTTCTTTGCTAGTGCCCACCAAAGTACCTCTCTTGGCACTTTATCATACGTCTTCTCCAAATCAATGAAAACCATATGCAAATCTTTCTTTTGATCCCGATATTTCTCCATGATTTGTCTCATAAGATATATTGCCTCCATAGTCGATCTTCCCGGCATAAACCCAAATTGGTTATGTAATAACATAAATTTCCTAATCAAGTGTAGGCATATAGGTGCATCATGCATGTATATTTACTTAAACTCTTAAGTTTATCTGTATGTGTTGGATCTAACTAGATATTTCTGTCAAATCTGTGTGTGATGTGCACTGTCTAACATGTGCTACAATACATAAGAGGCTTACCTTCACACTAAGCATTCGGCTCATTTGTGGGTCAACCTATTTATACTCATTAATAGAAATTTTACAAGGACCGAACCTCATCGGTTAATGGAGTTTCGGCACTTTGTTTTTGTAGTTTTATTGCTGATGTTAACCATCTATATTAGTGAAAGCCATCCTAAAATCACCCTCACTTTACCCTCATTGAATATAGATTGAATCTCACTGAAGAATTTTAAGAACAAATCCTCAGGCTTGCCCTCCACTTAAGACCCTCAGTAGGAATCACAAGGCACCCAGCTGTAAGACAGTAGAAGCCCTTTGCTTACGAGAATTTTGCTACAAACATAATCTCATACCAACATAGCTTAATCACATCCATGAGTTGAAACCATAATAGGATAGTTCACCAAATTGAATTTCCAATCCATCAAGGATTTTGTTTGCCTTCCATTTTTGCATGGTAAGGTTTGCCTACAGCCCTTTGCGCTGGAAAGGCAAAGATTCTTCTCACACTTAGTGTTTTCATAACACATTGTATGCTACTGATCTTAAGAAGCATGGATGACTAGCGTGTGCCAAACTTGCACCTACTTAATATGTTTGCTAGACGGAGAGCAGCGTGTAAAGGAAAATGTAATAAACGCTTTATGCTGCACTTATTGAATTGTGTCTTGTTATATGGGCTTCCTTTATATGTACTCCCTCTGTCCCATGAAAATATCGTGCTTTTCTTTCTTTTTTTTTTTGATCCGTCCCAAAAAAGAAATGTCGTCTTTCTGAATAAGGAAAGAGGCTTGGTGCAATTTTATCATTGTGCAAGCGATGTACAAACTAGTAAAACACTTTCTTTAAAAGCGTTCACAAGTGAAATGCGACTTTTATTTTGGGATGGTGGGGGGGGGGAGTATGATTGTAAAGAGTCATGAACTGATGCTAGTTTTGTAAATTTCCTTTTGGCCATCGTACTACTCTGAGTGGGTGAAAGAACGGGTAGGTAATGAAGAACTTGATTTACATTTTTCCTTCTTAAATTTAAAGTGCGACTTAATTTCTTTAAATGGACATGTAAAGCTAGTATCTAGGTGTCTTAATATAAATTTGGATTGGAGTAACATAAATCTATCTTGTACCTCGACTTTTTAAAATTTAAACTTGATACATGAAGATTGATGCATTATTTGAATTTCACATGTATAAGGGCTTGATTCATATAGGATTTGGAAATGTTTCTTGTGCATCCTAGGTAAATTTCTGAAACAGTGAGAATCAAGAGTTACTCCCCCCGTCCCGAAATAATTGTCGCACTTTTCTTTTTTGTTCGTCCTGAAATAAATGTTGCGTTACTAAATTAGGAAATAAACCTAGTGCAATTTTGACATTGTACAAACTAGTAAAGTACATTCATTAAAAATGTTGATAAGTCAAAATGTGACATTTATTACAGGGCAGATGGAGTATTAAGGAACTTGAAAGGAATAAGTAAGACTAGTAGGGAAGTCGCTAATAGAGAGAATAATCTTCCCCCTTTCTACCACGAAGGAACTTTATCTGTACTCCATTAGTTTTGAAGCAGAGACTTCTGAACTTCTTCTGTATTTAAGAATGGTGAGAAGGAAGACCTAGTCTGGTCTCAACTTCTCAAGTAGACAGTTATCTGGGGCTTAAGCTGTTTCGATTACAAAGTTACAACAGGTTATTTATTGTTAATAGTTGGCCAACTAATACTACATCTCACCGTGTCCTCGGCAATGATGGATGTTTGTACCAGGTTTGATGCGCTAGCTCTTTAATATGCAGTTTTTTTCTACAGGGTTATGCTTTGATCGAGTATGAGAACTATGAAGAAGCTCAGAAAGCTATATCAGCTATGGATGGAGGTGAATTACTCACCCAAACAGTGAACGTCGATTGGGCATTCAGCAAAGGGCCATTCAAAAGGAGGAGTAGGAGGTATGTTTCTCAGGATAATATTAGTGCTCAAGAAGAATCTATTCCGCTGAATATACGTAATATGTAAAAAAATTTGTGTGTATTTTGCAGATCCAGAAGTCCTCCCAGAAGGAGATTTTAACATGGCATGTGTGGTAATCGTTGTGCAATTTTCATAATCATGTAGTGACAAGAAACTTACATAACTTGGATGTCAGATTGACAGTTTGGAATTTGTGTACAACTAACTTGTTTGTGGGGAAGGGTTTACATCTTTAAGGGTTTCTTTCTTTCTTTCTTTCTGTACTTGTGCTTATTACTTTTGAGTTTGATATTGACGGCACTATTGTGGCTAAGTGAAGAATGAAATACCCAGAGAAGATGTTTGTTTGTGTACCAAAGGGCCGGGCAAGTTGAGTAGGCAAATTAGGCAAGTCTTTGTCCAAGAATATATTTGTTAGGGGATATCCTCCTCCTTCCATGTCCTTGTATTTGTTACCCTTTTCTCTTGGCCTATAAGAGAAGTGGAAGAGTATGAATCTTATTGGTCTTATCTCATTCAAGATTCTTCTATCACATCAAACCAGTACCTAATTAAGTGCGAGACTAAAATTGTCTTGCACTTTATAGGCATTCAAAAACTATTTCATTTCAGGCCTAATTATTCTCAATTATCAATGCATAATAAATAGTGGGTCCACTTGTTTTGTGATTAAGGGTAGACCACACACAAAAACTATGATTGCATCCAGCAAAAAAAGTTTAAACTTATGTTTTTCACTGCCGAAAGCATACCTGTAATCTATGGCAAGTTTGTTGTTTATTTTTTCTTATTTTTCTTTTGAATCTCTCAACTTTGGAAACAAATAATAAGTGGTATGCCCCTAATAATACATCTAATTGGACTTTAGGCTTCAAATTTAGGATGATTTTTTTCGGTCGAAATAAATAATCTCTCAACCTTTACCCAAGCCCAGGACAGGAGGTGACGAGTTTATCTTTTTTTTTGCATACTCTCTACGTTTTGTTGTGAAAATTGTGGTCTATATTAGATCATTACCGTCCTATACTAATAACCGATCCCATACCAATAACTGGTGAGAATTAATATTTATGCAACAATCATAAGAAAGAAATAAATAAAGAAAATACGCAATTTGTTCATCCAGTTAACCTTTAAAAGGGATTACATCTGTGGACACTATCTAGATAGGATATTTATTATTATAAGCACAAATATATCGTGATACAATAAATAACATATTTTGCCTCACCAAAATTATTTCACTCTATGTCCACACTCTCACACAATCACCCCCTATACATGCTTTTCGAGCATTTCTTTTCGGCCATCCAAGAAATGCCCCTAAGGAAACCCCAAAGGCCGCTCCACACTGCCTTAGGCTCTCTTGTTGATCTTATAGATTTTATATAGATATTCTACCTATTTCTTTCTAGCACTCAAGCACACAATATTTTAGGTCATCAATTGTATTTATAAGAACAACAAACCTAAACTATTAAGGATTCTAATTCCTTCTACAAGAAGTAAATTGTTTCCTACCCAAGAAAAGAATTTTGTTTACAAAAGAAGTCCACGCAATAAAACAAAATCAAATCGCTGCTACAATTTTGCCATTTTCCTTTTTGCGCTAGGTTTGCATCCAATCCCAACACGCTTCACTTCACTTGGTACCAATTTTCATTTTGAACCGTCCCACTTCACTTTATACCACCCAAAATGACAATCTTTTACCTTCACAATAACAATCAACTTACTGTTTCTCCCACTCATTTTTTCTCCTAATTTACTTTTCATACTCACAACCAGGCCCATCTCAATAATTATTGGGTCCCTGTGCGAAATGTGAATATTGGGCCCCTAATGTTTAAAAATTAATACAAAAAATATAATATGTATATATAATTGCTTTTATATAAAGATTAAAGTTTTACAAAATTAAGCAATAAAATTCAAAAATAATTTATTACATTGAGGTATTTCATTTATCGTTGCTATCGCCTCTCTTAAATCATTTACCCGTTCTCCGCAATTTTCAAGTAATTTGCGTCGATTGATTTTTCTTTTGAATTTCGACGCCGTCGCTGTAATTGCGTTAATTTTTTTTTTTTGATATATATATATATATATGTTTATTTATTATTTTTTTTGAGATATATACCTAATGGGGCCTAGAAAAATGGGGGCCCTCCAAAATTTGGGGCCGATGCCGAAGAACCTATAGTGATAGCCGGCCCTGCTCACAACATTTCTCCCACTAAATTTCTGCTCCTGTTTCTTAATTCTTTTGCCTAAAAATTTGATATATCATGTGACCTTTTCTCAATCTTGATTCGCGTAGAAATTCAACATTTAATTCAAAACCCCAATTATGACATCGGGACTGAGGAGTATTTTAAATGTAACGTTGGAAATGAATTTTGCAAAATTGGCGTTCGATTAATCATTTATAAGTTTTTACATATTTTCAGTATATAAAAATAAGCTACAAAATATAATACTACTTTTAATCTAAACGCCCAACAAAAAAGTTTGACTTGACATAATGCATAATCATTCATTGAAATTTTAAAAATTGTTATTGATAAATAATTAATTTATTTATCAATAACAATTTTTAAAATTTCAATAGGATGATTAGATTTGCATTTATGTCTAAGTCAAACTTTTTTTTTTTTGATCAATTTGGACATTTAAATTGGGGCGGAGGGAGTATGATATACTAGTTTGTGTAGGTTTATACTCCTATTCCTTTTTGAGGTTTGTGAAGCCACGCAACAACAATATTCGTAAGGCATCAAAAATAAAAAATTGGAGTTATAAAATTGTTGACTATCTGAGTCCAACTTGAACACAACTCATCAAACAAACCCTAACTCAACCCATAAAAGGACCTTTTCTTCCTTGAGCCACTTTGGCTATCATAGCCCAAACTCCACTCTCTCCCGCCCCTCAAAACCCCCAGCCATGGCCGCCACCACTACCCCTGCCTTCACCACCTCCGACAAGCCCTCTCCTTTCTCCCTCCCAAAGACCCACTCTTTTTCGGCCAAAACCCCATCCCTTTCTTGTCGTACATCCCACCAGAAATCTTCCCTCCTCCGCCCTATTTCCGCCAAAAATCCCATCTCCATCGTCGTCAAATCAACCCCAGATGCCCAAAATTCAATCTTTAATGAGTATTACGATGATGGTGATGAAAAGCCCCGGGAGGAGTGCGGCGTGGTGGGAATCTATGGCGACCCGGAAGCCTCCCGCCTCTGTTATCTAGCACTCCATGCGCTCCAGCACCGTGGCCAAGAAGGCGCCGGAATCGTCGCCGCTACACCCGACGGTGTTCTCAAGTCCGTCACCGGCGTCGGCCTGGTTTCTGAGGTGTTCAGTGAGTCCAAGCTTGACCAGCTCCCCGGCGATAACGCTATTGGTCATGTCAGATACTCAACCGCCGGCTCCAACATGCTGAAGAATGTCCAACCCTTTGTTGCTGGATACAGATTCGGCCGGGTCGGGGTGGCCCACAATGGAAATTTGGTAAATTATCAAACCCTTAGAGCTCAACTTGAAGAAAATGGTTCAATTTTTGGTACTAGTTCTGATACTGAGGTTGTCTTGCATCTTATTGCTATATCTAAAGCAAGACCATTTTTCCTAAGAATTGTTGATGCTTGTGAAAAACTTCAAGGTGCTTATTCTATGGTGTTTTTGACTGAAGATAAATTGGTAGCTGTTAGGGACCCGTTTGGGTTTCGACCTTTAGTTATGGGTAGAAGGAGTAATGGTGCTGTTGTGTTTGCATCCGAGACCTGTGCATTGGATTTAATTGAGGCTACATATGAGAGAGAAGTTCATCCCGGGGAGGTTTTGGTTGTCGACAAAGATGGGGTTCAATCACTTTGTTTAATGCCTCACCCCGAACCAAAATCTTGCATTTTCGAACATATTTATTTCGCACTTCCTAATTCAGTTGTTTTTGGGAAGTCAGTTTATGAGTCAAGAAGATTGTTCGGAGAGATTCTTGCGACAGAATCTCCTGTGGATTGTGATGTTGTTATAGCTGTGCCTGATTCTGGAGTGGTTGCAGCTCTTGGGTATGCTGCTAAAGCTGGGGTGGCTTTTCAGCAAGGTTTGATTAGGTCACATTATGTTGGGAGGACTTTCATTGAGCCATCTCAAAGGATTAGGGATTTTGGGGTGAAGCTTAAGCTTTCTCCGGTAAGGGCAGTTTTGGAAGGAAAAAGAGTTGTTGTTGTGGACGATTCGATTGTTAGGGGGACAACTTCTTCGAAAATTGTTAGGTTGTTGAAGGAAGCAGGGGCGAAAGAAGTTCATATGAGGATTGCTAGTCCACCTATAATTGCTTCGTGTTACTATGGAGTTGACACACCTAGTTCAGAAGAGTTGATATCTAACAGGATGAGTGTGGAGGAAATACGAGACTTTATAGGGTCTGATTCACTCGCGTTTCTGTCTTTTGATAGTTTGAAGAAGATGTTGGGGGTGGATTCTCCTAATTTTTGCTATGCCTGCTTTTCCGGTAACTATCCAGTGCAGCCAAGTGGGAAAGTGAAAAGGGTTGGTGACTTTTTGGATGATGGGTTGGAAGGAAGTATTGAGTCCATTGATGGCGGATGGATTCATGAAACTAAAAATCTTAAACGAGCGGAAGAAGAAGAAGAAGAAGAAAAAGCTACTATTTAGCTGGAGAATAGAACTTCGGTTAGTTTTTTTTTGTTTTTATTTTTAAATTGCAATTTAGACAATTGAATGCGTAGTTACCTTGCTGTTTCTTGATTTTGGATGATGCTGGTGCAGTAGCATCCATGCTCATTTAATAATTTGAGGAAGTTCACTTCAGATTTTGTCAGTATTAAATTTTGAGAAGATATATAGTAGGAAGTTTGCTTACATCTTATAAGTTATGGTCAGTGTTTTTAAATTTAATGTATGGAGTTTTATGTAGGATCTCTTGTTCTTTGCCATCTACCTAAATTTCCCAACTGTCCAGGTGAGCACTTGTATGACAATGGAAAAGGACTTATCTTATCCGCCTCATTTCATTCCAAGAGCTTTTCGAATTTAAGCAACGTTGAGAGACTCCTGGAATGAAGTTTGTAAAGATGAGGCGGATAAGAAAGTCTTTTTCTTTTTCCATTGAAGAAGATTTATATACAGAAGGATTGTTGCCTGGGCTTGTGATAACCAAAGTAGATATTTCTGATGGAATAGTCACGGTTATGGAGCGGCTCAGGTATTATACTCGGGGTCAGTCATATTGCTTTTGCTTTGCCAAATATTCGGTCTCGTTGGCAACTGTTAGAAAATGCTCCCTCCTCCTGTCGTGTTTTCCTTTTTGTTCCGTCGTGACAAGTCAATGCGATACTTGTTATGAGACATGATGGTGAATAACTGTCTGGTATTTTCCCAAAAGATCATTTTTTTTTAATTTATATTTTTAGTTAGATTTAGAAATGGAGTGGATTCCCAAACTAAGAATACAGTTGCTGCTACCTCCCAGCTCAATGACCATTCTGGCAGCGTGTCCCAGCAGCGGAGCTCCATATGTTCTCCTTCCTCTTTCGAGAACTTGGCGTATTCCCTGTTCCTCCATAGGCCAAACTGCTCCTTTACTCACCTAAGTTTTCACGTTTTCCAATGTGCTCACTCATGTAATTTTGGGTCCAATGTCCTCACCCAAATACATAATTTTTTCAATGCTCTCACTTTCTGTGACGAATTCATTAGTTTTTTAACTGGTTTAGGTCACATACAATCACGTGACTAACCCACTTAAAAAATTAACGAATCAGACCTATAAATTAGCATGACCCTAACTTCATTTTGGTTAAAGTCAACGATCCAACTTAATTGAACATCGACTTCTCCAATGGAATCCTATAGACCTTAATTAATCAAAATGAATTTAGGTCTGATTTGTTAATTTTTAGGTTTGATTCGTAATTTTTTAACTGGGGTTAGTCACGTGACTGCACGTGACCTAAATCAATTAAAACAACTAACGATTCTGTTAGTGAACGATGGTTTCTATCATAGGCCCCACTATCCTCACCTCCTACTCCAATAATGGTCCTACCCGATACTCCAAAACCTGCCTTATGTCTCCACTCCGGTGATATAAAGGATTTTAAAATTTTTACTTTTTCACCTTTTGCCTAAGTGCCCTTTCAGGTTTTCACTTAGTCTCTCATTTTTTATTTTTTATTATTTTTTATTTTTTCAAAATATAGGGCCAAAAATGAAATTAGGTAGAAAATGGAGGAGTTAAGCTTGAATTGAAAGTTGAGGGGCCAAAGTGAAAAATTGGGAAAAGAAGGGATCAGAGTGGTTTTAGAAAGTTCAGGGGCCCAAGTGAAAATCTGAAAAAAGGAGGGAGTAAACTGAAATTACAAAGTTTAGGGGCTAATTGGCAACACTGAGAAAGTGAGAGGGTTGCAGCTGGAAACTAAGGCTGGCCGGCCAAGGTAAAGGCCATGATCGAGGAAGAGGAGCATGGCCGAGGCAGGTTGGGGCTGGCCGAGGCAAGGTTGGGGGTGGCCGAGGCAAGCAGGCATGGCCGAGATGTTGGGGCGGATGCCTGGGAATTGGCTGGGCGGCCGCATGGAAGGCAGTAACTTGGCCGACGTTTCTTGGCTTGAGGCGGACGCTTGGGCCAGATTGAGGCCGGCGCCTGGGCTGCAGCAACTCAATTCATTTTTTTTTTTTATAATCAACAGACTTTTTTTTATACTCAGCAACATTAAAAAAAAAAACAGTATTTACATATACTACAACATTCATCCTTCCCCCACGCTTAAACTAGACATTGTCCTCAGTGACACTAAACAATAAATACGGGACAATAAAAACATGGGAAAAGGGCATCAAGGAACTTAAGTAATGGGACGAGAGACCCCACAAACATGGGCCTCGTCAATGTAAGGGGGATGAAAATAATCTTCACAACTTACCTTTAGAAGATGATTAGGCTCAAGGACATGCCTCCCTGTTGGAGACCATTTCAGCTTCCCTTTCTTCTTCTCTTTTGCTTTCGTCCCCACCCTTGGTGGCTCTTCTTTCTTATTTTTCTCCGGCTTCACTTTTGGAGATTCATCAAGATCATTTACCTTGACCCCATCCTTGATAATCGGGTCACTCAAATCCATGGCATAAACCTTGCGTACATTCTTGGGAAAAGTTTTATCACCAAACACATTGAATCTCACCACTTTTCCATCAAACTCCATGGTTAACGAGCCATTCTTCACATCAAGCTTGGTTTTCGAGGTAGACATGAAAGGCCTCCCTAATAAAATGGGAGCCTCAAAATCATTCTCCATGTCAAGAATGAAGAAATTCGCCGGAAACACTAAATTCCCAACCTTTACTTCCACATCTCTAACCACCCCCTTGGGGTATGCATTTGATTTGTCAGCCAACTACTGAATTACCACCCTAGTGTCCTCCAATTTACCCAACTTAAGATCTTCAAACAATGCAATTGGCATTACATTGATCGAAGCTCCTAAATCGAGCATAGCATTATGAACATGACCACCCCCAAATGAAACAGGAACCATGAACATGCCCGGATCACTACACTTCTTGCGCATCTTTTTCTGATAAACCGCACTAACATGCTCAACCACTTTCACTTTCTTCAGCGCACCTTTTTTTGAAGTCCTCTTTGGTGTGCACAATTCCTTCAAAAATTTAGCATATCTAGGAAATGTTTTGAGAAGATCCAATAAAGGAATATTTACCTCAATATTTTTGAAAGTATCAAACATGCTCTTCTCTGATTCCTTTGAAGCGTCTCTCTTCAATGCTCCCGAAAAAGGTGGGACGGGCTCATATACGCGAAATGGTGGTGGAACATATTTCTCAGACACCTTCTCTTTCTGTACATCCTTCTCTACCACCAACTCCGGCTCAACTGTCTTTTCAACTTTCTATTCAACATCTATAGAAACCATCTGTCCGTTCACTTTCTTCTTCCTCCTCACATATGATGGACAAATATCCACTGTGTAATAAATTATCGAGCAAGTGTACTCACTACCGGTGTAGCAATATGCACGAGCAGGGGTCGAACCACAGAGACTCGTTGGTTTTAACAAGTAGATTTAATTAATGGAAAAAAAGTAACACAAAAGGGTTTTGTTTATTTGATTGATTTAAACTAAAAATACTTGAAAGTAAAGCAAGCAAGCAACAAGAAACAAGGATAAAATCAGATTAAAAGGAATTCATGGATTGGAGTTTCACAGTACCAAGGATTTATGCTATTTTTAAGAATAAAGTGATCAATTACTTCCTAGGGTTCATTCACAATAATAAGGGTTGGGACGGTTTGGTGTGCGAATTGCAACCCTTCTATTCCTGTTTATTAATCTTTCAGTTACGTCGAATTAATAAACAAAGAATGCAATAAGAACAACGAACGTAAGAACCTAAACCTTCTTGACTCGATTACTGATGCCAATTAGATTTAATTATCAAAGTTTAGTCTGTATTAATTAACCGAGTTACTGTATTAATTAACACTCACACAATTCACAAGTAACAATTGATTAGATTGAAAACTCAAGAATTGAAAGAAAACCACTTTGATAAATAAGGAATAAGTAAATTGACAAAATAATGTTATAGCATAAAACCCTAATACTGCTTACATTCAATCCATGAAATAAAGGAATTAGCTACTCATATTCATCTCAAAAGACAAAAGAGATGAATAAAAGAAATACATAAAACCTGGTTCTTGATGATGAACACTCCTCCAATCCTTGAATTCCCCAAAAGAAAAATAAAGCATAAAAAAAAACTGTTTCTGAAATTCCCTATTTAATCTGGGGAAGAAAGGGGATAAACTTGGAAAGGGAATCAAATTCTGCGTAGAAAAAGGAAACTGATAATTTTGAAAACGGGACATGGGCGGTCGCCCACCATGCTTGGGCGGTCGCCCATGTGTACAGCAACATTGGTCTTCAGCGTAACTCACTCCTGGGCGGTCGCCCATCTTGCCTTGGGCGGTCGCCCATGTGTACAGCAACTCCACCTTGTGTGAGACTTCAGCTTTCTTGACCATTTTGCTTCACCAACTTTACAAACTCCCTGAACTATCAAAGCACTCAAATATACATTAAATTTTCAAGGATTCGAACAGAAAATAAGCTTAGAAACATATCTTTTGGATGGGTAAAACCACATCCATCAAATACCCCCAAACTTACCCTTTGCTCGTCCCCGAGCAAAACAAAACTAAACAAGAACAAAACTACCCTAACAAATAAAAACAATCAGCAGAAAATATTTTTGACATGTTCTCAATACATACAAGGTTGCCGGCCAAGCAAGTCTCAGACTCTCACTTAAATGTACTAAACAAGTGCCACTATGAATATTCAATTACAATTACATTAATGCATCTAACCCACAATTTTCCACCTCGGCCTGAATGATGAATGAATTATGGGAGATCATGATCACCAAGATAAGATTGTTTATGGGTTCACTAACACATGCTCTACATCACAAATAACAATGCAGTTACATACACAAGGATACTCATACGCATGATTACGCACTTCTCAACCCGATTACTCAATAATGAACAAAAATATGGCTCAAAGTTAAGTCCACAACAAATGTGGGGCTAGGCTCACGGGCACAAATGAAGGAATAGACATACAAACACAAGAATGTGAAATTAAAAACCTTCCATTGCATAATACTCCTTCCCGAATTTTAACTTTTCCGCTCACCTTTGTTTCCCCAATGTTTCAACCTCCAAACTAGAACTTTGTTCATACTTTATACACTTGGGGTTGAAAGCATTCCCTCTCTCAAAATAAGTCACTAATCAAATATACTTCACAACATTAGGGGACAAACTTTTTTTTTTAATTGCTCCCTTTTATATACAATACATATCATATTTCCAATTTTTGACTTTCCTCACTCATTCCCGTAAATTCCCAATGTAACCCCCAAACTGATCATTTCTAATTCCACATTCTTGCAAAGGCGGGATAAACCTATTCTAGGTGTCAAGGGTTAGGGATTAGGCATCAAATGAAGGCGAATGGTGGTCTAGATGTTCCATTCTTTCTAAACAGGCTCAAAAGGGATCAAGTGACAATTTATATAAACAGTGACGAGAAATTCGAAGGCTCACAAGAGGGTTGCCAAAGAAATAAAAGCCATAAATATCAAGTAATCTATTGATTTGTTATTGACAAGCGTGCAACCATGTTCTAGGACCCCCGAGAATGTCAAAGTGAACCCATAAAGGACACCTAAATTAATGACCATGATCAAGAAATATGATGGAAGTGAATGGTGGTGCAATTGTATTTTACATGTATTAATGCAATTCTAATAAACATATTCAAATTGGCACAAACTAGCAAAACTCAATCAAAATCCCTCAAATCATCACGGTCGTTGGCCAACTTCCAAACATATAATGAGAACAATTTTTTTTAAAATTTTCTAATTTTTTTGAAGGGTGACACTATATACACTCCCCTATAAACCCACAAACTCGGAGAGATATCTACCCCCAAACTCAAAACATGCTATGTCCTCATAGCAAAGAGAACAAAAACATGCCTCGGGTTCAAAGGACGATATGACACAACAAAGCAAATAAATAAAGCAATAAAAACGTACCTACTTGGGTTGCCTCCCAATTAGCGCCTTTGGTTAAGGTCGTTAGCCCGACCGTTGCTCCCAACTAAATGGGATTTGATGTGACCACATTCCCTTTGGCCTTCGCTTTCCTTCCCTTGGCCCACTTCGCACATTCGCGGGCACAAACACCCATCACTTTCCACACAAATTCACCCTTTGTTATAAGCTCGGGTGGAGCCCAAGAAATTTTTCTAACCTTTTTCTTGCCCTTTTTCTTTTTCTTCATTTTCTTTTTCTTGGGGGCCTCTCCCCCAAACTCATTCTCTGCCATATTCTCCTTACAATCAATCAACCCATCTTCCTCCACAATATCATAAGAGCTGTTATCCTGATTACACATCTTGGCAAAGAAAGTGTCAGAAATATCAAGAAAACAACACTCTTCTATTTTAGCACATGAGTCAATATTGGTAGACTTTAAAGGAAAGAAAGATTTTAATGGGGACACCGACCCCTTTTGGGATCGGTCTAGGGGGTGATACGGGCCATCACAAGAATCAAGATTGTCGGTCTTATTTTTCACGGCACACAAGTGGGAACCCGCACTATCCCTAGAATTCTCACCGTCATTTGACAAAACTTCACAATCCTCAACATAGGAACATGCCTCACTCTCATCACTAGGATATTTCATGGCATCAAGCACAGAAATTTCAATTTTCTCACCAGCCACAGTCATAGACAATTTGCCATTCCTCACATTAATAATGGTGTTGGTCGTCGCCATGAAAGGTCTCCCAAGTAATATGGGTGAATCACAGCGACTTCCTTCACTTCTTGGCATTTCAAGCACCACAAAATCAACCGGGATGATCAAAGAATCAACCTGAACTAAAACATCCTCCACAATACCCAACGGTCTTTTAATGGACCTGTCATCGAGTTGTAAGGCCATTGTGGTGGGTTTTAATTCAGGAAGACCCATCTCAAGATACAAATAATAAGGAAGCAAATTAATGCTAGCCCCAAGGTCCAACATAGCTTTCACCCTTTTGGACTCCCCCATAGTAATAGAAATAAGAAAGCTTCCGGGATCCTTTAATTTGGGTGGAAGACTATGTTGTACCACAGCACTAGCATTCGCACTCATCAAAACCTTCTCATCCGTCCCATACTTAAATTTCCTGGAGTTTATTTCTTTGAAATTTTTTGCATAAGCTGGAACATTTTTTATCACATTTAAAAGAGGAAGATTTATATTTACCTTTAAAAACATATCAATCAATTCCTTCCTTTGATGATCCAACTTATGCCTTAAAAATCTACCAGGAAAGGGTACAGGAGGTACATATGGCTTGGGGGTTGGAGAATCAACTTTAGAATTTTTCCCCATGCCACTTGTACTCTTATCAAAACCATCATCATTATTATCAACATTAGCATTATTATCTACAACAGGAGGGGGAGAAGAAGATGAAGGAGAAGTTACCTCACTACCTACCTGTTTGCCATTTCGGAGGGTGATAATGGCATTTGCTTGATGTGGTTGGCTCGAAAAGGTCCCGGGCTTATGACTTTGTAAGGCAGTTGCCAATTGCCCAATTTGAGTCTCCAACTTCTGAAGGGCAGCTTCATGGTTCTTGGAAGCTTGTTGACTTTCCGCCCTCAATTGATTATTTTCAGCCTGCATTTTCTCCATGGCCATTTCCCACGGTTCCCTTTTCTGCTCATACTGTCCCGGTGGAGGTTGAGGATGAAGAGGCTTATTTTGTTCTTGATTACCTCCCCATGAAAAATTTGGGTGTTGCCTCCACCCCGGGTTGTATGTATTCGAATAAGGATTATTGTTTTGAGGGAACCGCTGGCCAAATCCTTGCATTGCATGTGCCTGTTCAGAATGAAACAGCAAAACACTTTGACACATGTTAGTAGCATGAGTGTTAGAACCACAGTTAGCACAAAAATCATTTACAAGATGAGCAGTAGAAGGCACAGAAGAAGAAGAAGCATTTTGCAAAGCTAATTTATCAAATCTTTGGTTCAGTAATGCAAACTGCTTAGCAATATCGTTGCTTAGCCCTACCTCATTCACTCCCCTTGTTGTCCCCCTTGATCCCTTTTGTTGAGAATTAGCACTCAACATTTCAAACAATTCCTGGCACTGTTGGACAGTCTTGCTTCCCAAACTACCTCCTGCTGCATTATCTACCATTGATTGATATTCAGGGGATAAAGCCCCATAAAAAGTTTGATGCAACATAGGAGCAGGGAAGTTATGGTGGGGACACTGAATTTGTAACATCTTAAACCGATCCCATGCCTCATGAAAGGCTTCCCCCGATTCCTGAGCAAATCCCATAATTTTCACCCTAAAATTAGTCAATGCATCATAAGGGTAAAATTTAGTAAGAAAAGCATCATGCAAAGCATCCCAAGTAGTGATGCTACTAGAAGGAAGTAACAATAGCCAAGTTTTGGCTTTATCTTTCAATGCATAAGGGAAACACTTCAGTCTCAAGTGCTCCGATGTAACACCCTCTTTTATAGGGAACCCACTCACGGTAGACATGAATTCTCTCAAAAATGCCAATGCATCCTCACCAGATAAACCATGAAAATTGGGAAGCATGTTAAAATAATGGCCTTTAATTTCATATGCCAATGCTGCATCGGGCAACACTATGCACGACCCCGATGTGTCGACTCTAGGCCTGGCAAAAGCATTCATTGTTTGGTCTGACATCACCAAATTAAATTCTTCTTCTCCCTCGGTGGAAGAAGTATCCAACTCACTTAATTCTTCCTCTGTCTCGGTGACAGAAATATCAGACTCAGTTAACTCTTGAATAGAGGGAATGCCCCTAGTGAGTCTATAATTAATCTCGTTCACAGGAACCAACACAGGATTCAAGGAACGTCTACCAAACATGCACCGATTAAATAAACTTGTTAAAAATCACAACAAGTCCCCGGCAACGGCGCCAAAAACTTGATGGACAAATATCCACTGTGTAATAAATTACCGAGTAAGTGTACTCACTACCGGTGTAGCAATATGCACGAGCAGGGGTCGAACCACAGAGACTCGTTGGTTTTAACAAGTAGATTTAATTAATGCAAAAAAAGTAACACAAAGGGGTTTTGTTTATTTGATTGATTTAAACTAAAAATACTTGAAAGTAAAGCAAGCAAGCAACAAGAAACAAGGATAAAATCAGATTAAAAGGAATTCATGGATTGGAGTTTCACAGTACCAAGGATTTATGCTATTTTTAAGAATAAAGTGATCAATTACTTCCTAGGGTTCATTCACAATAATAAGGGTTGGGACGGTTTGGTGTGCGAATTGCAACCCTTCTATTCCTGTTTATTAATCTTTCAGTTACGTCGAATTAATAAACAAAGAATGCAATAAGAACAACAGAACAGAAGAACCTAAACCTTCTTGACTCAGTTACGATGCCAATTAGATTTAATTATCAAAGTTTAGTCTGTATTAATTAACCGAGTTACTGTATTAATTAACACTCACACAATTCACAAGTAACAATTGATTAGATTGAAAACTCAAGAATTGAAAGAAAACCACTTTGATAAATAAGGAATAAGTAAATTGACAAAATAATGTTATAGCATAAAACCCTAATACTGCTTACATCCAATCCATGAAATAAAGGAATTAGCTACTCATATTCATCTCAAAAGACAAAAGAGATGAATAAAAGAAATACATAAAACCTGGTTCTTGATGATGAACACTCCTGCAATCCTTGAATTCCCCAAAAGAAAAATAAAGCATAAAAAAAAAACTGTTTCTGAAATTCCCTATTTAATCTGGGGAAGAAAGGGGATAAACTTGGAAAGGGAATCAAATTCTGCGTAGAAAAAGGAAACTGATAATTTTGAAAACGGGACATGGACGGTCGCCCACCATGCCTTGGACGGTCGCCCATGTGTACAGCAACATTGGTCTTCAGCGTAACTCACTCCTGGGCGGTCGCCCATCTTGCCTTGGGCGGTCGCCCATGTGTACAGCAACTCCACCTTGTGTGAGACTTCAGCTTTCTTGACCATTTTGCTTCACCAACTTTACAAACTCCCTGAACTATCAAAACACTCAAATATACATTAAATTCTCAAGGATTCGAACAGAAAAAAAGCTTAGGAACATATCTTTTGGATGGGTAAAACCACATCCATCAACATACACTGCACTTACATTCTGCTTCAGAGGTTGCTCAGTCTTTGCTGCTTCTCTAGTCTCTATTCTTACCACTGCCTCTGCAATCTGACTCATTTGTCTCTCCAGGTTACTAATACTAGCATCCGTCTTCTGCTGATACTGCTAGAGACCACTATTCATAATGGTCATACTTTGGGCTAGTGAACGAACCAAGTCATCTGTAGACTGCTGCTGCTGCTGTGGTTGTCCCCATCTAGCATTGGGTTGATTACCCCCATAGTTATACTGTATCTGCTGCTGCTGTGGGAACCCAACTGAATTCACATCCTCTTGTCTTTCTGTCCGACTCAACAGTAACTGCTTCATCATACATTTCAAATCCTTGACCTCGGACTCAAGCTTCTTATTCGCCCCATTGCTTGTGCCCATAACACTAACATGTCTAATACTTGACCTCTTGCCATGATTCCTTGTGCTTTTAGCCAAATCCTCTAGCAATTTGTGTGCCTCCTCAGTCGTCTTATTTAGAATACTGCCCTACAGCAAGAATCTACCATTCTCTTATCCTGCATGATCGATCCCCCGTAGAAATAAATTACCAGCTGGTCATCCTTATACCCATGATACGGGCAGCTCCTACACAGATTGTGGAACCGAGTATAGTACTCATATAAAGTTTTATCTGCCCTCTGTTCCATATGCTGATCATATCTCTCTTCATAACATTTATCTGGTCAGGTGGAAAGAACTCTTCAAGAAATACCTCCTTCATCTGCTGCCAAGAGGTAATGGAGTTGGGAGGCAAGTGGTAATACCAAGTATTAGCGTTATCTTTCACGGTGAAAGAAAACGCTCCCAATAAAAACTGCTCGCTCGGGAGTGTTGCTGGCTTCATACTTTGGCAGATTTGCACAAACTTAGAAATGTGCTGATTCAGATTCTCGCCCGGCATACCATGAAAATGAGGCAGTTGATTCAATAATCCTGGCTTCAGCTCAATGGTGACACCGTCAGGCAAAGCAGGAAACACGACTACGTGTGGTTACACCCCCCCAATTAGGAGCTACTCTTTGCCTTAGTGTCTGGGGTGGAGGCGACGGTGGATCCTCATTCTCCATCTTATCCACCTATAAATTTTTTCCTTCTCTTCCTGAAAGTCGTTTCTATTTCTGGATCACGAAGCTCAAGAAGATTATTAGTTGAACGGGTATGGACCATACAATGATCCTCACCATGAAGGGACAAGGGTGAAACTAATAAAGAGATAAAAGATAAATAAGAAAACAAATAAAAGAAAAGTACAGAAATTAAATAAGAATACAAACAAATAAACACCGTTCTCCGGCAACGGCGCCAAAATTTGATAGGCTAAAGTTGCATGCTTACAAATTAATTATCAAGACTCGGCTACAAAACTGCAGCAAGGATAAGTCCAAGGCCGATCCACTGAAGAACGATTATTTGTTTATGTAATAGTCACAGACCAGTTTGGGTGTTTGTTTGAATTGATTGATGTAATTAAACTAAAGCAATTAATAATAAAGTTGTAAACAATAATTTAAAGAGAACTTTGGATCATAGTTCTATCCCCATTCTAGTTCTGAATATCATTGATTAAATTCTTTTCCCAATTCCCCCACTCACCCAATCACGAGATATATTTCAATCTCTGTTTCTTTCTTTGATAGTAGTTAATAGCGGCGACACGTTCAACTAAAAACCCTAATTGATAAACAAACTTAGCCGACACGGTCAAAGTTCAATTAATCAATTGATTCGATTTAAGAAACTAAAATTAGGAACAATTGCTAAAATACTTTCACTTAGATAATCGTCTAATTCTATCCAAATCACAAATCGAGATGACACATACGAGATTTACGAATGTGCTACAATGGAAACCCTAATCCGACACGGTAGAAGAGAATCTTAGCAATAATTAATCACAAAGAATTAAGAAATTGATCAAGTTTTTAAAACCTATTAATCAATATAATCAAGCAATACAAGTAGAATTATGAATTAGGGATTATAATGGCATAAAGAAAACAAACCTCAATTCATTA
>JAFEMH010000790.1:572500-620214 GCA_022495995.1 Adenophora triphylla var. japonica
ACTGGGGAGGTAAGGTGGAAAGGATATAATTGTAAGTACCCAAATCCGGATCGTCCAAATCCGTCAGAAAGTTAACCGAAATCCGTTAACTGGCCCGCTCCAGGTTAACCGGAACTCGTTAAACTCCCCGTTGCCATGCCAACGAGACGTCCCGGGACTGCCCCGTGCATCCCGACGTCGAAGCGTACTTGACACGTGTCATCTCACGTAAAAGTATGGCTTTCCCTGAAAAACGCACTTTCCGGGGGCATTTCGGACATTTTCCGGACTGTTATTTTAAAAAACGGACAAAACCGGGACCGGGGAACGAACTCCCATGCAAAGGGTGAGTCACAGGACACGTGTCCAGCATGCCACAGCCCTCTCGTCACCTTTCAATCACAAATCAAGCTGAAAAGACCAAAATACCCCTGGATTTCAGTCAAAGTCCGGCCGGACTCCCTGTGCAAATTTCCTGAAATTGCCAGCAAGCCCCTCAGAATTCCAAAATACCCCAAAACCCTGAAAAACAGTCCAAGTCCGTCCGGACTCCTACTGCAATTTTCACCTATAAATAGAAGTGGCTGTCAAAGCCAAAAGAAGGAACAATTTTACCCAAAAAATCACTCTCCTCACGGCCCAAACTGATTTCACCCCTTCCCGAGCTCCCGTTTGCCTCGATTCGCGTGAAACTTCCGTATTTCGATCAAATACGCCCCTCATCACTTCGAAACACCCTTTCGAACCAATTTTCGTGTCCCGTACACACCTTCCGAGCCAAAGGAGTCGACCCTAGCCATAGGTATAACTCCCTCTCTCTAAATCTCTCGTTCCGTCTCGGTTTACGCGCCAGTCGCTACAACCGTTTCGAACAACGTTATCAAAATGTAGACGCCTCCGTCTAACGGGGTCCGATACGTTTTAGCCCCTCGATCCTCTTCTCTTTCCGTAAGAGAAGTAATCACGGGTTAAAACGGCGTTCCGACCCCGTTTCGTTTACTTTTACGTCATTTACCAATTCCGGATCGATCAATCCGTTGATCGTCATTTAATTTCTGTCATTTACAATTCCGAGCCGATTGGCCTCATTGATCGTCATTTACAATTCCGAGTCATTTGACTCGTCGATCGTCATTTACAATTCCGGATCGTTTGATTCCGCTGATACCGCACTTTAAATACTGTCATTTACAAAGTCCGACCCGTTTGGATCGTGATAGTATTTACTTTTCAAAGTCCGAGTCGCAACCCGATTCGTTGATCGCAAATCATTTAATACGCATTTTTCCCGTAAAAATCGTTAACAATGTAATGCCCGGTTCAAAACCGGAGTTCGTCCTTCGAACTCTCTTTCAAAACGCGCGAAATGACGTTTGGCCTCCAAACACTCATCTTCAAACTAAAAGCCGCCATTTGACACTTCAAATCATTTAATACGCATTTTCCCGTAAAAATCGTTAACAATGACACGCCCGGTTCAAAAAACCGGAGTTCGACCTTCGAACTCCTTTTCAAGCTCAAAATCGACGTTTGCCACGCAAACGCTCTTTTCATAAGCTCAAAATCGACGTTTGCCACGCAAACGCTCATTTCAACTCAAAACCGACGTTTGTCATTCAAACGCTCGTCTTTTCGACCAAAGTCACCTAATCAACGTTTGACATTCAAACCAAGATTAAGCTTGATCATTCAAGCCCCATTTCAAAAAAAACACACACACACACACATTTTCGAGAAAGGTAGAAAGACTCGTCATGTGAGGCGTTTCGGGCGATCTCGTAATACTCTACCCGAAACGTAACGTGACCTCCGAACCTAACAATCTCTGGTACTAAAAAAGCTTTTTACTCGTTTTTGCTACCAATAAAAATGATCCCCTGTTTTCAAAGCCTTTTCCTAAGTTTTTGCTACCAATAAAAACGACACCATTTTCTAAAGCCGTTTCTCAACGTTTGGGCTCAAAATACAAAAAACCGCGTGGCGACTCCTCATTTTTTTCCTTCCCATGAAGCGAGGTCTCAGACACCAACCCCCCGCGAAAGACAACCGCCTTCGCTCGCGCGAATCCGGGTAATTTCAGTTGGCGACTCCGCTGGGGAAAAGATACTTTTTTCAAAACTACAGTTGTTTTCAAAAAAGCCTTCCGTGGGTCAAACTTTCGTTTACCCTTCCTCGTTTTCGTGTGTGTGTGTTCCTTTAAAACCTCGAACGGTTTTTGTTTCGAAAGACATTACATTGTCAACTTTTAAAAATCTTACCATGTTTGTGCATCCCCATTCATGTTTGATTTTCATGCTATCTTTTGAACTGTGCATCATAAATTCTTTAAGACACATTCTGAAAAATCTCTGTTTTACTCAGAAAAAGAATTTTAGTGACCGCACACTGTAAGTACCCAAATCTGGCTCATGCCTTCCGGTTAATTTTCCCGACATTTCGGTAAGTTTCCCGGTAATTCCCCGGACCTTCCTAGTGTTCCGGAAATGTCCTAGAGCAGTCCCAAATTAAAATTAGGGCTGAAGGAAGCCTTCCTAATTAAGAAAACACGTTTTTCTTAATTAGGGAGAAGGTTCTAGAATAATGCCACCTTGCATGGTTCTAGAATGCTGAGTCACAATGGATAAGCCCGCACGGCCGCATTAGCTCGTCGCCTCATCATGCCGCACGGCTTCATTAGCCTTATCCAGACTGCCTATAAATAGAGCCCTTCTCTACCCATTTCCACACACAATCAACAACAACAAAAACACACACACTCCATAGCAGTATAATGAAGACGTGAAGAACACCCTTGAAGGCTCAAGAAGGCGAAGAAGAAGCTCAAGAAGCCATCTCCCTCCTCCTTGAAGACCCAAGACGAACCTCTCCTCCTAGCTCCGTCCGAAGAAGCGAAGGAAACGATTGATAACCTCGCACGCCCTAACCTTGCATTTTAATTGATATACTTGCTCATTGCATTCATATATCTTGCTTGGGACTTGGCATTTATTCATAAAGATCATTTCTTTATCACCCCCTTCCCCTTAGCATGCATTAAGACCTCACTTGTCATAAAAATGTAGTCTTTTTCATAAAGGTGCATCCTTTGCACCTAAAATCCCTATTTTCCAATAAAAATGTTATCTTTATGCATCATTTGCATATAAAGATCAAATCTTTTTCAATAAAAATGCATCCTTTGCATCAAAACCCCTTTTTCAATGCATCATTTGCATAAAAATCCTATCTTTATGCATCATTTGCAATAAAGATTATTTCTTTCAATCAAAAAAGCATCATTTGCTAAAACCAAAATGTCATCTTTTCATTAAAGAGTCATTTTTTCATCATGCATTCCCCTTTCCCCAACCTTGGAACGGACCGGTGTAAAAGTTCTCATCTTTGCATCGTTCCTTCCATTAAAGGTTCATGATTTCTTTAGGAAAAGGATAACCTTGAACCCTATATCTCCGATTATCGCTTAAGAATGGGTATGAAGCCTCTATACGAGCTCGACCGTCTTAAAGCGTAGGATCGATGGGCTAAGGACATTCCTTCCTAAAGAACCTCATCTTTGACCAAAAGAGAGTCATTCTCTCGATCACGCAAGTCCCGAGGGTCCCGAGGTTAAAATGCGATGATCACAAGTCACAAGATGAGGACGGGATCATAATCCCAAATACATAAATTCCAAGAAATCCCGAGCAACAACCAACAAATGGTTTGTATGTCCGGAAGATAACTTGGGACATTCCCCCCCTTTTTTACTCTCAAACACATGCACACAAAGAAAGCACGCAAGCAAACACGATTAATGAAATCTCGGGAGACTTGCTCCGGCAAGGCACTTTGGGTGAACGCCAAACGTTCTTCCCAAGGGGTAACTTAACCTCCGAACCCATAAAACCTTTTTTTTCAAAGTTTTGAGGTAATCAAAATGGCGTGGCGACTCCGTTTTTCAAATAACTCGGATGTCTTCAAACTCGCGTGAATTCCAATAAACAAAATTTGGGGCACACATTCACAGTTTGGCGACTCCGCTGGGGATACCCAAAGGAGAAAAGCTTTATTTTCAAAACAAAAATCGATACTTGGTATATAGGTGGACCCCACTTACCCTTCCTGTATCGCTCCCTAACCCGGGGCTTGGGATAACAAGGTGGTTTAACAATCCCACGTACCAGTATCCCCTTTTCAAAAAAAATATATAATTTTGAAAAAAAATAGAAGAAAGCTTTTCCCTTTGAGCGGGTTAGACTCCCATCGCCGATTTCATTAATCATGCTTGCTTTCTTTACCATGCATTGCATCATTTGCATCTTGGAATATGTGCATACTTCGAACGGGAAACAACCCGAAAAATCGCAAAGGAGTGGAACCTGGAAAATTGATCCATGCAGTCGTACGGCTAATCCTCATAGGATTCTGACCATACGACCTCAGTGGCAATTCCACCAGGAAAAATCATGGTTAATCTGGCAGTCCTAGCAGCTTGGGGCTACTCAGCTCCACGGCGGGCGGGGCTCCCAGAAAATTTACGTGCTTACGTGTTGCATTTTTCCCCGTCCCGAAAATCATTCCTTTAAAACACATTTATGAAAATCTCTGTTTTAACTCAAAAAGGAACATTTTTAGGAGACCGCACACTACGCGCACCTGATATATCCTGTACACTTTTGCACGCACGTCCTTCAAACCCGAGGGTGGTTCAGCTGCGATCATGGACAGGCCTTACGATGCTCCCGGCGCGCACGGAATCATCCCAACCTCCCATGGTGGCAGCCAGTGTCGACCAATGCACAGTCCGTGTCACACGTTTCAAAAAACCGTGACTTTTGGTTGGTTTTTGGTCTAGTCCGTGTCATATAGCCCAGTTGCATACCCACGTAAAGGTCAAGCCTTAGCTCATAACGGAAGCCAAGATTTTCGCTCAAGCGAAATTCTGCCGAAATTCCGACAAGGAAAAATCGGTGGGATCTTGACTCCGACATTGACTATTGCCCTTGACCCGCACGGAATACGTAAGAGTCAAGACCGAGTCTTTGCCAAAAAGGTAAAAAGATCTTTCGCTCAAGCGAAGCTCTGCCAAAATTACCGACAAGGAAAAATTGGCAAGATCTTGACCGGCATTGACTTCGATTCTGACTCACACACTGCGTATGCAACGAAGTTCAATGTGACACTGTGTCATCCGGCTTTTGCCGCCCGACCCATGCCTATTATATTCTCGGACATTACCGAAAGTCAAAAACCGTCATTCGCTCAAGCGAAACTCTGTCAAAGATCCGTCAAGGCAGAGAGACGAGACTTTCCCGGTATTGCCTTGACTATAATCCGCATCGCTCGTGCGTTGAAAGGTCCTATGACCCGCTAGACCCGATAGGAGCGTTCTTTACTCTCGGTCGGTGGGATCCGCGTGCCCTATAGGACCCTCGCCCGGGGCTGTCCACCCTGGGAGGTCGAAATACAGGTGGAATACGAGGGGCTTATAGACGTAGTGACGGAACCCACTGATCCAGGATCTAGTGTAGTTACGAAAAGAAGGGCGTAACCCCTTTTCCAACCAAATAGATATTAATAAAAGACACATTTTAAGTAAACTTGAAGATTCTAATTTGCATATTGCACGAGCCTTCAAATTCCCAAACACCTACCCCGAGTCTAAACCTTTCCTATCCCTTTCCGCGGCGAGAAAGAAGTGGGTGAGAACACCGGGTCGGCGACTTGTTAGCGCAGAATCCTCGGATAGTTCGCAGAATCCTCGGTTTCAAGAGTCGAGAATGGCTGATTTGACAGAGAACAGTCTTTGGGTTGGGTAACTTGAGATGGCTAAGGAAGAAGAGCTAGCCTATAACCAGTGCCCTCCTCCATTCTCATACAACCCATTGCCAAAGACCGGTCCCTTTTATCGTCTTCCCCAATACCCCAAGCCGTTAGGTCCCGACACCTCGCTTCCTCTGAATCCCCCATGGGACCCTTTTCCTCCTTTCGGCTGAGCCAAATTTCCCTACCTTGGAATCCCGGTGCCGATTTGACCTTTCCAATTTTGTCAACGCCTTTGTGAATTTGCCTACCTCTCGAGACGGCTACGGCGAAGAGTCGGTTGGGAACGAGAATAGGAATGGGTGGATTTACAGTGATGATGACGATTCGGTAGAAGGAATGGACTTGGAGCCAACGGAAGTGAAACCCGAAGGGCAAGATGAGGCGAAAGCCACGAGACTGGAATAGGGGATGAAATCACTTCAAGGTGTGTCTGCGGCCTATGCGAGGCTCGGAGAAGGATGAGGTAGTGTATGAGTCCTATATCCTAGAGTTCAATACTCCGTACAAGGACTTGGTAGGTGAATGGAGAGACTTGATCGAAGCTTTAGCCAAAAGAGGGAAGTGGGCTCCTCCCCCACCGATCTAGAACATGTAAGCGTCGCCGAAGCCAAACTCTCATCGGGAAGGGTAGACTCTATCACGGTGTTAGTAGTCACTCCTGAAATTTGGTCGAAGAAGAATGTATGGATGCCTTGGAAAGAGTCACGAGTTTAGAGGCGACCCCAGTCCCCTTTATGTCCTACGATGATAATGACGTCTTCCTGGTAATCCCTAAGCCCGAGGAAGAGTGAGATACCCCTCATATGGCGTCAAGTATCCCGACTGCTTTTGCCCTCATTGGTCATAAGAGCCAAGATGAAAGTTCCCACGAGAGCTACCGTAGTGACACCGATGAAGACACGGTCGAAGTGCGGAAGGGACAATAGAGGAGTGGTTAGCCCGAAGCCAAAAAGCCCGGAAAATATCTCGACGGTAAGGAAAAGGACCCGCCATGAGGTTTGACCCCTTGAAATCCTTATTGATGATGGAATTTCCCACTTCGTAAAATGTTTGGCCAACGTCAAAGATGCCGTCGAAGGTTGACCCCTGGGGAAAGAAAAGACATGCTTGACAGTGATGAGGAATGTGATCCTTCTCTGTTAAAGAAGTTGCTAGGTTCGGATGAGAAAGCCATTTGCCAAGCTCCAAACTCCGGAAGTGATAATTCTTGTTGCATGCTGACTTTGAAAAGTTTGAATGAGGCTGTGAAAGCTTTAAACGGAGAATGTGAAGTTGAAATCACCGGTCAAACTCGAAAAGGTCAAAAAGCCGGTAACACAGGACCGGATTCGGGAAGCCGCCTATACTTCCTAAGCGGCACCGTCAATCGAGATCAATCAGCAGAATTGGCCATACGCCGGTAAGAATCCGCCTCGACTTTGAAAGAATTGTGAGAATCCTCCGGTAGGAATAATGACCAAGGAAAATCCAATGTCTATGTGATGACTCGGTGCAGACGAGATGAATATTGAGCAGCCTAAGGGTGACAAAAGGAATGCCATTTCGGAGCCAAAGACAGATAAAAGACCTTATAAGCCGAAGCGAAAAAGCGACTCGACGATAAGGAGGATCCAGTCCTAACTCAGTTGAAGTGTACCCAAGCCAATATCTCCTTATGGTCCCTGTTGACCTCTTCATACCCTCATAAGTTGAAGCTAGAAGAAAGTTTGGCCAAGACCATGGTGCCCATAGATGTCACCCCAGATGAGGTCGTCCAAATGATTGGAAATATCCACTACGGAAACATCATTACCTTCACTGACTTAGACACACGCCAAAATATGGGGCTAGTCACAACGAACCTCTTTACATCACAGATCCAGTTAGAAGAGCGTCGATTGCCACGAGTACTGGTCGACGGAGGATCTGCAATGAATGTCTTGCCAGCTAAGATGATGGATTTATTGGATCTAAAGCCAACAGACTTAAAGCCTTCTAGTCAGACTATTAAGGCCTATGACTCCACTGCACGATCAGTTTTGGGGATCGCCACTCTCAAGATGTGGTTCGGAAAAAGGGTCATGGACGTTGATTTTCAAGTTATTGACATTCCGATTTCATTCACTGCCTTCTTTGGGACGGCCTTGGATCCACCGAGATAAATGGGGTAGCCTCTACTTTGCATCGGTGCGTCAAATTTCGGTGAAAGTGATGGAACTATCACCACCGTTTATGGGGACAGGTGTCACGGTAGAAGGAACCGGCAGGGATATCCCGATATTGGAGATCAAGCACGATGATGAAGGGTTAGCATTGACCGGATTCTCTGTAGCTTCTTCCAAGGCACAAGTGTGTTGCAGCGACCTCACCACTACTTCCGATAAAATCCCTCCCGCCATGAGAATGATGCGAAAAATGAGTTATCTTAGGGACTTGGATTGGGTAGAAGACTTCAAGGTCGTAACACCATCATTGATGTGAAGGAGCGAGACTACCGAGATATGGCTTGGGGTACAAACCGAACTCTCGGGATGCGAGAAAGGCTAAAGGCACGAAAGGTGAAGGGGTCCGGCTCCATCCTTACGGTCTGTCTCGACCCATTACTTTATAAAAGGAGGGACACAATATGATGAAAGTGATCGCCGGATCTCCTTGCGAAAACCCTTCTAGAGAACCTTGAGAAAGTTAGGGAAAGCCGGCCAATCCCGTTCGAAGAATGTTCCTTGATTTGCCGAGATATCCACAGGGCTACCACTACCGTTCGTAATGAGTACGTCTTCAAAGGAAATCCGGCCGGTGTCAAAGAAGTCGGCATCCGGGACAATGGACTTCTCCGCCTTTGAGTTAGCTCTTCCAAAGATTAGCCGAGATAGACGCCGCGCGGTGAAGACGATCGGTGGGGTTTGCAAGAGTTGTTTGACGAAGAAGCACAAATCCCGAGACTTGATCGACTTCAGTTCAGATGATGAAATAGTTGCCGTTATTGGAGACGATGGTGAAAGTCATTTTGATCCTCGCACTTTGGTAACTAAGACAGAAATGCCATTGAAGAATTGGGAGACATTCTCGGGGCCGATAGCCGATCGACGGCAAATGATCACGGAGCTTGGATTGGTACCCCGTCCTCCTCAACCCGGTCGTGTCAAACACCCTGTTGTCTATTCGGTTGAGTCGGGAATCTTCGAATTCCGAGTCCTCGTAGTCATCCGAAGGCCTCACGCCCGAGGATTATGAAAATGTAATCGATGTCATCTTTCCCCTTATCTTGAATGAAATGACAAATCTTTACGATTATCCTCTTATTGCCAACTTAACAAATGATAAATTAACTCAAAACTTAACAACAGATTAATAATGAATCATTTGAACAAGATGCAAACACACTAAACGAACAATACATTAAAGAAATCTTTAAGCGGGTTTCGAAAAAGAGGAAAACCGGGCCCCAGTGCCGAGGAGGTTTTGATAAGTGTGAACTTGGGTACTATTGAGGAACCTAAAGAGACACGATTGGAAGCTTCTTCCGGGGGTTGAAAGGGACAGATTGATCGAGCCGCTCGTAGAATACGTCGACGTGTTTGCATGGTCATACAAGGATATGCAGGGGCTAGACAGGTTCGATAGTAGAGCACGTAATCCCTCTAGCACCGAGATGCTAAGCCAAAAATGTAACCGAGAAAGATTAAGCCGGAATGGTCTCTACGGGTCAAAGAAGAAATTGAGAAGCTACTGCGGGTAGGGTTCATCGAGTTATTGAATACCCGACATGGTTGTCCAACATCGTGACCGTAACCAAGGCCAATGGGAAGGTGCTTGACTTTGTGTGGATTTCCGAGATCTGAACAAGGCCGGCCCAAAGACGACTACCCTCTCGCAAACATAGACATCTGGTGGACTCCACTTACTTGCCAACTACGAAGTCAAATCCTTCGTTGATGGTTTGTGCTACAACCGATCAAGATGGCCGAGGAAGACCAAGAAAAGATGGCCTTCACCACACCGTGGGGGACCTCTTGTTATACGGTAATGCCATTAGGGCTCAAGAATGCCGGGGCTACTTACGAAAGGGCGGCGACCGCGCTTTTTCATGACATGATCCACAAGGAGATTGAGGTCTACGTAGATGACATGATAATCCACTCCAAAGGAGAAGGTGGGCGGCACTTTGTTGACCTACGAAAATTCTTTGAGAGGCCGAGACGGCATTCCATGAGACTAAACCACCCAAATGCACCTTCGGAGTGACAATGGGAAAAGTGCTTGGGTACATGGTCACGGAGCGAGGTATAGAAGTTGACCCCGAAAGATCAAAGCCATCATGGATATGAGGCCACCTCAAACCCAGGACGAAGTCAAGAGCTTCATGGGTAAATTGCGATACATTAGCCGTTTCGTCAATCGGTTGACCACTATGTGCGAGCCCATCTTCAAGCTCATGAAGAAGAATGTGGACACGGGAATGGACCGAAGAATGCCAAGATGCCTTTGACCGCATCAAGGCATACTTAGTACATCCCCGGTACTATGCCCCCACATAGACGAAGCCTCTTCTGCTCTATCTCACATCCTGCGTACACGGCGGTTGGGGCTATGCTTGCTCGGGAAAAGAAAGACTCTCGGGTGGAAACGCCATTTACTTTGTCGGAAGCTACAAGGGAGCGAGCTCAATTACTCGGCATGTGAAAAGACTGTGCGGGGAGTGCAGGTAGTCGGCAAGTTGAAGCATTATATGCAAGCCCACCCTGTGAATTTGGTCTCGAAAATGGACCCCATCAAGTACATCTTTGACAAGCCTTCCCTCTCAATGCGTTTAGCAAAGTGGTCCTTCTTCTTGGCGAGAATACGACATCAACTATGTGACCGAGAAAGGCCATCAAGGGTCAAGCATTGTCGAGATCACCTGTGCAAACTTCCCCGATAATGAAGACGAGAGGGCTCGAGCCCCAATTTCCGGATGAAGGGATCTTTGCGGTTGAGCACGAAAATAGATGGCAATTGTTCTTTGACGGAGCCGCTAACAAAAGAGGAAATGGTGTAGGAATGCTATTGGTCGATCCGAAAGATGAGCATACCCCATAGCCCTCAAGTTGAACTTTCCTGCCACGAACAATGTCGCCGAGTATGAAGCTTGCATTCTTTGGTTTGGAGGCCTGCCTTAGAAAGAAATGTCAAGGAGCTCGAAGTTTACGGAGACTCGGCCACGATCATCAACCAAGTCTCCAACAAGTGGAAGGCGTGGACCCTAATTTGCAACGGTATCATGCCCATATGGAGGAGTTATTTGGACGGTTCGGAAAGTGACTTTCCACTACTTGCCAAGGAAAAGAACAGTTCGCGAGATGCCCTAGCTACTCTAGCCTCATTGGTAGAGATCCCCGAAGGAAAAGCCATAAAGCCCTTCGAGTGGGTAGAAGAGAAGCCCCACCTTACGTTTGTGAAGTGGACACAGGACCCGAGCCTATAAAGGAACCTTGGTACAATCAGTTACCAATTCCTCAAAGACGGAGAGTCAACTTTCGAGAGACGAAGAAGGTAGACCAAAAGAAGGTGTCGAGCCAAAAGCTTGCGAGCCACGAAAAGGTTGGCTTCCCATTATGTCATTCTAGGAGGCAACCTGTATAAGAAGCGGTATCAAGGACCACTCCTCTTATGTGTCACTCAAGAAAGAGCCGAGAGAGTTGATGACCGAAGTCCACAATGGTCCCTGCGGTCCTCACATGAATGCCGAGCCACGATGCAAGTGATCCTCGAATGGGTTACTACCGGATCTCCATGGAGACAGATTGCGTTCGGCACGTCCGAACTGCGACAAATGCCGGCGGTTTGCCAACCTCAACCATCTCCCACCTCATGACACTGTACCGCATGACGACTCCTTGGCCGTTTGCAACTTGGGGCATTGACGTGATAGGGAAAATATCCCCGGCCAAGGGAGCAATGGGCACGAAGTTCGTGTTGGTAGCCATCGACTACTTCACCAAGTGGGTAGAGGCCAAGTCCTACAAGGTCCTCACTTCCGTAAAAGTGGCCCGGTTCATCAAAGAAAACATAATGTGCGAGATATGGGGTGCCCAACGAGATCATTTCGATAATGGGTCACACTTCAAGGAGACTGCGATAGGCTAGCTGTCGACTCCGAGTTACTCGCCACAAGTCGTCCCCGTACGGACCTCGAGACCAATGGAGCCGTGGAAGCTGCTAATAAGACACTCGAGCGGATCATCCTAAGATGGCCACCCGTGGTCGTGATTGGCCCGAAAAGCCGCACCTAGCACTCGGGGCTACAAAACGTCTGTCGAACGGCCACAGGAGAAACTCCTTTTGCCCTAACTTACGGGATGGAAGCGGTGTTACCGGTGGAGTTGGAAATCCCATCATTAAGGGTCCTCACGGAAAACAAAGTGTCAATGAAGTGGAATGGTTGCGCGGCCCGGCATAATGAGTTAGCCCCGCTTGACGAGAGAAGGCTAAAAGCCATGGAACACACCCGAGCCTACCGGGCGAATGGCCGAGAAGCGTTTGATAAAAGGTCAAGGCCGGAGACATCAAAGAGGGCGACTTAGTGTTGAAAGTAAAGCCCCCTACCGAGACAACCCCGGGAAAATGGGAACCCGTCTGGATCGGCCCTTATGTGGTGCGAGAAGATCTTTTGTCGGGAGGAGCAATGAAGCTTGCGGACTTGGATGGCAATCCCTTTGTCCACCCGTCAACGGTGATAAACTCAGAAAATACTATGTCTAATAAAAAAAGAAAGAAAAAAATCTTAGTGCAAAAAGAGTAATGCCCGGCTAAATTTGAAAACCCCAAAAAGGGCGGTCTAGGCAAAAGACGAGGGTTGCACATATAAAAAAAAAAAAAAAAAAAAAAAAAAAAAAAAAGTGCAAAAAGAGTAATGCCCGGCTAGGCCGAAAACCCCAAAAAGGGCGGTCTAGGCAAAAGACAAATGGCCGCACATAAAAAAATTGGTTCACCAAAATGAACTACGTAGACCTGAGCCCCTTAGCCTTTCTTGTAAAAGGGGAACGTAGGCGACCATATATGGTTCGGTCTAAACAATAAAAGGACGATTAAGTTTCCATGAAATATGTCCTGATCAATAAAAAAAAAAAGAGACATTTGAATTTCCATGAAATGTGTCTTGATTAATTTCTAAGATAATATTTCTTGTTCATTACAAGTTAAAAACTTCTTGATGAGTTCAAGCACGGTCTACCTCTTAACTCTGCTAACTTTGCTAAAAAGATCTAAAATACAATAAAATGCCTAAATAAACTAATGTGTTTGCAAATGGCAATAAGAGGATCTTGAGAAAAGACTTGTCGGATCGTCATTCGCCGAGTCTTCTTCGGTCTTCTTCCCTTTTCCTCGGCCTCGTCGAGTCTTCTTCCTTTTCTTCTCAATAATGTCGGTATCCCTCATCCCGACCTCTGGTATCCTCACCGGAGCCTCTACCAGCCCCGTGTCAATGAGTGCTCTCTATCCGAGCACGAGTCCGCACCTCCTCCCTCGAGCCTCGCCAAAGGAGCGACCTCGGACAACCTCTTGTACCGAGCCTCCATATCTCGGACCAAGTCACCCGATTGGTTATGGCAACTCGCCTTAGCCTCGGCCTCCCTCGAGTCCTACTCGAGTCACGCCGGCTCCCAATAAAGCTCGACGTCTATCCTCCAAGATAACCTGAGTCGCTCCCATCTCCCTCTCGTACCGGTCCAAGTAGACAGTGGTCAAGATGGTGCTCTTCCTGCTCCCGAAGATAGCCCCTGGGTGGGAAAGCGTATATGTCTAAGCCCTCGAGAAGAAAGAGAAGCTGGGCATTTGGATCTCTCATGTCCAATGACACCACCTCCATGGTCCGGATGTCCTCCCAATCACTCAATGGCTCCTGTAAAGCCCCAAACCGCCTGGATACCAAGCGGGTATGTAGAAGGACGACCGGCGGGAATCACGGAACCCTCACAACATAAGACTCCTGAAATATCCTCCTGGTGCGCAACCTCCAATGTGGTATCCACCAACGGATGTCCGAAGTGGATAGCCTAGCCATCATCAACTCCCGGCTACCCTGTTCTGCCGCCTAGGTGCACCTCTCCGAGAAATCACCCGAGGGCACCGAGTCGGCAAAGCCCCGTGCAAAGCCCGAGCCTCTCCCGCAACCACGAGTCAACATAGCCGGACTCCGGACCTCATGAAACGGTCTCCCGAGCCATCCTATCGATCCCATGAAATGTCTCTCCCAAAACCAGCGGGACAATATCCTTCCCACCCACAGTCTCGACCATGTCCAAGAGGCCACTATGACAGATCCCCACGGACCCGGCGGTGAACAAAACGAGAGAATACACGAGAGAATGAAAGCATCCATAGCCACCGTGGTCGCAACCATATCTGGAGACCCAAACCTGCCGGGATATCGAAAGGTCAATCCTATCCAGGGCTACCATCATCCTCTCGGCCTCTCCCAAAGGAATCTGCGTAAAAGATGCAAGCTTTACCGTCACCGGCGCGTCTCCGATCAGCGGAATAGATATAGCCTCGGTCTCGGGACCCCCAATCAAGGCTCTACGAAGTCTTCGTGCGTTGGGACAATTTCGTTGTAAGAGAAGCAAGTAAACATGTCTCCGGACGTCCCGTAACTTTGCTGCGGCTCTCAACAGTTCCCAATCGGGCGGGAGATCCCTCAAATGCCATAAAGACTTGATCTTGAAGGAAGAATCAAGCGATTCCCTTGTGATTTTGGAAGTTATGTCTCGCCCAAGATTGAAGACCGGATAGAAAATGGTCTCGCTTCCCCCTTTGCAATTTGACGGGCTTCTCCATCGCAAAGTGTTCAAAGATGGTGCTTTTCGGTCCAAAATATGCTCGGGAACAATTGGGACAAGTCTAGAGGGAAAATGAAATGAAATGGCCAAGCCTTGCTTTTATTCGTAAAATAACCGGCTCGAGACGAGCGCGTGAGCCGCACGGCTTCATTTGCCCTCAAGGCTATGCCGCACGGCTACATTAGCCCTCTGCAGAAAAAAATTCTGCAGCAACCAAAGTTGCTGCCCAAGGGAGTTTTCACCCCACTTTTTCAACCAAAAACCTGTACAAAAACATATCCGAAGCCATTCAAGCATTTATACACCATTATAAATCATTTTGGCCCGATTCAAACCCCAATTCCAAGCAAAAAGTCGCCCCAAGGCTCAGATAATATGCAAATTGAAAAAGCATAAATTAGAAAAGTAAATAAAATGTAAATACAATGTTTTCGCCCCATCGGCGCCCAAATAAAGCAAAAAATAAACAAGTTGTGCATAAAAATTGTTCACTGTTTGTTTTCGTTCCAAATCTATTCTAGAGACCTCTTAGGCCTCCGATTCTTCTTCCTCCTCATCATTTGCTCGGCTCATAAATGCTAGCCTCCCTCATCAAGTCCTCACAGTCGCTCACGTCGGACAAATGGACATTATCGTGCCGTACTCGGCCCGGTGCTCCCGAGAATGTCGGCGTTGGGTCCCGCCCCGAGGCATGGCACTTTGGAAGAGTACTCCGAGGCCGATGAGGTAGACGCTGTGCCCCAGACGTGCCGTCTCTTGCGCCCGAGCTCCTGTGCATCATTGCCGCCTTCGAAGCGCGAGCCGGCTTCCTCGAAGAAGGCAGGCACATGTCCTTCCGGCCCTATTACGCACGACCGGCCTATCATAAGTGCGGCGGAACACGAGAAAAAGAAGAGAAAAATCTCGGAAAATCTCGAGAAAATTGCTAAAGCGAGAAAATCGAAAGCTAAAAAGGGAATAAGACCCTAAGAGTACACTTACGGTGCTATCGGGCGGCAAGGTGTACTTGGGGCTCCCTAGCATCAGGGACAGGTATCCTCATCCTCCTCTGCACTCCATGGATCACATAGGACAGATGCGCGGGAGGGATCGGCGGGTCAAGGTAGGCTCATCCTCCCCATATCCACGAGTGACCGCCGGCTTCACTAGCTTCGTGGCGTCCTCGGCGCCGCTCCACAAACACGGCGTAGGGGTGTCCATGTCGAAGTACTCCTCTGCGGCCACGCACACTGGTACCTGGCAATCTCATCCTCGGCCAATCCACAGGCTGCGGCATCCGTCTTTGGAGGGTCGAGAAGGAGTAATGGCGTCCAATGGAGGGACATGACCATCTTTGCCTCGAGAAGCGGTCCCCCAGTAAATGACATCACATGTCGGCCCGGTGAGCCACCTCCTCTGCCTCGTCACCTCGATAGCATCTCCCGGCCAAAATCTCCGGATACACGCCCCGGGGTAGAAGTCCACTCCGTCGTGCCCATCCACTGTTGATGACTGGCCTCACCATTTTGTAGTCGAAGGTAATTCGGGTCTTCCCGTGAATTTATCTCTCGCATCTCCCCTCCGGCGAACCATAGCGGGGAAGATGGTGATATCACTCTGCTGGTTCCAAGGGAAGAACCCGATCACCTCACAAAACCAGGCTGCATGTTCAAAACATCAAAAGGTCATTCTCTCTCTTATAAAAGTCTCAAGACGGGGAAAGAGAAAAGGAAAAAGAGAGGAGACTACCTCGAGGCAAATGAGAAGCAGTCCATGGAAGCAGCCTTGTTCCGACTGTACAGATCCAGGGAGAAGTACAACTCCGCCAATCCGGCCTCGCCCCAAGAGACCGTCCCTATCCCATCCACATCCTCCAGAGAGTCGAGGAGGCAAGTCATAGCTAGCGTCCCAGAATTGGCGAAGATAGTGACTGATAGCATCAACCATATGAATGCTCTAGCCAGTGGCTGGGCGATCACATCATTAGCGACAAAGTTACGCATGCAAGTACTGAATCGCCACCTCGGCGTTCCGCGTTTCCATCCCCGGCCCCTTGGGAATCGGCTCAAACCCGACCAAAGCACGGAACTCCTCGGCTGTAATATGGTCTCTCAGTCACGGGCCTCCGGTGAAGCGTAGGCCGGATAATAGGCTGTGAAGTCGGCGGGAGTCACTTGTCGGCTCTCCCCAGCTCAGGTGAAAGCTATGTGTACTGTCCCACCAGAACTCAGAAAGGGCCTGGACCAAGCCCTTGCTCTTAGAGGTGATGTGGACACCCCTGCCAATGGCCTCTACAAATGCATCCAGGCCAGTAGCCCTCACCAGCTGCTTGGGATTTACCCCATTCTTCTCAAAATCCGGCATCCTCTGCCAAAGCTTCACTGCAATCTCGGACGGTCCTCTAGACTTGTTTTCCTGTAGACAAGCACACAAAAAAGAAGCGTCAGTCCTTCATCTCATTTCAAAAGCATGCATATATTCAAAAGTGCACATATTTTCAAAAGAAAAGCATTCACAAAAGTTTTTCTAGCATTATTTGCATCAAAAACGTGTCTTTCATCACTTGAAACGCGTCATTGCTTTCCTAAAGCACAAAATCACAATTCTTCGCACATAAGCATTATTCTTTCAAAAAATGGCATGCATGAATCATTTTCATCTTCCAAAATCATGTTTTCTCATTGAAAATCAGAATTTTGACCTAGTTCTAGCACAAGGCAAGAACTCCGTCTCATATTTTGAAAAATTCTCATTCTTACTTCATTTTGCGAGAAAAAAGTGAGTCATTCTCATAATTTTCATCAAACAAGTTGCACATTGCACATTCTTAGCCTCATAGGTTGTTCATGCATCTCAAAATCATTCAAAAAAATCATTCAAAATCCTAAAATTCGGGTCAAGCCCTAAATCATTCAAAAATCAAGCAAAATCATCGGATTTGAGCAAAATGAGAATGCTTACCCCAACCGATCGCGGGTTCGTCGATTTGTGCTCTCTTCTCCCCGGGTAAAGCTCCGATGGAGGCGTAAGGAAGTCATACTTCCTCTCCGTCCGAACGAGCTCCTTTCTCCTCCTCCGAGCGGCCGCCGAGATGTTTCTTCTTGCTTGCCTCGGTATGGGATTGCCCTCCGGATCCATTCCAATTGATAGAAGCAAAAAAGGGTTGAAGAAATCTCGAATTCTCTCTCTCTTTTCTCTCTCTCGGCTGAAGTGGGCGGCAATGCAATGCCAATGGCCCGTTCAAATCTGATTTTAAATAATCTGGAAAAAACAGGTCTCTAGCCGTACGGCTCCTTTTCTCCATCTCATGTAGGGCGGCTTCATTCGCTACGAGCGAAATTACAATCCGCCTGGACCTTCCACTTGGGCATGCAATTTCCGTTATCTTTTAACCAAGATAACATCTTTTCGAAAAATATCCCTTATCTATGGAGCAATCAAGCTCTATTCCCAATCACCTCCGTTAATTCCGTTATAACGGGATAACACTAGGTGACAACCTCCGAATTGTCAGAACTCTAAACTTGTGCTACCTCTATCCGCGAATAGTGACGTATGCCCAAGTCATTCCAACTTGTGCTACATCTATCCGCGAATAGTGAAGTATGCCCAAGTCATTTCAACTTGTGCTACCTCTATCCGCGAATAGTGACGTATGCCCAAGTCATTCCAACTTGTGCTACCTCTATCCGCGAATAGTGACGTATGCCCAAGTCATTTCAACTTGTGCTACCTCTATCCGCGAATAGTGACGTATGCCCAAGTCATTCCAACTTGTGCTACCTCTATCCGCGAATAGTGACGTATGCCCAAGTCATTCCAACTTGTGCTACCTCTATCCGCGAATAGTGATGTATGCCCAAGTCATTCCAACTTGTGCTACCTCTATCCGCGAATAGTGATGTATGCCCAAGTCATTTCAACTTGTGCTACCACTATCCGCGAATAGTAACGTATGCCCAAGTCATTCCAACTTGTGCTACCACTATCCGCGAATAGTGACGTATGCCCAAATCATTTCAACTTGTGCTACCTCTATCCGCGAATAGTGACGTACGCTCAAGTTTCCCAACTTAAGTTACCTCTCTCTCCGTCATAAAGAGATAGCGCCATAAGCTCTAGCTTCTTCAGGTGACAGCCTCCGAATTGTCAAAATCTCAAGGATCCTAGACATCGTTCCTAACTATCTAGTGATGCTTGAACTACGATCAAGGCTTGATTCCTCCGGGATACGTAGGTAGCCTTTTATAAAAGGTCCAGCCATTCGACCACTTTGGTCACCCTGTTTCTTTGTCACTCCTCAGTGATAAAGCGCCCCCTCATAGAAGTTCGGATATCCGACCACTGGGTCACTCTAGCATATCCCCGGTAGGATCAATTGCTTGACCTCCTAGGTCATTTTCTCTTCTTTGTCCCCGGCAAGAGACCGGTTTCTCTTCTTCCTTCCCAGGCGGATCCTAATTCCGAACTACGGCACGGCTTGATTCCTCAGGGATACGTAGGTAGCCTTCCAAAAGGTTCAGCCACTCGACCGCCTTGGTCACCCAATCCGTCTCGGCATTCGCCAGATCGGATCCTTTTCTATCGATAACCCCACTCGCCTTGCAAGTGACGTTGCCGAGGGCTTCGTAAGTACCCAAATCGGCTCATGCCTTCCGGTTAATTTTCCCGACATTTCGGTAAGTTTCCCGGTAATTCCCCGGACCTTCCTAGTGTTCCGGAAATGTCCTAGAGCAGTCCCAAATTAAAATTAGGGCTGAAGGAAGCCTTCCTAATTAAGAAAACACGTTTTTCTTAATTAGGGAGAAGGTTCTAGAATAATGCCACCTTGCATGGTTCTAGAATGCTGAGTCACAATGGATAAGCCCGCACGGCTGCATTAGCTCGCTGCCTCATGCCGCACGGCTTCATTAGCCTTATCCAGACTGCCTATAAATAGAGCCCTTCTCTACCCATTTCCACACACAATCAACAACAACAAAAACACACACACACTCCATAGCAGTATAATGAAGACGTGAAGAACACCCTTGAAGGCTCAAGAAGGCGAAGAAGAAGCTCAAGAAGCCATCTCCCTCCTCCTTGAAGACCCAAGACGAACCTCTCCTCCTAGCTCCGTCCGAAGAAGCGAAGGAAACGATTGGTAACCTCGCACGCCCTAACCTTGCATTTTAATTGATATACTTGCTCATTGCATTCATATATCTTGCTTGGGACTTGGCATTTATTCATAAAGATCATTTCTTTATCACCCCCTTCCCCTTAGCATGCATTAAGACCTCACTTGTCATAAAAATGTAGTTTTTTTCATAAAGGTGCATCCTTTGCACCTAAAATCCCTATTTTCCAATAAAAATGTTATCTTTATGCATCATTTGCATATAAAGATCAAATCTTTTTCAATAAAAATGCATCCTTTGCATCAAAACCCCTTTTTCAATGCATCATTTGCATAAAAATCCTATCTTTATGCATCATTTGCAATAAAGATTATTTCTTTCAATCAAAAAAGCATCATTTGCTAAAACCAAAATGTCATCTTTTCATTAAAGAGTCATTTTTTCATCATGCATTCCCCCTTTCCCCCAACCTTGGAACGGACCGGTGTAAAAGTTCTCATCTTTGCATCGTTCCTTCCATTAAAGGTTCATGATTTCTTTAGGAAAAGGATAACCTTGAACCCTATATCTCCGATTATCGCTTAAGAATGAGTATGAAGCCTCTATACGAGCTCGACCGTCTTAAAGCGTAGGATCGATGGGCTAAGGACATTCCTTCCTAAAGAACCTCATCTTTGACCAAAAGAGAGTCATTCTCTCGATCACGCAAGTCCCGAGGGTCCCGAGGTTAAAATGCGATGATCACAAGTCACAAGATGAGGACGGGATCATAATCCCAAATACATAAATTCCAAGAAATCCCGAGCAACAACCAACAAATGGTTTGTATGTCCGGAAGATAACTTGGGACATTCCCCCCCTTTTTTACTCTCAAACACATGCACACAAAGAAAGCACGCAAGCAAACACGATTAATGAAATCTCGGGAGACTTGCTCCGGCAAGGCACTTTGGGTGAACGCCAAACGTTCTTCCCAAGGGGTAACTTAACCTCCGAACCCATAAAACCTTTTTTTCAAAGTTTTGAGGTAATCAAAATGGCGTGGCGACTCCGTTTTTCAAATAACTCGGATGTCTTCAAACTCGCGTGAATTCCAATAAACAAAATTTGGGGCACACATTCACACACACTACGCGCACTTGCTGCCTCGGAACACCGCACTTCACGTGCACTTGCTGCCTCGGTACACTGCACACTACAACCCCTAACCCGGGATGGCCTTATCAGTTGCACCCCGATTGGTCTGCCAGACACCTTTCGGGGGCGCACGGGGTCGTCCCAAACATCCCATCCTAGCCCATGTAAGCCATGCACTCTTTGTGTCACACTTTGTCCAAGACCCCGGTTGGTTTTTGGCTTAGCGCGTGTCATAAAGCCTAAGTGTATGTTTTTTACGCCGGGCCCCGCTCCGAGTCAAGCTCGAGAGTTTGAGACCAAAGGTCGTTCCTGACCCGAAGTCTCGCGCTCTTCAGCCTTGACTTTGACGCGGAGCTCTGCCGAAAAATATACCCGAAGGTTCAATGTGACGCCGTGTCACCAAACCTCGTCGTATGTACTGTGCCAGCCACAACTTGGCCAACGCCAAAAGCTAAGGTCTCTCGCACAAGCGATTCGGGAGAGGTCATGCCCAAATTTTGGCATGATCCCCGCCTTAACTTAAGGACGTTGACTTCGACTGTGGCCCGTGCGTCACATACGTTGAAAGTTTGCGTGATCAGCTAGCCTTAAGTTCACTTTTTCCTTTGTCGGTGGAACTCGCTTGCCTTATCAGACCTCGCTCGGGATAGTCCGTCCTGAGAAAGATGATCTACAATGGAAACGAGGGGCTTATAAGCGTAGTGACGAGATCCACTGATTAGAGCTCTAGGATTAGTTGCGAAAAAGAAGACTCGCTCTTTTCCAACCGATTAGGACTCTGAGAAAACGCGCTTTAAGTAAACATTAATCGGTAACTGCACATTGCACCAGCCCGAAACCTTGAGCCAAATACCCTTTTCCGAAGCCTAAACCCTTCCTTTCGTTCCCTGCGCAATGCGAGAAAGTGGTTCAGATTTCCGGGTCGGCGCCTTGCCGTAATCACGATAACGGCGGCGTCGAGACGGTTCTTCGGTTCCCTCGGTTCCCTCGGCCAAATTTCGACATGTCTAGTTCACCGAGAAATCGTGACGGGGAAGGACCCCCGCCACCGACAACGAATATGACATTGGAAGAAGCCATCCGGGCTTGTGAGGTTCACAAGAGGCGTAAAGAAGATCGGCGGAATTTCGTGGTACGGCTTACGAATGAGCGTGGTATAGCCGCTATCCCCGGTCGAGACGGTACTTTTGTCCCAGTCGAGGATGACGATTCCCGAAACCAGTTCACCAAGCCTTCAACCAGGTTCCTCCCCCGCCAACTTACGGGATGCCTTCCAACCAAGGAAACCGGCCGACCTAGGCTCCACATTGCTACCTCTCGGGGCAACCTCCTGTCATTTTGGCCGGCCTAGTGCTACTCCTATCACTCAATACCACCAAGCACATTGGACCATCCCAGAGATGCCAATATCCCTCAATACCCTCCCGGGTTCGTCCCGTTGCCTATACACGAATCCCTAAACACCGGGGACAAACCCCGATACGCTCGTAAAAGGCTCCCATATATCCACATATATCAAGCCTTCCACCTCCAATCACTACCGCTCACGTGGTAGCACCGGCGCCGAGCCTCACAGTCCACCACCTGGACCCAACCTTAGCCTGGATGGTCGAGCGAGATGAAAGACACGAAAGCCACCATGAGCGGCTCAAATCGTGAAACGCTCAAGTCCACGGATCCGGAATGGTCACGCCTCTCCCTGCGCCAAGTTCGAATGCCGGAGATGGACCGATTCGACGGAACCGAATGTCCTCAAATGCACGTCGATACCTACGTTCTCGGCATGAGAGCAAAAGGAGCAACCCTCCGGCAAATGGCCGACCACTTCCAAGATACGCTCAAGAGTTCGGTGTTAAGATGGTTTCGAGGGTCAAGCACATGGATCGCCACACCCGGGATCGGATTAGTAACATCTTCCGAACGGTACCGATCCAACTTAGAGTGGGAAACAAGTCGTGAGGACTTAATCACCACCGAGCGAAGCGGACGAAAGCATCGTAGAATTCTACAAGAGGTGGAGTTGGAAACTCTCCGAGATCATGGAGCCAGCCTCCAAAGATGAACAGATGCGAGATCTTCAAGTCCCGCTTAAGACCGTCCATCGAGAACTCTCATCGGTCATCATTTCTTCCTGCATCTCCGTGCCATGGTCAATGCCGGCTCACGGTTCGAGAAGGATCTCAAGGAAAAGTTGGCTCTTGCACAGCCATACGAATACCGCTCGCCAGCCGTGCATTCAATCCCGCACTGCACTCCCACGGCAAAGGGAAAGATACATCTGTCAACTACATCCATCGGGGACGACGGTCGCGCAATGTAAAACCCAAATTCCACAAAGCAACAACTCCACCTCGAAACGTCTACCGTGCACTTTGACAAGTTGGATATGCCACCGAGCAAGATCTTTGGAAGGGTTAATCAAGGAAGGTCTCCTTAAACCCGTTGCCAATTACAAACCAAAGAATCCCGTAGTCAACGCCGACAAGAGCAAGTCTTGCGCCTTCCATCGCATCACGGCCATACCACCGAGCAACCGCATGGGGTTACGATACGAAATCCGTAACTTGATAGAAGAAGGCAAGTTGGAGCGCCCCGTGGGCCCAATACGATCGGAAACCATTTTCCGAACAATAACAAGCATGAATTCCATTGAGTAGGTGCCCAAGAAGATTGCCACGTAACCGGTTTCTCCGCCTCTTCCAAATGGGTCCTCATCAAATGTCCACATCAGCTACGATGTTTGTGATCGCTCACTTTGCTGGAGTACGAGTCTCAAGATATGGTCCGGAGCAATCCTCCGCGAAAACAAGAAGAAGTCCTCTCAACGGCAAGAATCGAGAGAAAGATACGAAGCCGGGAGACACCGGTGTGGGTACACTCGGAGAGCCTTCCGGGAGGTTCGACTACTACGTGCGTACTCCCGGCCCACCTCTCTTCCTCCGGGCCATGCAACTTTAGAGCAAGCGGGGATGGGAAAGCCGAAAAGTCACGCTACAACAGAGCTCGGACCACGGGACACCGGAATACCTCGGATCTTGGTAATCTTACCTGCCCGATTCAGGCTTCCAACCCTCCGCGGATCGGCCAAGATTCAATTTGTCCGGCTTCCGAGCTCGGACCGGTAAAGGAAGATCAAGGTCCGCTTGGCACTCGCACTCGATCAACGTGCTAACCAATGGCGGCAACCGTCACAAACCGCCTCAACATAATCCCGAGGCTCCAAAGAAAGGCTTTACCTCGCAAGAGGAAGACAGGAAACGGATGGCTTGATGACTCTCCTTCTCCTGGATAGAGACCGGATCTACGATTCCCGACCGTACGGCGGTATGATCACGTTCGTGACGAAGCCTTACCGAGAGATGGCTCGGGGCACAACGAAGCTCGTACATCACTCTCAAGCTCAACACCATAACACTCCCACAGTATTGGTAGATAACGGGTCATCCGTTAATGTTCTCCCTCTCAGCATGATGCGAGCCCTCCGTATCAACGAAAGCCATCTGATCCCGTCTACTCGGACTATCAAGGCCTACGACAGCTCGTCTCGTCCCATCCCGGGGACGGTAACTTTGGAACTCGGTTCGAAACCCAAATGGTGCCGCAAAATTCCACGTAATGGACATTCCATCCTAATTCACAAACTCTGTTGGGGCGCCCTTGGGTGCATCACATGAAAGCCATAGCTTCCACTCTCCATCGCCGGTGTGTTAAGTTCATTAACCGCGAGGAGATCTTGAAGTCATCCGAGGGGATAGTTTTCTCATAGGGAACAAAGCCGAGACAATAGCCAAGCGTGTCCGTACTCAGGCACCGGGGTTACCTCCTTCGAATCAACCAAGGGACTATCGGGGCAAATCTCATCGAATCCCTCGTAGTCCTGAGATGCTAACTATGTAAACGTACTCGAACAGGGCGGACCTCGGCGGTCCGATATATCAAGTTCAACCGTCGTTTCCAACATTTGGAGGCGATTGGAAAGAAACGGCGAACATCGCCATGGTGCGGGCACATAAACCCCCAGTCTCCAATCGGAGATTCGTCAGTATTCTTCAAACCAACTCTCTGGGCCCCGCAGGCGAAGAGATCTTTGTGATAAAGGTCAACAAGCACCGCCATTCTCGTTTTGAATGCATGGAAGTCGTATGGGATGTCCTCCACGAGGAACTACCCGCTGCACCCCTCTTCTCAAATGAAGAGCATGATGTTTTCCTAGCTACTCCAGCAACGCAACCGGACGCAATACGTCCCTACGTTTGGATTTAACCGTCAGATGACGACGAATCAGGACTCTCCGGAGTCGAGGACGCGGGCACCCGCGGGCGGACCTCTGCATTCACATGCTCGGTTTGAGGACGACACTCCTTCCGATCAGGTCACCTACGACCAAGGCTCCAATACCATGGAAATTGTCAAGCTCAACGTCCGATGCAGACGCGGCTATCCGACAATTGGAAGCAACTGGTTCACACGACGAAGAATTCCTCTGACCAAGTGGCTGACGATGACTTCGTCAACATCATCTATTCCAGATATCCCGATGTTACCAAGGATCCGATCCTTATCGTCAGATTCTGCAATACCAAAGTCACCCTCGACGACTGCCTGCTCATGGTAAACGAGGCCTTGGCCAAGCGAGCTCAGAGCTCATCACTACTTCCGAGTACCAGCCCCAGTGGCAACCGGCCCGTGCCGTCAGTCAAGCTTATACCCTCAAGCGCCGCCAAGGCCAAGGGCAACAGCGAAGGAGACCAAGCTCCTCACCCTGCTACGAGTCAGATCAACCTCGGGAATGCTTCCGGCAGCCACCCCGAAAACATCTGTGAAAGTCTTCCCCGCAAGGCAGAGTCAGCTTCCGACATAGGAAATGACCACCTCAGCATCAACATGCTCCAGCTGATTCTGATTACGTCCCAGCCGTCACGACCCCGAATTGGACATCCTCCGGGATCGCTAGCTCTGATAGACTTGGCGATCGAGCGAGATCACGAGACTGTCAACATTGCAGAATTCAATACCCCCGTGGGGTCAATCAAGCAGATATGGGCAAATTTCTTGGTAATCGAGATCAAGGAAGGCCGCACGGAATGTCCCAGTCCGACTTCCTTCGTCAACGTAATCCAAGTGTTTCCGCCATTCGGCGATTTGAATGTAATCACGGTTCTGGACACTAGTCAGATGATGCTGAAATTACCCGGGATTTCGCGCGGGCGCGAAACGCGGTTGTCTTTCGCGGGGGGTTGGTTTCTGAGACCTCGCTTCACGGGAAGGAAAAAATGAGGAGTCGCCATGCGGTTTTTATATTTTGAGCCCAAACGTTGAGAAACGGCTATTGAAAATGGTGTCGTTTTTATTGGTAGCAAAAACTTAGGAAAAGGCTTTGAAAACGGGGATCATTTTTATTGGCAGCAAAAACGAGTAAAAAGCTTTTAGTACCAGAGATTGTTAGGTTCGGAGGTCAAGTTACGTTTCGGGTAGAGTATGACGAGATCGCCCGAAACGCCTCGCATGACGAGTCTTTCTACCTTTCTCGAAATCGTGTGTGTGTGTGTGTGTCTTTTGAAATGGGGGCTTGAATGACAAGCTTAATCTTGGTTTGAATGTCAAACGTTGATTAGGTGACTTTGTTTGAAAAGACGAGCGTTTGAATGACAAACGTCGGTTTTGAGTTTGAAATGAGCGTTTGCGTGGCAAACGTCGATTTTGAGTTTAAAAAGGAGTTCGAAGGCCGAACTCCGGTTTTTTGAACCGGGAATGTCATTGTTAACGATTTTTACGGGAAAAAACGTATTAAATGATTTTAAGTGTCAAATGGCGGCTTTTAGTTTGAAGATGAGCGTTTGGAGGCCAAACGTCATGTCGCGCGTTTTGAAAGAGAGTTCGACGGACGAACTCCGGTTTTGAACCGGGCATTACATTGTTAACGATTTTTACGGGAAAAATGCGTTTTAAATGATATGCGATCAACGAATCGGGTTGCGACTCGGACTTTGAAAAGTAAATACTATCACGATCCAAACGGGTCGAACTTTGTAAATGACAGTATTTAAAGTGCAGTATCAACGGAATCAAACGATCCGGATTCGTAAATGACGATCAACGAGGCCAATCGGCTCGGAATTGTAAATGACGATCAACGAGGCCAAACGGCTCGGAATTGTAAATGACGGAAATTAAATAACGATCAACGGATCGATCGATCCGGAATTGGTAAATGACAATAAAAGTAAACGGAACGGGGTCGGAACGCCGTTTTAACCCGTGATTACTTCTCTTACGGGAAGAGAAGAGGATCGAGGGGCTAAAACGTATCGGACCCCGTTAGACGGAGGCGTCTACATGGTGATAACGACGTTCGAAACGGTTGTAGCGACTGGCGCGTAAACCGAGATGAAACGAGAGATTTAGAGAGAGGGAGTTATACCTATGGCTAGGGTCGACTCCTTTGGCTCGGGAGGTGTGTACGAGACACGAAAAGTAGTTCGAAAGGTTGTTTCGAAGGAGTAGGGTGCGTATTTGATCGAAATACGAAGGTTTCACGCGAATCGAGACAGAACGGAAGCTCGGAAGGGGTGAAATCAGTTTGGGCCGAGGGGGTGGTAATTTTTTGGGGTAAAAAAGTTCTCCTTTTGGCTTTGACAGCCATTTCTATTTATAGGTGAAAAATGCAGTAGGAGTCCGGACGGACTTTGCCTGAATCCAGGGGGTTTTGTGGTATTTTGAGAATTTGAAGGACTTGCTGGCAATTTCAGAAAATGTGCACAGGGAGTCCGGCCGGACTTGACTTGCAAATCAGGGGTATTTTGGTCTTTTGGCCTTGATTGGTGATTAAAGGGTGACTAGAGGGAGGTGGCATGGCTGCCACGTGTCCCTGTGAGTCACCAGCCTTATGGGAATTCGTTCCCCGGTCCTGGTTTTGTCCGTTTTTTAAAATATCAGTCCGGAAAATGTCTGAAATGCCCCCGGAAAGTGCCGGAAAACGCGTTTTTCAGGGAAAGCCATACTTTTACGTGAGATGACACGTGTTAAGTACGGTTCGACGTCGGGATGCACGGGGCAGTCCCGGGACGTCTCGTTGGCACATCAACGGGGAGTTTAACGAGTTCCGGTTAACCTGGAGCGGGCCAGTTAACGGATTTCGGTTAACTTTCTGACGGATTTGGACGATCCGGATTTGGTTACTTACAGTTAGCCCCTCAGCGACGTCTCCTCCGAAGGAGGTGGGGTCGTTTAAAAAGATAAGGATCCAAATCGGGATGCCTTACTTTGAAAGAGACACAGGCGGTCGGTGGCTGGACCCTTAGCGAAAAGGATTCCTACGTATCCCGAGCGGGAATCAAGCCGATCGTAGTTCGAAAGGGGGCAAGGGCCGCGCATGGGGACCTTGACCTGAGCGAGACATGTTAGGAGGCGTCTAAACCTGAATGAGACCATTCGCAAGGTACCTGTACCTGAATGGAGACTGTTAGGAGGCGTCTGAACCTGGGACTTCTGAAACTTTTGAGGGCGTGTGGCGCCTCAAACCGGAGTTGCGATGCTGACGAGGGCGTTCGTGCCTTGGGTCTTTGGGCTTATTCTTTGTTGCCAGGTTTATCCTGGCGGGATGAGCATTCGGGCTTACCTTGATGGCGAAGAGGGATTGTTGTGCGGAGCTTATTGCAGGCCGGCCGAGGTGGAACGGTCGGGCTTACGACTGGCGGCCGGGGAGATGAATGTTCACTTGCTGAAGTGAAAAGGTGTTCGGGCTTACGATGATGGCCAAAGAGGGATTGTTGCAAGGCGTTCGTGCCTTGGGGTTCGGGCTTATTGCTGTTGCCGAGAAGACGAACAGCGAAGGTCTCGATAGGAGAGTGGAGGTCGGACCGCGAAGGTTGGGATTGACTGTTTGAGATGGGACCGTGAAAGGTCGAGATGGGGGATTGAAATCGGACCGTGGAAGGTCACGGTTGAGGATTGAAATCGGATCGTGAAAGGTCGCGATTAAGGATTGAAATCGGACCGTGAAAGGTCGCGATTGAGGATTTGAATCGGACCGTGGAAGGTCGCGATTGAGGGTTGAAATTGGACCGTGAAAGGTCGCGATTGAGAATTGAAATCGGACCGTGAAAGGTCGCGATTGAGGATTGAAATTGGACCGTGAAAGGTCGCGATTGAGGGTTGAAATCGGACCGTGAAAGGTCGCGATTGAGGATTTGAATCGGACCGTGAAAGGTCGCGATTGAGACTTGAAATCGGACCGTGAAAGGTCGCGATTGAGGATTGAAATCGGACCGTGAAAGGTCGCGATTGAAGATTGAAATCGGACCGTGAAAGGTCGCGATTGAGAATTGAAATCGGATCGTGAAAGGTCGCGATTGAGGATTGAAATCGGACCGTGAAAGGTCGCGATTGAGGATTGAAATCGGACCGTGAAAGGTCGCGATTAAGGATTAATTGATGGTGAAAACCATTAGGCATTTTAACGTCTGGAGACGAGCGTTAGTGAAAACTAACTGGGAATTTATCCTCGGGGGATGGGGTGTTAGAAATGTCTAACTGGGGGAAATTTTACACTTTTGGGGGCCAAAAGTGGTAAAATTGAAACTGCGAAAAACTGAGGGGCCAAAGTGGCAAAAATTTTTCTGGTGCAGTAAGAGTCCGGCCGGACTTTTACTGAATTTGACAAAGTCCTTTTCAGCGCCGAGGCCGAGGAAGGAAGAGCCATTTTCTTCCATAAATTCCGACGAGGGAGGAGAGAAAAGAGAGAAAAAATCCAACCCAAATTGCAAGGTTTGCTCGAATTTGCGAAGGAAATTTGCTATGGAGGGAGATTTGGGACCAATGGCCCGCCACGGAAGGACCGATGATGAAAGAACTCGATTGGTTCGGACCATTCGAACCATTGTGCATCCATTGAATCCGGCGGAGTTTTATCCGGCGAGGGATAGACACAACTCCAAGGATGGGATCAAAAGACAAGTAAGCTTCCTACAAATTCCATTAATTTTAAGAATGTGCATTCTTTAAATGTTAGAAATTTGTTTAGGAATGAACTTAGGGATTTTGGTTCCCGAATTGGGGCTTTTGAGTTTGCCATGAATTGTTGTCGAAATTGACTAGGATGTAGTTCAATTGACACTATGGGTGGATGACATAAAAATTTTGGTTTGCAAAATTCCATGTCTAGATGCATTTTCCAAAATTAAAGTAGCTTTAATTCGGGACGGAGTAAATTTTCGAAGAGTTCGAAAGAGGTTTGAATGTTCCGGATTTGACGGAGTTTTCGAAAGATTTTGAAAGTTCCGGATTCGACGGAGTTTTCGAAATGAGGGGAATATATGTAGGAAATGAATGAGAATCGTATCTGCATTGCATCCTTTTAACATGCGTTGGTGCATCTTGTTGACGTTGCTTCTGTGCTGTTTGTCTGCAGGGGACAGGGACGGTTAATACCCATAACCAGAAGAGTCGGGGTGCTTTTGAGGCGGTGCGAGCATTGTGGGATATTATCCCGGACGTGGCTCGAGAGGGAGAGAGGAGTCCGCGGCAGCTGGTGCTTGACTCCGGGTTGGGCCGGGTTCATCGATCTTTGTGGGCTGCGACAGCTGATACGCCGCGGGCCAGGTCCATGTATGTTGCTCTGAGCGAGTATTGGTGGGATACGACCCACACTTTCCATTTCAGATGGGGGGAGGCGACGGTGACTCCCACAGATTTTGCCGCTATTACTGGGTTGCCGACTTATGGCAACACGCTGGTGTGGGTTGATGGTTACACCCCGGAGCAGTTATGCAGGCTGCTTGGGTTTGATATTACCGATGCCGAGGGCTTAGGCATTCGGTACAGCCGATGGAGAGGCATGCGGAGGCGGGTGTCGCCGCTTATCTGCCGGGTCCTTGAGGATGACCGCGGAGCGCCCGGCTCGAGGGTTCCTTTGGTTTGCCTTGTCGGCGACTTTATTCCCGACTTCGACACGTCCTGTCACTTCCCTTTGCTCGGGTCGTTGATAGACTTGGATGCCGTGAGGGGTTTGCATGGGGGAGGCTGGGTGGCCGAGCTCTACCATTCCCTGGACGGAGTTCTCGCGAGGAGAGGAGCACTCCTTTAGCCGCTTCACGCCTTTGTCTTGGATGTAAGTTTACGTACTTTTTCTCTTCCTTGCCTCTTTTATATACTCGTATGTATACGCTTTGTAGGCGACATAACTTTCCATTCTCTTGGCAGTGCGGTGCTATGAGGTGTTGATCCGCGAGATTGGGACATCAAGGAGCCGTGCAAGCCCTCGTTCCCTGCCATGCTTGGTTTGGCGTAAGAAAGCGAAGAGGGCGGTCTCTTCGAGAGTTGGCACTCGAGTGTCATACGAGGAGGTGTCTCGTGCACCGAACCGGGAGTTCTACGAGAGGATCCAGGTTGACTTGGTGGAGTAGGTTTGATGCCGTCGCTGTTCGGATGCTAGCGAGACTACACGGCGGCGGAAGCTCTCGGTGGGACTTCACTGCGACGCCATGTATGCGGGAGAGGGTGACTCGTCGGCATAGGCGGGGTCTCTTCCCTTTGGTGCCGATGGATCCTCCGATGTACATGCGGCATCCCAGGAGATGCCGATGGATGAGCTGGAGGGTACATACAGGCATGTACTACCGAGTACATCATAGCGGGGCCGCCTATGATGTTTTCTTGAGGATGAGGCCGAGGAGCCCGCAGTGCAGCATAGAGAGGGCGAGGTCACTGGAGGTCCTCGAGATTTTCCGGTCCCACGAGCTAGGCTGGCGTACGAGGGGCTGGATGGTTCGCGTAGGCGACTTGTGATCCCGCTCCCGGCTGAGCCGAGACCACGATACAGGGCTGACCCCAATGCTTCGGTGAGCATCTTTTGATTTTCTGCATTTAATAGTAGCATTCTGCAAATGTTGCATCTGTACTTTCTGCTTATCTTCTGATGACTTTCTGGTTCGCAGTGTACGGCCGTACGTATAATGACGCCATGAGGCCGGTGGGACGGGTGGTCCGCCTACGCTAGGAGACTCGTGGAGTTCATGCGGTGTAGTTCCAGGAGGAGCGTGGATGTCCGTGATCGGGGCCGTCTAGGCCGAGAGGTCGCTGCTCCTACACGGGCGGTGGGGAGGACTTTCACAAGGGTTCGGCCGGTTCGCGGGTGGAACGGCTGGATTCGGAGCTCCTTCTTACGCGCACTCGGGCGCGAGAGGGGAGTCCTCGAGTTCGCGTACTCGAGGAGGCCTTTCACCTATTCCCATTTGGAGGAATTTGGCGAGTTCTGTTTGCGACGGATCCGGCGGCGGAGCGGTGCGTTGAGTGCACGGATGACGAGCGGGACTCGAGTAGTCCTATTTTCTTGCTTTCTTTCTTTCTTGCTTTGTTTAGACAAAATGCATGTATTTTTCGGGAACAAATTTGATTTAAACCGTATTTGCAAAAAGGCGCCGTGGGCGGAACACATCTTCGCATATTTATTCTGTGATCACCTTACGTTATTTTTGGCAAATAAGGAAGTAGATTAATCAAAAATAAATAAAATGAGGAATGCACTAAAATTGAACGGGTCAAAAATTAAGCATGTATGCACTAATTATTAATTATTTGCAGCCTTGTTGCACGAGCCGGGGCGGAAGGGATGCGATATTAGTTGAAGGAAACCATGGGCGGCACGCGAGATTTCTTAAAGGTGAACGGGAGTTGCTTGGAAATGTTTCCAATTTAGGGGCGGTAGGCTGCAGAGTTGACCAAGTCAGCTGCGAGAGGAGTCGGCCGGACTTGGAATGAATTTCAGATTCTTTAAATTGCGGTTTCGGCTTTGCAATTGTTTAAGAAAGCTGCGCATAATTTTTGATCATTCTGGCTGAATTCTCTCAAACTTCCAAGGTTCCCTTCGTTTTTCATGGCTCCCTTTCCCAAGTTATCGTCTCGGATGCAAGAGCGATATTTGGACAACTTTCGGTCGTGGGTACGGAACCACACGAGGCAGAACAAAAGGTTTTCGAAGGCATTACGGGATTAAATCTGTTTGGGCTTTGAAGGAGCTCATGCAGATTGGGATCTTTTGAGAGCCGCGTCTCGGTTACAGGACGTACGGAGGAATGTGTACGGCTTTTCGTACAACGAAGTCACTCCTACGTTTGAAGATTTCCGGGCCATTGCAGGAGGACCTGAGACGGAACGGCTAGTTCTTCCATATGATGGTGGCATGGCCCTTTGTTGAGAAGCTAGTGTCTTTGTTTGGTATCTCATTTGGAGAAGCATACGGGATGCTTGTCTGAGATACCGATTACGTTGACATTTCGGGGCTTGCCGAAAGATTTGCCGGAGGCGAGGGAGCGTCTTTTCGTGGGACGCGTTTGCTCTGTGCGCGGTGCTACTCTGTTCATATTCACGTCTCAGGTGTGTGCCATCACAAGCAGGCCGGACCTGGTGAGGCAGATCGGAGTGGGGGAGACATCGTGCCGCTGGTCTTAGGCGAGACGTTCCTGGGCATAGGTCGGATGGCGATCGTTAGCCGATACATGTGGGGAGGGAGTCCCGCTATGCTTACTATGTGGTTGAGGGAGAGGCTGCAGATGATGCCTGAGGTGCCAATGTCTTGTGACGCTTGGTCTTTCTCGCGACGTCCTCTCGGTGATAGGGGCGTCAGTGCCGAGCCGGAGCTCGGATGGCCGAGACTTTGCACGCATCACTTGCGATGGTGGGTTCCCCATTGGAGAGTTCTGAGACTTGTAGGACCGCTCGGGAGGGTGCATTGATCATCGAGTGTCGGGGCTGTCTCGGACGTCTTTCTATATTCCATCATTGGTTACTGCGGCGTGCGGGTGGGCGAGTGCCTTGGCGATCGAGTTATGCTTTGCTACCTTTGAGGTGGGATCTCTGCGGATGGAAGATCCTTCGGCGCTATTGCGATCACCGGTGGTGGCAATACACGTCCTTTCTGCCGGGGTTCTCTTTCACCGGAGAGAGAGGCAGCATTATGTCGACGGCGATATACGGCGAGTACGAAGAGTGTATAGGGAGACACGAGATGGCTATCTTGTGGAGACGGAGTGGCCGTTGGGTGCGATCACACAGACGGCTCGACCTTGAGAGGACGAAGCAAGGGCTAACCACAGGAATCGTGGCGATGCCATGGCTGATTATGAGACAAATGCGATCGGGAGGCCAATCAAAGCCTTGTTATGATGGCTCGAAGCGAGGTGGCTCGAGACGAGCTAGAGAAAGAGGCTGCGTTGACGGCCACGGGGTTGACGGAGGCGTCGGGAAGAGTCCCAGAGCCGAGGTAGAAGGCCTACGGAATATTTCTGTGAAGGTGAAGAACACTCGCCGGGGAAAAGGGAAGGGAAGAAGGATGAAGGACCTAGTACGGGAAACTAGGTTGACCTTCTTTGTCCGAGTATCCACTCATTGTCATTGCGGACACATTAATTGATTAATGTTTTATTGTAGTTTTGCTAGCGTGTAGCGAGTCAAGAGTTGGCCGTGCTTGAACTCATCAAAGAATGTTTTAACCGTTATGAATTTGTAGGTTAAATGAAAAGAGTTTGTCGAAACACAAGCAATTGATGCTTATTGTATTTTTTTGTTTTTTAGACCGAACCAATGATGGATGCCTACGTTCCCCTTTTACAATTGGACTAAGGGGCTTAGGTCACCGTAGTTCGACACTTTAGGTGAATTTGAGAAAAACAAAGACAAAAGAAGTGCGACCATTTGTTTTTACTGGATCATTAGCGGGAACGTATCCGGTTGGGTATTACTCTTTTAGCACTTTAATTTGCGAGGGGACGGTGTATGGGGAAGGAGAGTTGACTCGTGCTCTTCCTCAAACGAAGTATCTGCGGAGCTTGCTTCCGTTCACGGGGTTAACGAAAGGGTTTCCGTCCAAGTCTGCTAGCTTCATGGCTCCTCCGGAGAAGATTCTTTGTACCACGAACGGTCCTATCCAGGTAGGCTCCCACTTTCCGAGGGGATTGGTGCTGCGTAGGAGGCTTTTCCTTTAGCACCAAGTCGCCTTCTCGATGTCTCGGATCTTGACTTTCTTGTCGAATGCTCGTGCCATTCTGCTCTGGTAGGCTCGAGTATGTTCCATGGCTTTCAATCTGCGCTCGTCGAGTAGAGCAAGTTCGTCGTGACGGCTTTGTAGCCATTCGACTTCATTGATCCCGTTTTCCAAGAGGACTCGGAGGGATGGAATTTCCAATTCTACGGGCAACATTGCTTCCATTCCGTAGGTAAGCGCGAATGGAGTCTCCCCTGTGGCGGTTCGGCGATGTTCGGTATCCCCGAGAGGGCTAGATGTAGCTTTTCGGGCCGGTCCCGAGCCTCAGTGGTCATCTTTACGATTATCATGGCGAGAGTCTTGTTGGTGCCTCTCTTGCACCATTGGTTTGTGGTACGTAAGGAGAAGACTTGTGACGTGTGACTCGAATTCGGTCAGTAGTTGGTCACAATCTCCTTCGAAGTGAGTCCCATTGTCGGAGATGATCTCGTTGGGCACTCCGTATCGGCACATGATGTTCTCTCGGATGAACTCGGCCACCTTCTTAGAATTCAGTACCTTGTACGATCTGGCTTCTACCCATTTGGTGAAGTAGTCGACTGCGACTAAAATGAACTCATGACCATTGCTCCTGGAGGAGTGATCTTGCCGATGAAGTCGATTCCCCATGTGGCGAAAGGCCGTGGCGTAGTCATGCAATAGAGTTCGTGAGGAGGGATGTGATTGAGGATTGGAGAACCGTTGACATTTGTCGCGGCTTCGGACGAAGCGGATGCGATGCTGTTTCCATTGATATCAATAGTATCCCATACGGAGAATGATGCTGTGTCAATGCTCGGGCGTTCGTGTGCGGACCGCGAGTTCCGTTGTGAACTTCGTTCATTAGCTCGCTGGCTTTTCTTTGTTTACACACCGAAGGAGTGGCCCTTGGTGGCGCTTCTTGGTACAACATACCCCCGAGAATGACGAAATGGGATGCCGGGCGTTTTAATGCCATCATGTTTTGGCTTTGATCCCTTCTTTGTATTTTCCATCTTCATTTGTGAAGGAAAGATTCTCCGCTTTGGAGTGCTTGGTAAATACGATTGTACCGGGGTTCGTCGATCGTTTCTTTTTCTTTTCGATCTCACGGCAATAGGCGGGTGTTTCCCGTCTGCCTATTACGAGGGGTTTACTACTTTCCCATCGGGAATTTCGACAAGAGAGGCGAGGTTGCCGGGCGTCTGCGAGCGGTTTCTGTCTCTTGGCAAATAGTGAAAAGAGATGTCCTTGAAGCGAGCAATGAGCTCCTCCATGTACGCGTGGTACTTCGAAGGCCGAGAATCTACCGTCTTCCATTTGTTGGACACTTGATTGATGATCAATGCTGAGTCTCCATATACATCCGGCTACGAGATGTTGCGCTCGAGGCGGCTTCCAAACCTGCTTTGCACGAGCTTCGTATTCTTTGCATTGTTGGTCGCTTCAAAATTCGGCTTGATGGCTATGGGAGTATGCTCGTCCTTGGGATCGACAAGGAGCATTCCAATGCCATTCCCCTTCTTGTTGGCTGCCCCATCGAAGAAGAGTTGCCGGCGGTTTGCGGCTGTCAAGTGAAAAGATTCCGTCGTCAGGAAATTGCGGATCGGGACCCTTAGGTTCATTGCTTGGGAAGTCGGCAAGGCGATGCGCCATTACTACGCCCTTTGTTGATTTTCGACCATGTACTTGATGTCGAACTCGGCCCGGGAAGAATGACCACTTGGCTAGCCGCATTGACATGGATGGCTTGTCAAAGAGATATCGGACGGGGTCCACTTTGGAGACCGGGAGCAGAATGCGGCGCATGTAGTGTTTCGGTTTCCCGACTACCCATACAGGCGGTACAAGTTTTCTCGATGCTTTGAGTAGGCGAGTTCACTTCCTTGAAGCTTCCGGCTTACGAAGTAGATTGCATGCTCAACCTTGGAATCTTTACTGTTCTTGTGCTAGCATTGCTCCGATTGACGTGTACATTGCTTGTCGGATACGGGAGTAGTGGCTTGTCTTCATGTGGCGGAGCACGAGGTGGGGGATTAACCAAGTAGGTCTTGATCTTTTCAAAAATTTGTTTGGCACTCGGAGTCCCATTTGATGTCGGCATTCTTTTTCATCGGTTTGAACATGGGCTCGCGAAGATGTCCAGCGGTTGATGAAAGCGGCTGATGTGCGAAGTCTTCCCATGAAGCTCTTTACTTACATCGGGGTTTGAGGCGGCTTCATGTCGATGATGGCCTTGATCTTCCCAGGATCGGCTTCGATACCTCTTTACGTAACCATGTACCCCGGTACCTTGCCGCGCTTGGCCGCCGAAGGTGCACTTTGCGGAGTTTAGCCTCATGGAGTGCTTTACAGTACGGTGAAGAACTTCCTCGGATCTGTCATGTCTTTGCATGTCGATCCTTAGAGTGGATGATCATGTCGTCGACATACTTCGATTTCCTTGTGAATCATGTCATGGAAGAGGCTACATTGCGGCCGGTAGTAAGCCCTTGACGTTCTTGAACCGAACGGCATGGCCGTGTAACAGTATGTCCCCGTGGAGTGGTGAAGGCGATCTTGGCACGATCCTCCTCGGACATCTTGATGCCAGTTGTCCACAATCCGGCGAATCCGTCCACGAAGGACTTTACTTCGAGAATTTGCTAGTGGTGTCGACCGGCATGTCGATGTTAGGCGTGGGAAATCATCCTTAGGGGCTGGCCTTGTTGAGATCCCGGAAATCCACGCGGCATCGACCTTTCCGTTGGCCTTGGTGACCGTCACGATGTTGGAGAGCCAAGTCGGGTACTCAATCACTCGATGAAACCAACTCGGAGCATTTTCTCAATTTCTTCTTTAACTTGCAAGGACCACTGCGGCTTGATCTTGCGCGGCTTACATTTGTGAGCTTGGATTCGGGATCGGGGAATTGTGCTCCACGATTGAGGATCGAGTCTGGCATGTCTGGTATGACCGAGCGAACACGTCAACATACTCCGGAGGAGGTTTATCGGGGCTTCTTTTACGCATTGGCGAAGAAAGCGCCCACTTGTGTCTCTTTAGGCTCTTGCAGCGACCCCGGAGTTCACTTTGGTCATAACCTCTTCGGCGGCTTGGGCCCGGTTGTCCTCTTGGTCAACTACACGCTCGAGAACTTCTTTAATGTATTGTTCGTTTAATGTGTACGCTTCTTTATCAATTGAATTATTAACGTCTTTTAAGTTGTTTGTTAACTTATCGGTTGTTAAAGTGGCAATGAGAGGATACTCAGAAAGGTCGGACTTTTCATTAAACAAGAACGGGAATACATGATTGGCTACATTATTATAGTCCTCGGCGTAAGGCCGTTGGATGACTCGGAAGGGCCGGACTCGACAAGGAGCGGCTCGAAAGGGTTTGAGACCGGGTTTAGGGAGATGTGGAGTGCGGGCCCGGCTTGTCTTCCAGTTACACGGCTTGCCCTTGTAGTAGGTGAAAAGTTACCCAATTCTTCGGTGGCATTGCTGGATGCTTGAGGAGGGTGCGGGGATCGAGAGGCTTGGCCTGCTGTCCCAATCATGGCGATCATGCTTTGTTGTCGGAGCCCCGATCGATCAAGTTGGGCAGCTCCATGACTTCTTCAAAGCAGACTACTGTAGAGTGGTCCACAGCGTCTTCTATGAATTACGGTTCCTTACGCTTTGGACTTCTTGTCTCGAATGTGGCCTCGGTGGCTGATCCGAACAATTTGTTTCCCATGGAGAGTACCTTGAGTTGCTCCTCCAAGTGCAGGATTCCCTTGAATGTGTACTCATCTTTGGTGTGGTGGCGGTTGGTCCAGGTAGAGGCTGTGATGTCGAGGAACGCTCCCTTATCGGATTAGCTTTGAGTCCTCGAAACGCTTGAGGTCCCGTGCTAGGCTGTTCCATTCTTCTGTAGTCTCTGTCTTGACTATCCACCTTCTTTCTCATCTTCATCGGTTCCTGTCGGTCCCCTCGGTTCTGCTTTGTCGGTTCCGTGTCGGTCCCCTCGGTCTTGTCGTTTCCCTTGTCGGTCCCCTCGGTTCTTGTTGGTTCCCTTGTCGGTCCCCTCGGTTACTGCTGTCGGTTCCCTTGGTGAAGTAATGAGCGAGGTCAAAGCTGTAAGGTCGGAGGTGGGTGTGCCGTCGGAGGTTCCCCTTTTACGGGCTGCTTGCCTTGGTGCGGGCGAGCCTTTTTGTCTTCCTTGATATCGGCGGTGTTGGCACGTAGCAGCCACGGACCGTGGTGTGGTCCTTGACTTCAATGACTTGGTGTTGGCCTTGCAACCTTTTGCCAAGCCCGATCTGAGATGAAGTTCATGAGTTTCATCATCTTCATGGCGAGGAGGAATGCAGATCGTGAAGACAAAGTGGAAGGTCCACGTTGCATATTTGGATCTTGGAGGTCTCAGTGAATCCGATTAATGGCATGTCGTCATTATGCTTGATTTCTAACTTTGGAATGTCGTTGGTGCTTTGGTCCCCTCGGTGGTGACATTGTCGCCGTAGGCGTAGTTAGCTCGTTGCCTTGCATGAACTTGAGGCACCTTTGATGAAGGGTGGATGCCACGCCATTGATTTGATGCAGCCGGGGACGCCCGGGATGGGCTGTGAAAGTGATTGGAATGTCCAATACTTGGAATTCGGTGGGGATCATCCGCTTGCCGAACCGAATGTTAAGAGTAGCAACCCCAGGAAGCGTACGGGAAGTAGAGTCATAGGCCTTGGCAGTGTGGGCGAAGGCTTAAGATCTGTGGGCTTGATGTCAAGCGAGGTCCATCATCTTGGCGGGCAAGACATTCATTCGGAACCTCCGTCTACCAACACGCGGGGAAGGCGACGCTCGTCAGTTTGGGTGTGATGTAGAGCGGCTCATTGTGATCGGCCCCAAATTTTGGAAGGTCCCAAATACGTGAAGGTAATAATGTTGCCATAGTGGATGTTGCCGATCATTTGAATGACTTCATACGGGGTTGCGTCCACGGGGACCATGGTACGGGCCGAGCTTTCCTCTAGCTTGAGCTTGTGAGGATAAGAGGAGGTGGCCGAGACCAAAGGGAAATGTTCGCCCTGAGTTTGCTTGAGCCGAGTGAGGATCGGGTCCCTCTTTCAAGGAATTTGCGTCTTCGGGCCGGCCGGATTGCAATTACGGCTCCGTCGGCTTTTTGGTGGCCTTAGGTGGTAATACATGGATTTGACCCGATCGGGTTAGAACGCCGACATCGGGTTTGGTCCCTTACGAACGGGCCGCTCGAGTTGAGCCATAGTTAGAGGAGGATTCCTCGTAGCATAGGGCCATATGTCTTCCCTCAACTCATTGATTGTGGATGAATTCCCAGGAGCTTCGGCGGCTTGACGGATTACGTCCCGGGATGCGCTTGGATGCCTCTGCGGGGAGAGTAAGCCTACGGTTTGGCCGTAGCCGTTCGAATGTCGCTGCACAAATGCCTGGTTGCTGGCCCGGAATCAGTGCGTTCTTAACCCTCAGAGGAGGTTGGAGAGTTCTCGGCTCAAGCGAACGGTCTCCTTGATCTCTTCCACGGTATATCGCGTTCCTTTCCTTCTTCTTGAGCATACTCGGGGCATTAAGGTTGGGTGCAGCAATACTCGTGGTTTGCTAGTTTTCCTCCGCTCACGGGCCCCGAATCCGGCCTTCTTGCGGCCGGAGCTGCGTCGAGAGTTAATACTGCGTTTCTTCCCATGTGAGAATGGCAGTGCTTCTTTGAGCTATGCGTGCGACGGTCTAGATAAACTTCCATCGGGGAGAGAGCTTTCTCCTCTGTTTTATCGAGCGGCGGGTATGTCGGAAGGTGAGTACACGGCTTCCCGAACATCTGCCCATGTAGTTCTTGTCCCGGTTGATCGTTTACGTAGCCGAAAGCCATGATTGGAATTTCCACAGTAGTTGCTCGAGGCAATTTCCATCTTCCTCTTGTTTTTAAATAGACCTTCCTCCACGAGTTGGCCTTTCAATTTGAGTGCGGGAAATGATCCGTTCCCATCCTCCCGAGACCACTTGGGAGTCGGTTTTGTTGACTTCATGCCCGGCTTGGAAGAGAATGGTTTCATCGTCTTCGTCGTCGCTTTCACGAAGAACTTGCTTTCCCCGGGAAGGTAAGCGGCAGGATTCGTTACCAGCTGTGTCGTTCCATCTCCTAGGTCATCGGGACCGTTGACCACCCTTGCACAGCGAGAGGGGTTGGATGAGAACGAGACGGTAGTCGAGGAAGTTGCCATGAGCAAAACTCTTGAGAGTCGAAGCCAGTCTAGAGTGGCCTCTAGCTTTACTGTACGAAGGCACTGTGACACTTTAAGGGCTTGGTCCACTGTAGGTCTTTCGAGCTTGATCTTCATCCCAAAGACGACTTTCTTGAGCGGCTAGTTCCATGAGGGCTTTCCTTGCGAGAGCTAAGCGATCTCAGTAGGTGACGCATCATCGACTAGTGTCCGAGCTAGTGATTACATTCAAATCGCCGAATGGCGGGAACACTGGATTACGTTGACGAAGGAAGTCGGGCCAGGACATTCCATGCGGCCTTCCTTGATCTCGATTACCAAGAAGTTTGCCCATATACGCAGATTGACCCCACGGGGGTGTTGAATTACTGCAATGTTGACGGTCTCGTGATCTCGCTCGATCGCCCAAGTCTATTCGAGCTAGCAATGATCGCGGTGATGTACTCAATCCGGAGCCGTGACTAGGGAGCAGAATCGAACCTGGAGCATGTTGATGCTCGAGGTGGTCATTTCCTATGTCGGAAGCCGACTTGCCTTCAAGGGGAAGACTTTCACGAATGTTTTCGGGGTGGCCGCCAAGACGTTCCCGAGGTTGATCTCGACTCGTAGCGGTGAGAGCTTGGTCTCCTTGGCTGTTGCCCAGGCCTCGCGGCGCTGAGGGTATAAGCGACCGACGGCACGGGCCTGTTGCCACCAGGAGCAGTACTCGGAAGTAGTGATGAGCTCTGAGCTCGCTTGGCCAAAGCCTCGTTTACCATGAGCAGGCAATCGTCGAGGGTGACCTTGGCATTGCATAATCTGACGATAAGGACCGGATCCTTGGTATCATCGGGGTATCTGGAATAGATGATGTTGACGAAGTCGTCGTCAGTCACTTGATCAGAGGGATTCTTCGTCGTGTCAACCAAGAATCTTCCAATTGTTGGATAGCCGCCCGTACCGGACGTTGAGCTTGACAATTTCCATGGTATTGGAACCTTGGTCGTAGGTGACCCGATCGGAGGAGTTCCGTCCTCAAAACTCGAGCATGTGAATGCAGAGGTCCGCCCGCGGTCCGCGCGTCCTCGACTCCGGAGAGTCCCGATTCATCGTCATCTCGATCGCTCGAAATCCGGGTGTAGGGACGTATTGCGTCTGGTTGCGTTCTTTGGAGCAGCTAGGAAAACATCATGCTCTTCGTTGGAGAAGAGGGGTGCAGCGGGTAGTTCCTCGTGGAGGACATCCCATACGACTTCCATGCATTCATCACAGAATGACGGTGCTTGTTGACCTTTATCACAAAGATCTCTTCACTGGCGGGGCTGCAGAGTTGGTTTGGAGAATGCTTTGACGAATCTCCAGCGTGCGAGACAGGGGGTTTATGTGCCCGCACTCATGGCGATGTTCGCCGTTTCCTTCCAATCTCGCCTCCAAATGTTGGAAACGACATTGAAACTTGATGTATCGGGACCGCCGTGGTCTCGCTCGCCGAGTACGTTTACATAGTTAGCATCTCCGGACTTCCGAGGGATTCTCATGAGATTTGCCCCGATAGTCCCTCGGGTTGATTCGAAGGAGGTAACCCCGTGCGCTCGAGTGCGGACACGTCACACCTTGTCTCGGCTTCGTTTCCTATGAGGAAACTATCCCCTCGGATGACTTCGAGATCTCCCCGCCGGTTAATGAACTTAACACACCGATGGAGAGTGGAAGCTATGGCTTTCATGTGGTGTAGCCAAGTGGCGTCCCAAAAGAGTTGAACTCGGATGGAATGTCCATCACGTGGAATTTTGCCGGCACCATTCGGGGTTTCGAACCGAGTTCCAGAGTCACCGTCCCCGTGATGGGACGAGACGAGTTGTCGTAGGCCTTGATAGTCCGAGCCGACGGAATCGGTGGCTTTCGTTGATGCGGAGAGCTCGCATCATGCCGAGAGGGAGGACATTAACGCTGACCCGTTATCTACCAATACTCCGGGAGTGATATGGTGTTGAGTTTGAGAGTGATGTACAGAGCTTCGTTGTGCCCCGAGGCATCTCTAGGTAGGTCTTCGCGCGTAACGTGATCATACCGCCATACAAACGGGAGTCGTAGATCTCGTCTCTATCCGTAGAAGGAGAGTCATCCACCCATCCGTTTCCACGTCTTCCTCTTTGCAGGTAAAGCCTTTCTTTGGAACCTCGTGAGCGTGTTGAGGCCGCCCGTGGCGGTTGCCGCCCTTGGTTAGCACATTGATCGAGTGCGATTGCCAAGCCGACCTTGATCTTCCTTTACGCGGTCCGAGCTCGGAAGCCGGACAAATTGAATCTTGGGCGATCCCGCGGAGGGTTAGGCTTCGACCGCGCAAGATTACCAAGATCCGAGGTATTCCGTGTCCCGTGGCCCGACTCGGTTTCGCGGGACTTTTCGGCTTTCCCACCCCCGTTTGCTCTAAAGCCGCATGGCCTCGGAGGCAAAGAGGACTCGGCCGGAGTACAAGACGTAGTAGTCGAACCTCCCGAGGGTTCTCCAAGTGTACCTACACCGGTATCCCCAGCCTTTCGTATCTTTCTCTCGCCGCGTTGAGAGGATTTCTTCTTTGTTTTCTGAGGATTGCTCCTGACTGCCTGACTCGTACTCAAAAGTGCGGAGCAGCCACAAACATCGTAGCCGATGTGGACATTAGAGGAGGATCCAACCGAAAGAGGCGGAGAAACCGGTTCGTGGCACTCTTCTTGGGCACCCACTCAATGGAATTCACGCCGTTATTGTTCTAAAGGGGTTCCCGATCGTATTGGGCCCACTGGGGCGCTCTAACTTGCCTTCTTCTATCAAGTTCTGATTTCGTATCGTAACCCCAAACAATTGTCAAGTGTATGGCCGTGATACCGATGGAAGGCGCAAAGATTTGCTCTGTCCGCATTGGCTACGGGAATTTTGGGTTTGTAATTGGCAACGGGCTTAAGGAGACCCTCTCGATTAACCCTTCCAAAGATCTTGCTCAGCGGGCATGTCCAACTTGTCGAAGTGTACGACAGCCGCTTCGAGTAGAATTGTTGCTTTGTGGGACCGGGTTTCTGTTACCCGACTGTTGTCCCCGATGGACGTAGTTGACGGACGTATCTTCCTTTGCACGGGGCCGGCGGGATTGAATGCAACTGCTGAGCGGCATCTCGTATGGCCGCGCAAGAGCCAACTTTTTCCTTGAGATCCTTCGAACCGTGAGCCGCGCATTGACCATGGCCCGGAGATCCTGGGAAGAAATTGTGACCGATGAGAGTTCTCGATGGACGGTCTTAAGCAGTGACTCAAGATCCGCATCCTGTTCGTCTGGAGAGCCGGCCCATGATCCTGAGAGTTTCCAGCTCCATCTCTTGTAGAATTCCCCAACACTTTCATCCGCTTCGTCGCTGGTGATTAAGTCCTCGCGACTCTGTTTCCCACTCTAAGTTGGATCCGTACTGCCTCCAGGAAGATGTTACCGATCCGTTCTGTGCGCGCGATCCGCAGTTTCGACTCCTCGAAACCATCGTAACGCCGAACTTTTGAGCGTATGGCCGGAAGTGGTCGGCCATTTGCCGGAGGGTTGCTCCTTTTGCTCTCATGCCGAGAACGTAGGTGTCGACGTGCGTTTGAGGACATTCCGGTTCCGTCGAATCGGTCCATCTCCGGCATTCTCGAACTTGGCAGGGAGAGGCTGACCATTCCCTGATCTCGCGGATTTGAGCGTTTCCTCGCTGAGCCGCTCATGGTGGCTTTCTGTGTCTTTCATTTGCTCGACCATCCAGCTAAGGTTGGGTCCAGTGGTGGACTCCGTGAGGCTCGGGCCGGGTGCTACCACGTGAGCGGTAGTGATTGGAGGTGGGAAGGCTTGATATACGAGAATATACGGAGCCTTTTCGAATCGTATCGGGGTTTGTCCCCTGCTTAGGATTCGTGTATAGGCAACGGGACGAACCCGGAGGGTATTGAGGGATATTGGCATCTCGAGATGGTCCAGAAAGGCGCCGTGCGGTGGTATCGAGTGATAGGAGTAGCACCGGGCCGACCAAATGACAGGTTGCTCCCGAGAGGTGGCAACATGGAGCCTAGGTCGGCCGCTTCCTTGGTTGGAAGGCATCCCGTAAGTTGGCGGGGGAGGAACCCGATTGAAGGTTTGGTGAACTCGGTTTCGGGAATCGTCATCCTCGACTGTGACAAAAGTACCGTCTCGATCGGGGATAGCCGCTATACCACGCTCATTCGGTAAGCCGTACCACAAATTCCGCTCGATCTTCTTCGCTCTTCAGGAACCTCACAAGCCCGGATGGCTTCTTCCAATGTCATATCCTCGCACGGTGGGCGGGGTCCTTCCTCGTCACGATTTCTCTGAGCTAGACATGTCGGAAATTCTCGCCGAGGAACCGAGGGAACCAAGAACTATCCGACGCCGCCGTTACCGTGATCCCGGCAAGGCGCCGACCCGGAAATCAACCACTTTCTCGCTCGCCGCAGTGGAACGAAAGGAAGGGTTTAGGCTTCGGAAAAGGGTATTTGGCTCAAGGTTTTCGGGCTTGTGCAATGTGCAAGCTACTACCGATTAAAGTTTACTTAAAGCGCGTTTTCTCGTAGTCCTAATTGGTTGGAAAAGAGCGTGTCTTCTTTTTCGCAACTAATCCTAGAGCTCTAATCACTGATCTCGTCACTACGCTTATAAGCCCCTCGTTTCCATTGTAGATCATCTTTCTCAGACGGACTCATCCCGAGCGAGGTCCGATAAGGCAAGCGAGTTCCACCGACAAAGGAAAAAGTGAACTTAAGGCTAGCCGATCACGCAAACTTTCAACGTGTGTGACGCACGGGCCACGCCGAAGTCAACGTCCTTAAGTTAAGGCGGGATCGTGCCAAAATTTGGGCATGACCTCTCCCGACTCGCTTGTGCGAGAGACCTTAGCTTTTTAGCGTTGGCCAAGTTGTGGCCGGTACGATACATACGGTGAAGGCTTGGTGACACGGCGTCACATTCAACCTTCTGCATATTTTTCTACAGTAGCTCCAAGCGTCAAAGTCAAGGCCGAAAAGCTCAAGACTTCGGGTCGGGAACGACCTTGGTCTCAAACTCGAGCTTGACTCCTGAGCGGGCTCCTACGTGAAAAACATACACTTAGGCTTTATGACACGAGCTAAGCCAAAAACCAACCTGGTCTTGGACAAAGTGTGACACAAAGAGTGCATGGCTTACACCTGCTAGGACGGGATGCTCGGGACGACCCCGCGCGCCCGAAAGGCATCCGCGTGCCAATCGGAGTGCAACCGATAAGGCCATCCCTGTTAGGTCAGAGTGTGGCAGTGTACCGAGGCAGCAAGCGCACGTGAAGTGCGGTGTTCCGAGGCAAGAAGTGCGCGTAGTGTGCGGTCACTAAAATTCTTTTTCCGAGTAAAACAGTAGATTTTTTTAATGTGTCTTAAAGAATTTATGATGCACAGCTCAAAAGACAAAGAATGAAAATCAAACATGAATGGGGATGCACAAACATGGTATGATTTTGAAAAGTTGACAATGTAATGCCTTTGAAAAACCGTTCGAGGTTTAAAGTAACACACACACACGAAAACGAGGAAGGGTAAACGAAAGTTTGACCCACGGAAGGCTTTTTAGAAAACATCGGGTAGTTTTGAAAAAGTATCTTTCCCCAAATGTGAGTCGCCAACCGAATTACCCGATCTTTCGCGCGGGGCGCGGAAAAGGCGGTTGTCTTTCGCGGAGGGGTTGGTGTCTCGAGACCTCGCTTCATGGGAAGGAACAAAATGAGTGAGTCGCCACGCTTGGTTTTTGTATTTTGAGCCCAAACGTTGAGAAACGGCTATTGCTTGAAAATGGTGTCGTTTTTTATTGGTAGCAAAAACTTAGGGAAAAGGCTTTGGAAACAAAAGGATCATTTTTATTGGTAGCAAAACGAGTAAAAAGCTTTTTTGTACCTTAGATTGTTAGGTTCCGGAGGTCAAGTTACTGCCAAGCTGGTAGAAGTATTACGAGATCGCCCGAAACGCCTCGCATGACGAGTCTTTCTACCTTTCTCGAAATCGCGTGTGCATGTGTGTGTGTGTGTTTGCATTTTGAAATGGGGGCTTGAATGACAAGCTTAATCTTTGTTTGAATGACAAACGCTGATTTATGGTGACTTTTTGAAAAGACGAGCGTTTGAATGACAAACGCCTAGGCTTCTGAAGTTTTAGAAATGAGCTGCAGCAAACGCTCTGACTTTAAGGAAATGAGCGTTTGCGTGGCAAACGTCGGTTTTGAGATTCAAAATGGAGCGTTTGCGTGGCAAACGTCGATTTACTGAGTTTTGAAAAGGAGTTCGGTTAGGCTCGAACTCCGGCTTTGAAAACCGAGCTGCTACATTGTTAACCGATTTTTACGGGAAAAATGTGCGTATTAAAATGATCCTTCCGAGTGTCAAATGGCGTGCTTTTAGTCTTGAAAGATGAGCGTTTGAATGACAAACGTCATTTCGCGCGTTTTTGGAAAGAGAGTTCGACGGACGAACTCCGGTTTTGAACCTGGCATTACATTGTTAACGATTTTTACGGGAAAAATGCGTTTTAAAATGATACGCAATCAACGAATCGGGTTGCCGTACTCACTTTTGAAAAGTAAATACTATCACGATCCAAACGGCCTGGACTTTGTAAATGACGTATTTAAAGTGCAAAGATCAACGAATCAAACGATCCGACCAGTA